>VXBW01006647.1:611578-716862 GCA_013400375.1 Thinocorus orbignyianus | reverse complement strand
CAGTATAAAAGCTGAGGGATCAAAGGGTCAACTCTCTTTCTTCGATGGCCAATGTCCAAGGAGGACCCTGCCTGTTCGTCTGCCTTTGACCCCGATCCAAGCGTTCCTGACTCCAGAGCTGGAATCCAGCTCCTGTCGGTCACCGAGCCCAGTCTGGGACTGTTGCCGATGCTGGGGATGTGGTCGTCATCCTGGGAGCTTGGTACGGTTTTGTATATACTGTGTCTATTTCATTGTTTTCTTCTTACTTTAACTTTAGTATTAATACTTCATTAATGTAGTTTATTTAATTCTAAACTCTCTTTTCCCTTCCTCTCTTTTTGCGGGGGAAGGAAGGGACCTCTGTCAATCTTGTTTTGGTAAATTTGGCTGAAACCAGGACATAGAATTATCTTAGTTGGTTTGCATTAGGAAGAACATTTTTTTCTAAGGTTTCATGGAATATTAAACATCAATGTGAAGAAAGGTGGAAGTGTTAATGTGTAAAAGTAGCCGAGAAAGAGGCAGTGATTTGGAGGAGGTGGAGCTATGTTCATTCTACCTCCTGCAGCTGGGGCTCCTCTGCTGTGGACCGGGCAAAGCAGAGGGCAGATGGGGACACAGTCTGCGGGAAGTGGAGGGATTAGTGAGGCAAATATTTGTGGAGAGATGCGATAGAAAAATTTGAAGCCAGTCAATCTGCAGGTATGGAAATCATGCACAGCTAACACAGCTGGTGTGAAGCTCAGAGGTGGTGTAGCAGTGCTGTGGAGAAGGATGGTGCAGTTGGCTTTCCTGGCTGCGGTGAAGGCCTTGTCTGTGTAGGGCAGCGAGAGCTCGGGGGGGTCAGTGATGACCGCATGAGGTGGAGCTGAACCACCAGCACAGATTTCAGGAAAACTCTCCCTTGGGAAGTTGCACTGAAATACCTAGCGTGAACCTAACCAGGGATGTTGCCAGTCTGTACTGACCTCTGGAAGCTGCTGGCACTTAGGAAGGCTGGACGGTGAATTTCTGTCTCTGTTGCATTCCTTTCCAGATGAAGCAGCTCAATCTAAACCAATTTAGATATCAAAGATGCAAAGTGAGTTGCTTTTTGCAGACTCTTCTGGGTTGATCAAGGTCGGGTTACCCAGCAAGCTATCTGGAAATTCCAACACAAAGCAAGCTCCTCTGTTATAAGGCAACTTGTAAAAATCATCAAAGTGCCATTAGCATCTGAACAAGTATGATCATCTACTTTAGGTGATGTTCTGACTCCCTGTCACTTACCCCACACGTTACTTTGCAGTGGGCAGAATTGGATGCATACTGGGAAACATCAGCAGTTAAGAACTAGCAAATTGTTAGCCTGTCCTTTCTGGAAACTGGATAGCATGAAAATACTTTGAGCAAGTTTGTCTTGCAGTCTCAAACCTCGCTTAGTTTAATGACTTCAGATTATAAGCACACAGTTAGAAGTTTATACATACCTAGTTATAGTAACCATTTTAAAGGACTTATGTCCAGTTCATGGATCCAAATTCATTTGGATAGGGTACTGGTTTTAGGGAGATACTGGAGCTTTGTTTCTTGGAGTGAGACATTAACCTTATCCTGTTCCTTAGCAGCAGGACAATGTGCTGTCACTGTTATCCCAGAACTGCGGCCAGCAGTTACTGAGAGAGCACTCAGCAGCACATTTAACAGCACTTCTGACTGTGACCTGTGTTGAAAGCTGGTCCTGTGAGCCCAAAATGGCTTTCTTGTTTGGCTCATTGGCTCCCATTATCTTCCAGGTAGTTATCTTCTCCCTTGCATGCCAAGGCACATGCAAACCTCCCAAACTGCCTTTGGTTTGAGTCCGTGGGTTGAATGGGCCGTAAATGGTTCTCAGTTAGGGCCATGGGGAGAAGGTTTATCAAACAACAACGAGCACCATCTGTGCTTATGTGTAAAAATGCATTAGAGTTTAAAATGTCAACAATAAATTAAGCCAGGTGCTCCAACGTAAAAGGTTTACTGCTGTTCTCTTGTGAGAAATCTAATTAGGATGTCTTAGTTGGTAAAATAGTAGATGCTCCCGTACAGTGTACTTTCAGCCCTCTTAGTGATAAGATTTCTTCAGTTTTTTCTCAGTTTATCACGGAAAGCTAATTTTCCTCTATTTGTTTTACAAGTACAACAGTTTCCCATCTTGATATTTGCACTGTCTCATCACTGTAGTATGAGATTTTCGTGACTTCCCTGTCAGATTTGCTGCGATATCTTTTGTGATGGGTGACTGGCTTCATGTGTGTTGTTCCCAAGCAACCCAGCTCCTCCGAGGCTGGCTTTGGCTGGTATCTGCAGAGAGTGGGTGTTCTGAGAGACATGGGTATCACTCGCTTTGCCTTTGTCTAGGCTGTGCTGATGAGATAGAAACTTGGCCACTACACAAAGATGAACTCTTTTATAGTGATGCGTAGTGTTGCAAAAGATAAACAGACCATCTAAAGCTAAGTGGAACGTGGCAAATACTCATTTTAAATGGGTATAGGTGCCCCTTATGGGTGAGATCTTAGAAACTCAGATAGTAGAAAGAAAAGCCACAAGAGCGAGCCAGTTGAACAGGCAGAATAAAAGCTTTTAGTTATGTTTTTATATTCATGAAGTATGTAAAATAAGTGACTGGCTAAATAACAAATTGGGAAAGATATAACAAGGGCAGAAAAAGGCAGATAATTTTGAACTAGTGCTATGTCTTGGCTTGGCATGTCTCAGTGGTAATCTCAGTTAAGGGCAACAGACCAAAGTTGAGAAGCTTGAGAGCATCTTTCAGTGGCCCTGTTGATCTCATGAAATACCAAATAATGTTGGAAGAATGAGGCTGACAAGTTTGGTGCATTCATTTTGAAATGTTTGGGTAAAGAGAGCCTGAAATATTTGTTGACTCTTCTTAGCACAAGGCAATGCCTGTGTGCTTGCAGCTGAAGGCAGCATTAGTCTCATGGTGTGCTTAAATGATGCTCCATTCAGAAACTGTACATTTCAGGGTAGAGTTAAAAAATGAGTTGTTTGTCTGAACACTAGGCTTCCCAGTTGTCAGCTTAGGCAAGCTTGATGTCTTGGTTGCTGAAGACTTCTTTGGAACAGAATTCTGTAGTAGAAAAGAATTATTATGAGCTGTCAAGTCTTGATGATTCAGTCTGTGATGGGCAGTTTGCAAATGGAAACCAAGATGAGAAATCCTTATAATTCGACTATTTCCTCCAGTCGAGCCACATGACTGATTTCTGAGCTTCTCTGTCACACTTTGTGCTTTAAAATCAGGCATGGAAGAGCGATAGTGGTGGGGAAAATCAGAAGATCAAATAAAAGGCTGTGGAAATCGAGCTGCAAAGAAGCCGGAAAGTTTTCAGGCTTCAACGTAAAATTTTTCTAGAGAAAAATAGCCAAATTAAAAAGGGGCCTCTAGATGGGTGGTTGACATTAAAATGTGTTTTATTGCTGTATGAGTGCAATAGAGAATCAACAAAGTATTTCTGTTTAAAAAACAATGGCCAAAACAAAAAGTCTAGCATCAAACATTATAAAGTCATAGTAAAAAAAATGAGTGAATAGGGCTAAGCTGAATATTACTGTATTATTTGTAGAAATAAAATTGAAGTACTCTACACTAGCATTTCCCTGATGCTCAGATTTAAACTGTGTGTTCATGGTTGTGCTTAGAAGACTTCTGGAGTAAAATACTTGGTGTAAGTGGTAGAAATACTGTGGAACTTAAAATACTATGTGATATTCTCCCTGAATCTTCAGGTATTTTATAGGTTAAATTAAACCCCACAACATTCTTGAATAACATCTTTTTGCCAATGAAGAATGGATCTAAATGAGAATGTTTTCGTGGTATGAATATCCATGAATGGAACATAAATCTGAATTTATTCAGCTTCGATATGATATTTGGGAGCATGGAGGTAAAACTGAGTAATCCTCAGTCTTTGACTGCAGACCTAGGTTTTAATATAAAACAATCCCTGTCTAACATGGAACGCTTTCCAATTAGAAACAGACAACCATTGCATCTTAAATATATGATTATTTCTTGCCATTCACAAAAGAATCTGGAAGTAGAACACTTTAGTGGCACTGAGTATTTTTTTCCCAGTCAAATAGCCCCCCAGGTGACCCTCTAAATATAATAATCCATCCAGACTTTCCGACTGACATGGCTTAAAAGCAGAGCTCTTCATAAATACTTGATCAAATATACTAGATATTTCTTTTTAATCTAGAGTCTATGCTGAATGTAATTGTGAAAAAGTGACATTGCTGATTGCAGAACAAATATAGATGTCTAGTTAGTGTTGGTCTAGCAGTCTTAAATTTCAGTTACTTATGAAAGTCTTCTTAGCCCCATCTTTGCAATGGAAAAACCAAAATCAATGATTATGTCTTTATTTTATAGTAAGCAAACATACTTCTTGTTAGTGGTGGTTACAAGAAGAATTTACTGGGGAGAAGACTGAAATGAAAACAGCCTCCAAAGTACTAATTTTGCTTTCAAATTAAAAAATAATCCACAAAATAAAGTTGTAGAATTCAGCAGAGGATAAGTATTTTGAGTTGTTTGATGGTGTAGTTTAGAAATGACACAGATCCTGATAAAACCTAAAAAAAACCCCCCACCTCAGCAACCCACTTTACACCCTCTTAACTGCCAAACAATCTCCCTCCTCCAAAACCACTGTAAAACTCTTTCAAAACCATCCTGAGCTCCGTGGAAAGTCTCTATGGATGTGAGCAGGACCCTGGGTGCTGCTGCTGTTGCTGTTCGTATGGCACACAGAACCAGTTCCAACCTCTGAGCAGCAGTAGGGAAGTCACCTCTGCAGATGATAAGTAATGGAGTGCTTTGTCAGGATTTTGAAGCATCGTGAATGGTCCACTGAACGTCTGATCATCTCTAACTGAGCATGGAAACTATAAACTGACAGTATATAAACCACACATGAAACTTCTCATGGCATCTTGTAGAAAACCAGCCCACTGATCCATTGTGGCAACTGCCACACCAATCTGCATTGGGTGTTCATTTTGAAATCATTACTGATTTATATTTGAGAGGTTGCTTGACATTAGCATAATAGAAAGTAGCTCACTTGAATTTTTCTGCAAAATATAAATTGTGCTTAGCTACAGTACACTTCCTGAGGAGCCTTGTGGCTTCTTATGAGTGTGTGAAATGTGCTGGCTGGCAGATGGAAAACCGTAGTATTCAGAATTAGTGAGGAGCTGGACTGGAACGCAAAATACTTCACTCTCATGTGGGTTTTAAGTTGCATTTTCCACTGATTCACCAGTGTAGTATACTGTATGGAAATACATTCGCTTCCTTAAGCAGAACAAAAGATGCAACAATATTATTATGGAGATGCAACAATATTATTGTAGTAAATGGTTTTCTTCATTGAAAAGAACCCAAACCCATGCCAAGGCGCTGTCATTTCAAGTGGAATATGGTTATACTCCTGCCTTGTTTTCCTGTTCATCGTTTTTGTCTGAAACACCCAGATGGAATAACAGTTGTACATCAGTTTATAAGTAGAAATCTGTCCCCGCGTCACTCCATACAGCTCTTATCACTTAGCTCATCAGAAATGTAACTCGTGTGTCTGCAAAAGAGGTGCCTGATGTAGCTCTGCTTGTCATCTGAACATGGTGACATCACAAAGGGTGAGTCAAACCAACCAGATCTTTGCCTGTGTTTGATACGGCCGTATCCCTCCCAGACATCCCCTTCTGTGCAGTGCTAGGCATGCTAAGAAAGGTGATTAGTGTTTTTCACTTAGCAGCTCTTTCCCACTACGCTTATAAAGCCTGTGAGGGCATAACGCCCCAACCCTTCTGTGGGGTTAACCGTTAAGACTAGTCTAGGGAACGTCATGACGAGGTTAATATANCAGGTCCATGTCCTTTCTTTGTTGAGGACTCCAAAGCTGGACACAGGACTCCAGGTGGGATCTCACAAATGCAGAGTAGATGAGGAGAATCACCTAGTATTGGAAGTCAAATCCTTTAGTTTATAACTTAATAATTGTCCAACGGGGATAGAAAAATATACTTGAAAAGCAGGTATAGCATTTTATATGGGCAGTGTTGTTTCATGTGAGATATTGACACAGATTTACATTCTTCTGCCAAACACATAAAGATGGAAAAAAATTGATTAGATGTTTTCCTGAGGGCAGGTCTAGCAACACGTTTTCATGCTACCTCTGTAAGTGCTGCTGCAAGAAAGTCTCAGGAAAAATGTAAAATCCTGGAATATATTACTAAATCATGGTGGTTCTGTTTACTGTGTAAATTCCAGCTCATTTGCCATCATGTCCTTCTTGATAGTTCACTAGCAGTGAAACTTACCCCTTGTTATTACTTCTGAAAGTGGTGTTAGCTGAGTGATACAGTGACCTTTTAATTGAACACTTGATCAAAAAAGTCTCATGAAGACTATTATAGACCTGTGCAATCCAAAACCAAAAGCACAGAAATGTAAGACTTGTTATTTAAATGCATAACCCAGCTCTCACTTTGGTTTTACAGTTTTTAACCTCCTGTGGTGTACAAGAGCAATCTCTTCTACTGAAAGAATATTCTTTTGCCCAAAATCTACCGTGGAAAGATGGAGTTGCGAAATTGCCATCTAAACATGGAAGAAATACTAACTGAAGGTGGACAGTTGCCAATTCCTACTCTTAATTCTTCAGAGTTTTAAAACATCCTTAAATCTACTCAAGGTTGCCTGGTTTCTTTTTCATACTTGCTCGGAACTATTAATATTAAATACTCTTAGCAGCAATGGGAATTTAGATACCAAGCAGAAAATACATCCTGCTGGACTCTGGATCCAAATTTTTAACTGCTATCTAACAGATTTTATTACTATTTATTTTTTATGAAACTTTTTATTATTAATTGTGTTCTCAGAAGACGCTAATAAACTGTAATAGATTTGCATAGTTAAGAAGACTGATAATTTATTGATGGAGACGGCACACAGAATGAAGAATTGGCGTTAATTCTGCTAGAAGTTCGCTGGGAATACACACCAGTCACTCTGTTTGGGGGCTTTCCACAGAAGTTTTCACTGAAGCAGAATAGGGGAAAATTTACTTAACAAAAGTGTCCTGTTTGAAATATTTTGCAAAGTAGCTCTGAAACAATTCTAACATTGAAATTATCTAATTGGATTTAAAAATTGTTGAAAAACAAGAAATAGTCGACCCTGTCAGCGGATGCGTTCTGGTTAATCAAACACTTTTTCATCCCTTTGAGAGCAAACCTGTATGTTTATAGCTCTGGGAGTGTATGTCGTGGTTTGGCAACACAAGGGCCAGGGGCAGTCCTGGCTGGAGGCAGGGCCCCTCTAATACTGGTCATAATATCCGTTACTTCTTGAGGGAAAGACTTAGAGGTTCCTTCAAGAGGGTCAGAAGCAGGTTTACTGAAAGACCCGTTGTATTTCAGACTTAAGAGCGTGTGCAGCACTGTGATTTGCTCAGCAATAAATGGCTGGGCAGACTGAAACAGAGATGATAGATGTGAGGCAGAAACATCGTGATAAAAAGTGTGGTGGTTGGGGCACTTTATCGCAGTAACACCCAGAAATGTGCAGGAGAAAGCAATATAATTTGTAATTTTCATTCTTTATTAGAGAAGAAGAAGCTGCATATTTAAGCTCTGAAATGGAACCAGATTTCTTCAGACATGTTGAAACCAGGAATTATGTTTTTAGTTTGCACAAGAGAAAGCAGGGTGGCAGTGACAACAGTATTAGCTTAGTTTTGTGGTAATTCTGAGTAGTAACAAGTCCTAAGATATTACTGACAGAGTTTCTTGTGGGGCTTTTTTGTTCGATTTCTTTTTAAGTAAAGATGATAGTACCAGATAGTTTGGGGTTTGAGTTTTGTTTGTTTGGTTTTTTTGGTTTGTTTGTTTATTTGTTTGTTTTTAAATAAAGTGTATATTACCAGATAGTAATTAATATTCTGTAATCTTCAGAAAAGAAACCTAGATTTAATTTCCAGCAAGACCGGTTATAGATTACAATTGGAGACCATGTTAATGTTCATTCCAATCTGTCCCCACATACTTGGGCAACAATTACATTCATTCTGAAGCTCACATCTTGCAAATTCAAGTGGAATGAGCTATAGCTTTGCCTGAAAGTTGGATAAAACGGTATGTTCTCATTGATTTTTTTTTCAATAGCATGAAGGTCTACCTGAAAAGAACTCTCAGTTATAAAAAAATGTGGGTATCCAGAGAGGCTCTGCATTCATAACTCAAATACCTCCAGAAACAGAAATAGCCTGCAGAGACTAAAGCAGAGCTGCAAATATTTATGGGTTTTCCTCTCCGTTTCACATATGCTGTGAATCCTGTCTCTCAGAGTTACACCCCTTGCAGTCTCAGGCTGTTTGAGGGCCTTGAACTTCCCAGCTGTAACTTGTTTTGTTTCATAAGGCTGTGCCACACCGGTTCATTTCTCTTGCTCCGTACAAAGATTAGGATGATCAAAGTGGTGTTAAATCATAAGGCCTAGTGAGCTGTCACACCCAATCGGCTGTAGCTGCTGTTCTAACACAGGACACGTGTTTTTCTGAATCCTGGGGCTGGAGATAAACATCTTCCCAGGGATTGGGACTTTACACTTTGAGTAACAGAGATGCCAATCTTGCTTTAAGGACACAGTGCATACACTCATGTGTTTCTATGTTAGATTTATTTTACTGGGGTGGGGAGTCTCTTAAAGAGTGCAGAAGTGATGTGTGTTTCTTTCTCCTTGATAGTTTACACAGTTTCTATTATGAAAAAACAAAACAAAACAAAACTGGCTGTGAAAGCGTTTGTTTTGGTTGTTTTTCTCTGAAACCATCCAGAATCAGTTATCCAGCCGCTAGGCACACAACCTCCAGTAAAAGACAAATTTTTCAAGTTTTGGCAAATATTCTGTAGAGAAGAACCATCGTATCATTCCTTGTTTTCGAGTAGCGTCACTGCCAGCTGACCCTGGTTGCACTGGTAATAGTGATGTGTCTTCTCACTGAGAAGAATCCAACAGCATCCATCCTGGGATCCCGGTATTTGGTTATCCAACTAGAAAAATATTCCTCAGCACCAGAAGATAACTAGAACCATGCTGTCAGAAGTCAGTAGCTAAAATGAGGTGAAATTTCTAAAAGTAACTATGGATTTGTGCATCTGTTTCTATATGTTACTTTGTAAATTGGTTACTTTTCTAAAATATGTGTTAACCCACTGCTGTCAGTGGTTTGTTTGAATCTAAGATTTTTAAATTCTAATTCTTTTTTATCTATACAGGCAACACTGAGATAAGGAAAGCAGCTGGATAGGTTGAATTTTGAAAGCTATAGCAAGAGTTCATACAGGAGGGAATTTTATATCAGAGGCAGGAGCTCTACGCTGAAACAAGAGGGTTTAAATTTGGAAAGATTTAGATAATTTTCCTTTTTATAAAGAACACATCAGTATCAACATTAATTGTCAGATGGCCAGAGTGGGAAGCCGGACCCGGAGTAACGATGAGTTTCAATATGAATATGGTTGTTCTCCCTTTATCCAAGTTCTCACAGAGTATATATAGACAGGCAATAGAAGCAGGCGCTAGTGACAGCTACATGACTGTTTTACAGTCTCTGTTCAAGCGCCCAGAGCGCTCACACATTTGGTGTAAAGCTCTTGTCCACACGCAGCAATGTTTTTCCCCTTCTCCCAGCTGCGGCTCCGCTTATCTTGTTTCCCATGTAGCTGCTTCTTCATACTTCTGCTTTTCAAGGACAGTTCACAGCAACCTCTGAGCTTTTATCTACATCGAAGCCCCTTTTCACTCAGCCATTCCTCCACAATTAATGGACAGGGTTATCTTTGAGTGGCTCACATGATAACAGGTTACTGGTTCCAAACACGTCAAGAACAGCTCAGGGGGTATCACCTCACTCTATATGGGATTGAACAGGTCCGATATACCTGAAAAGTGGGATGTGAGAGGAGGTTGGCACAGACCTGAAATGTGAAGATGTATGCTTCTGAGCCTGAAAGAGTATGTTGGAAAATATTTACCTTTCTATTTTTTTAGAGAAATCTGCCTATCTTTCTTCGGATTTCTTCACTTGTGGCCAACTAGTGAATTTACTCATCCCTTCTATTCCAGTTGCTCTTCTCTTCCTGAAATGTTCCTAAAGAACAAATTAACAAAAGGTTCAAAACAAAACAAGTCCCCAAATTAGATTCTGCCAAACTTGTAGGCAAGAAGTCATCATGTTTGTCATGATGCTGATTTTTTTTTGTAGACCATCTGCTTGGTCTGCGCTTTATTCCTGTTTCATTCAGGGGGAAGTAATTTAGTATGAGCAAAACCTTATATAAAAAACATAAGAAAGGTTTTCATAAGAGTTTAGGCTGCTGTGCTTTTAATTAAAATTCCCGTGTGTTCTCACTGTTTCGGGGAAGTTTGTGTTTTAGGAAAACAAGCATATGTAATAAACCCCAAAAAGTAAAAAAAAACCATCCCAGATATGTTTGCGAATGTCCAATAAATGATAGATACTAATTATCTTTTCTGGTATAAACTTGAGGAATAAAAGAATGAAATATATATATATAAACCCAAACCACAAACACACAACCAAATGAAAAACACAAAACAAAACAACTGCTTGGTTTGATGTGGTGGTTCCTTGAACCTGCTAAGCACGACGATATGTACAAAGGCTGTCACTGCTGTGTACTATTAGTACTTGCTTAATCATGTTAATTAATCACGTAAGTGCTTTAATTCTTTTTAATGACGTCTTTTGACTTGGAGAAACTTTGTGTTGTGGATTTTGTTGAAGCAGAAAATATTTTTCTGATACTTTTTTCTTTAGATACCATTTTAACCTGCTAAAACTGTTTGGAGCCTGTCTCTTGTGCCAGCTCACTTTTCTGTCATAGCTGCACGTTGGTACTTCCCTGGACTGAGTGAGCGTGCTGCAGATCCCAGCCCTCCACGTGAGTGTCCTGTCTGGAGAGGAGCGCAGCTCTGGGAGGTGTGGGCAGTGGAAGAGCTCTAAGTGAACAAGAGAGGTGTGTGGGAGAGGCATAGCAAAACGTAGCCCTAGTTTTTCACCTTGCCCTTTCAAAGCAGAGTAGCTTAAGACTATCTTTAAAAATGCATATAAATTCTAGAAAGGTGCTAGTTTGACCATCCAGAAATAAGAGAGCTCTTTTGGGTTCAGTGAGAGTAATTGCTTTACATCTGCCCTCTGGCAATCGTTTGTAACACTACAAGGAAATATCCAATAGAGTGTAATTTTGCTGACACACGAGTGAAGACCAATATCATGAGTACTACCAAGTTCAAGTTAATTTTACAAAAGTCCTCAGGTATCAGTAACACACGTAGCATGGGTACAGTCAGGCTGCTCTGAGGTTTGAGTGGTGAAGTGGCTGGATGTGACATGCTGAGCTGTTTTTTCTCTCTCCCCATCTAGTGCTGATTTTTTCTTCTTACTGAAAATGGTTGTAGTAGGTCAAGACACCTACTAATTTTTGATGGCTTTTTAAAATTTTTATAGAATTTTCAGTAAGGAAAGTCCTGAGATTATTCACTAATACTTTTATTTCCTGCTTCTGCTTCCTTCCCAAATGAAGATGGTATCCTCACTTCTCTTTTCTTTGTGCAATTGTTCAGCACATTCTTACTGTTGTGTTTAGCTCTTGCCTTTAGTGCCCTATGTTTGCAGAGCAGGGATCATTTTTTTTTTCCTTTCTCTTTGTATGCACACAATAATGAAACTGTGCTTCATGTTGTTGGCTTCTGTGCACACTGCCTCACTAGCAAAATTACTGAAAGGCAGAAAATGGAGGTGGTTCTTTAAAAAAAAAAAGTGATATTAAGAAGCATTTGAAGAAGCCTAAACCCACCTGGGTGTCTCATTCACCAGAAAAATATGGTCTACAGGATTATTTATATATGCTACGCTAAACTGTGTGTTTGGTCCTGTGTTCTAAGCTGAATGAAGATCCAATGTCTGTTAAAAGACCCTCGAAAATCCCATTGTAAAGAAAGAATGCGTATTCCCTGAGTCAACAGGAGTAATCGTGTCATCCGTGAGCTTATGTTTCTTCTCATTTTTGCTGTCCTGAAAATGTTCATAAAGACTGGAAAGACAAGGGGTAAACAGATAAATCTAAGTGGATCAAGCCTTAACTGTCATCAGGTGCACACAGCAGTGTTTGGATAATATTTTCTGCTGAAGAAGATGAATTTTTATTGATATTTACACATGATCTCAGCATAGAAGCTTTTGCCATCACTTCATATGCCTGTGAACTTGTGGTACGCTAAACCAAAAAATATTTGATAATAGCCCGGAGTAAACATTTAGTAAAATAAAATGATTTGCTGTTTGAGCTTGGAATTTTAGAAGCTGGATGTGTGGGGCTGCAGTAGCCAGCAGGTGCCCAACCAAGAGTCTCAGAATTTCTGTGAGAATGTATGCTGGGCAAGTCTAGGCTCTAATGGACTTAGAGATGAGCCTTTTTGCTATGGATTTCACTCTTTTGATTAAAAAGGAGTTTTAGGTGAGACTCTTCTATCTTCAGGTGTAGGTATCTATATGTAAGCTATGCATCTCAGTTCCCTCCGTAATTAGCGGGCAGGCTTCCTTTCATCTCATCCTAAAGCTGACATCTAAAACAACTTAGGTGAATACTACGTTTCTGTTTGTGGACTTCAAAAGAAATCAAGCCGACCAGCTTGCTTGAGGGGATCCAGTTGTATGGAAGAAGCTCATGCCAAGCGTCTAAAATAAAACAGAGTTCAAGAAGTTGAAATAAACTAACTCTTAAGCTGCTGGCATAGTATCCAGGAATTCAAGTCCCTGTCTAAGCAGAATTAATCACGGCACTAAATGTGGCTGTGCGGTGATTAGAGAGGTGAAGGGAAGTCTCTGCTGATAGAAAACAGGAGCGCCTTCAGTTCCCTTGGCTGTATTTGTTTCTCTTCTCTTCCACCAAATCTTCTGCTTACCTCTGAGGAGATGATCTCAAGTTTGAAGTGTCTTGGAAAGGAGCAAAATACACAGGGCATCTGCCATTGGTTCATGTTCTCAAAACACCTTCCAAGTAAAGTCTTATTTCAGATGATGAAGTTGTAGCTTAGGGCAAAGTTTCATCTGAGCAGTGACTTATTCCAGCAGTTATTGGAAAGAAGCTAAAAATCCCCATAATTTTGGCATAAGCTAGCAAAATAGGGTATTTTCATTATAGATAGTTTAGGTTATTTAAATTCATGCCTCCCCTGAATGAAACACACAGTGCTATTAAAGAACTTTACATTAAGTCAACGGGCAAAATTCCAACTGGATCAAGGTTCACTGCATTCATATCATTCCAGAGAAGCAGGGAGGACGGACTGACTGTGCCTTCTGATCTGGAATTGCTTCACCTTACGGCTTGGGTAATGAGATATTGATTTTCACAGAGCAGGTCATGTTAGAGGAAAAATGAGAGACTAGGTTTCAATTATGAAAGTCATTTACAATTGAAAGTAGGGAAAGGTTTTCTTTCTGGGTAGCAGATAATATTCTTTAGCTGAGCCTTTCCCCCAGTTGCCAGAATTTGATACAAAGAGATACGAAACGGAAAATAAAAAGACTCTCTATCAAAAATACACGCTTCTATTTTCATAAGTCAGGAATATTTTTGATAAAGTGGTACTTAAAAGATGTCCTCAGACTATTCTGTGGGAAAGATAAATGGAGCCTGTTAAATACTTAATGTCTCATAGTTACAGCCCTAAGTCACAGAGACTTTGCACAAAAACCTAGCAAGGCTCTCTGGTTTCAGCTGCTCTTTGCAATCTTTTCAGCTGACCTACAACCACTGAAACAGCAGAAAACATAACCTTCAAGACGCTCTTTTCTTTTTACAAGCACAACATTACTCATTCCTAAACTCAGTTGTCGACTCTCACTAAAATCAAACCCTTCCTTCCCAAGGCATGGCTCTGGCAGCCGTGCCAGGGATTTGATGGCAGGGATGGGGCCGGAGCATCGCAGGATGCCCCTGTTGGGGCTGGAGGGATGGAGTTACTGTTCTTGAGTGCTGTTCTTGTTCTGGAGTTACTGTACTTGAGATGTCAGTGTGGTACCCCCCAAACTGAACTCATCGTTACACACAGTTTCTCTCTCATTCTGAAACCCAGATGACTGGGTATGATTTATGCATTTAAGTTTTTAAAAAAGTGTTTCAGTCATTTTGTTTGCAGGCTTTCTGAAGAGCAGTGAAGCATACAATGATACCTTCCTCAGATTTTTTCCTAATTAATCAAGAGCAGCAGAAGAAACAAACCAAAAAAGAAAATGACGTAACTTGAAGTCTGCAATTGCTCTTTGTTAGTAAAAGAAATAAAGAACTTATTCCCTTGAACTAGGACATGAGATGAAAACACACATAAAACTAATGGGTACATTTTTTTAGTTTTTAAAGTGTATCTTTGCTATTAATTCTCAAGGAAAAAAGCATCAACTATAGCTATTTCTCCACCTTTTCTCCCTGCCAATGTTAACTCTCCCATCCTGAAATACATATGTGGTATCATACAGACATATGGGCTTATATTTAGGAATATTAACCTCTGAATACAGCAGAACGAAGCCAGCTGGTCATGGTATTCTGTCCTTACTTTTAGGTTTGCTTTTCTTGTTCATGGATATATTTTCCACCCTTTTTAGAAAGTGCCTTCTGTAAAGATTTACTTGAAATTTTCACTGGCAAATCTGAAGTGATAAGGGTTAAAATAACCCCAAAACTCCCTGATGAGGATGTTTTTGAAGACAAAGCACAGCAAGGGTGTTCTTTTATGTAAGGGTTCAAATGCCTTTGTGGAGTACCAAGTGGGCTCTAATGATGGCTGTGATGTGACAATTCATAAAGAATCTTATTGGTGACTCTTCATCTCTAAAATGGAAGTGAGATGATAATGATGGCTGATTTCAAGTCTCCTGATGCTGATGGAGGAGGATATGAATCAAATTGGGTCTAGTTATGAAATGAAGCCCTAGAAGAAAATTATAATCAAACTCCTAAGTGGTTATAATCACTGAGGAATGGAGTAAAAGGCTGTTCAAATAACATCCAGCTGTAGGCACTGCGAACCCTTTAACCAGGTCCCTGATTGGTTATTCCCAATTTTCTCGTATTTTCTCCTTATGCCTAGGTCTGTAGTTTTCCTTCAGAACGAATGTGCACTAGCCATCTTGTTACCTTTATTTAGTTAGAACATTTCTGAAGTCAAACACCTCACTTTTTAAATACGCATAAGAAGTCGTGTAGTGTGAAAGCATTCAGCAGTAGAAAATTGAATAGTGGAAGTAGAAAGAGGAATATCTGCTACAAAAAATAGAGACCCTGGCAGAAGGGTAGCCAGCTGTACGGATTTGGTGCTGTCACAGAATGCCGTGTTGCTTCAGGGCCAGAAGAACAGCAAGGGCTGGGTGGTTCCAAGGTGCTGCACCGTGGGCTGAGACCACGGTGTGAGAGTCCAGGGCTGCAAGGAGATGTCTGACAAAAACATCCATCAAATGTGGTGGGTGTTTTCTACCTTTCTGCTTGAGTTAAATACTCGAGGAAGGAGGGAGCTCCTGTGATGAGGAGGAAGTTATTGCTAATATACCAAATTTGTGACAACCTAAAGCCCTTTGTGGAAATCAGAAGGACTAAACACATTATTTGCTATTTTAAATGGCAATTCACTGTAGACAAGCAGAAGGATTACTAACTGAATTCTCAGCCAGCTACAAAAAGGTTGTCTGTGATAATACTCAAGTTGTATTGCTGACAGCACAAAGGGCTATGAGGAAGTTCCGTGTCAAGTGGCACTAGGGTATGATGGATTGTCACTGTCAAACCCTGTGGGGGGAGTTTTGGATGTTCCAGGAGTGACCTGTAGACAATTAGTGGCATTGCTGCTATCTTGCTTAGGCAGTTTGATACTGGAGGTGACATTTGTTGATCAAAGTGAATTATCTAGTTGAAATGAAACCATCTAACATTTGGAAATAAATAAATACAATTAGACATCTTCTGAAGCATCAGTGTGCAAGGTTTTCCTCCAGGAAGAGGTTTATTTCTAATGAGGAATGCCCATTTCTCATGAACTTAAAATTTCAGTTATGGTGCATCAAAAAATCTATTGGATGAGATTGCCAAGAGAAGATGCAAGGTAGAGCCCATGGAACAGAGGAAAGAAGGAGAATATTTGACATAAAAGTGAATGGTCTTAAGAGGAATATGCATTATAAGAGGAAAGCCAAAATGAACAAGCTTAACATAATAACGGGAAATAATCTGTGTTTGTTCTGAGAACTGAATTTATTCTCCTTTAAATTGTATTGGATGGTTTGCTAAACAAATTATTTGTAACAACACCCATTGTGAAAGAACAATAACTTTTCAGAAGTAATATCTTTTGTCATTATCATTGATTAGGGAAATTGGAATAAATATCTTTGCTTATTAGCGTTATTATGTAGATGACTTTGGAAAAGGCTGAAAGCTGTTTACTGTTTCATGCCCAAAATAAAATAGTTCCGTTTCCTCAGGAAAAAAAAAGAAATGAATTAATCTGTGAGGTGTGAGGAACAGGCAGTAAGCAGTGAGTTATTTTCAGAGCTCAGAGCAAGTCAGCTGGTTTTGAATGGATAAAGATCTTCTGCCTTGGTGTGTGATCAGTGGCACGTGGCTGTGCTGATGCGCGCCAGGTCAGAAAGCTCAGGACAGCAACAGTTGGCAAATGCTTGGTGGTAAAGAAACACCAGAACAGGTAATGTCATTGCTGAGGCAGCCACCTGTGCTCAGCGGGGGAAGCATTAGGAATAAACACTGCTTTCCATCCAGTGCCTTAGGCTGGGGGTTTATGTATTTTTTTAAAACAAGTGCTTTCAGATAGGGTCTCCAAGGTGGCAGCTGTGTAAAGAAGTAAACCATTTGTACTTTTTTTCATGAAACCTGGTGTATTTCTGCTCTTACTCAGATTTTTCATGTATTCCTAGCTAATTTTTCAGTTACAGGTGTGACTTAGACATGGATGAGGATTTGAGCACAACGATTCTTCCACTCATACCAACTCAGGTGTAAAACAGGTCTCTAAATACTTTCTGGATTTCTCTAAGAATGTAAAAAAACCCTAAACAACCCCAAACCTGCCCCTTTCCCACTCCTCCCCACCCCTCCTCAGTCTTTCTTTGAGCAGCAGACTGTCTTTAACTGATGTGAAACCACGTTTGTTGTTTTTTGAGACAGATATTTTTTATCATTAACTCATGTTCATATGTCTGGGTTTTTTTTTTTTTGTTGTTGTTGTTCAAAGGAGTAGTTTGGTATTCTTTATTCCATAATAAACAAATCTTCACCACTGTTGCAGTATAATTTTTCTTGTGTTGCAATATGGTAGGGAGGGGTTTCTGAGGGATTTCAAAGGCTAAAAATAAAATTAAAATCCTATTGAGGTTACTTTCCAGGTATTCATTGATTTTACCGAAGCTAGTGTTGAGTTGAAAAGTGAGATGAAAGACCAAGTGCAGACATGAGGTAATTTTAATATGAAGACAGTGATTTTGGAATCAGGGGAGATGAAGTAGCACTTCCCATCATCTAACACCGTGGTGTAAGGAATATATGAATCATACTAAGCAATGGCCAGGATTACCCTCATGAAGTGGAACCACCATGGAGTGTGGCAGTTCAGTTTGACAGAGCTGGGCAGTGCTGTTGAAGGTGTATGCCGGCGTGGTTTCTAACCACCCTGTGCTGCTGGAGACATGAGCGTCTCAAATCTGCACACAGAGGAAGAGACTGCGCCTAAAAGGGGCTGCAAGAGCTGGGCAGTTCATTATTTAAGATTCAGCAATATTAACAGCAGAGTCTGGAAGGTTCATTTTTCTTGTTCTGTTCAAAGTCAGACCTGTGTGTTGGTGTGAGCAATGTAACATTTGCTCTCCCTTCAGTGTGATTAATGGGATCTCACTCCTGCCATCCCTTTGGTACCAGCTAGCCTGGGCTGTGCTGGCCTTGGAGACAGCTCGCAGGGTCTTTGGGTGACAGAGAAGTATACGTTTCATGTTGTTCTCCTTTATATTGTTTGAAACAGTGGTTCAAATATACTGACAGAGTATACTACTATATACTACTAAATATATATGGAAGAGGTCCTCAACTGGTACAACTATATCGTGACAGCACCTCTGAAAGTCCTTTGTTTCCCACATTTGGAGACTCAGTGTCATCTGCTTTAGCAGGTGCAGGAGTTGCTACAGGCACCCATCAATTAATGCCATCTATAATTTTAAAGTGCTCTGCTGTCCTAGGCTGGCTCGTGGCCTTCTCTCTGCCCCCATCCAGCACTCTCCACCCCACCTTGTGGGACAGGCACTGCAGAGGGAGGAGACTGCTTTCTGTGGGCATGAGGAATCTTTGCAGCTCTTTGATGAATTTCTCTGCAAACCAAGCACAGGCATTTACTTTCAGGGCCTGATTTTTGCCACCCTTGTGCTGAGCAGTAAATTTCCCTGAAACCAGGTAACCTGACAAGTTTATGTGGAGCAAACCAAGTTAATAAGAGAGTAAACCCTTCCTTGCTCCCACAACCTGTCCTGAGAACATGAAATAACCTGCACGCCTTCCTGCCTCTTACACTGCACTAATGATAAGGCTCATTTGAGTTCCATGGCAGGTAGGAAAACAAAGCAGCAAGAAAACTTACCAGGCAGCAACTCTATCAAAAAATAGTCCCATTTCAGTGGCTTTTTGTTATAATGGAGTGTGTGAGATAATAAAATAAAGCAGCCCAAACCAACGACAGTTTTACTGCTTCTGCAGCTTCTAACTGTGCCAGGGTTTACAAAGGGAGAGACAGAATGGAAGGAAAATCAAACCCCTGGTTTGAAAAATGCAGTTGTGTTTCAAATACACGTAGTAGTTCAAAAAGAATTTTGTTCAATATATTTGTCTGATCTTTGTATTCTCCAGTGCTGGAGTATACACACAGAACTTTAGTCTAAGTTCTCCTTTTCCATTAGTGTATGGATAGTATTAACAATAAGGTGGGTTTTTTTTTAGTTGGACTTGTCCATAAAAACAGGCTGCAAATGATAACATGTTTACAATTAATACATGTGTATAAATGCTGAGGTACATACATTCACCTTACCTTGAAAGTTTGTGTTACCTTAAAAAGATTTTAAGTAAAAATAACTACTTATGTCTACGAGAGTATTTTAAGAGGATATTATTTATAGTGACTGCATTACCTTTTTGCCAGTTCATCTCCAGATTAGGTTTTGCAAATGTAAAGCACCTGTGAGAACTTCAGACTTCAGGTTTGTACCCTGAAAGAGTTCCCAGCTGCATTTTTCTCTCCGTTAGCTTTGTTCACATAGTTAGTTATTTTGAATAGAGCTAGGAAAAAGAGGGATGTGTATGTTTTCTTTATCTTTATTTTTATCTTTCTTTATCTTGTGTGATCTTTATAACACAAGCGTTAAGTAGGAAACTTGCTTGTAGGAGATTTTCCTTGATCTTTTTTTGTACGGTCTCAAGAATAAAGTTTGGATTTTTTAAAAGGAGAAAGGCATTCACTTGCACAAGGAGAAGTGGCTATTCTCTCTTAATCTACAGTGANGGGAGGAGAAGAAGGGCCTGTGTGAATTATGTACTTGGCAGATTGTTGTAAGACTGAGAGGCAGATTATTCTCTGTGGCAAAATTATATTGAATTTTACTTCAGTGAAGAATCTGATTCCTGTTTACTGTCTTGGCATAAATTTACCTGTACCTTATCAGTAACAGAAAGCAAAACAGGGCTCTGCAGCTGGTAGCATCTTGTTAGAACAGTAGGGGAAAGTGAGGCACATTTTCAAGAATCTTTAGTAAAACTGCTGTACTTCTGCCAAAAACTGGTGCTAAAGATTCTGCACATTTTCAGTGGCAATGGCTGGACCAACTTGTGTTACTTAAAATATCTGGAATCCTGGATAAGAAACAATTCATGCTGTATTTGGTTCTAATCATCTGCATTATATACATGGGACCCGAGGATTGGAAGATTTGTCTATTGGAAATGTAAGCAAATAAATAACTGGGTACTATTTATTTATACAGTTCAGCTAAAGCTCAAGATCTAAAGATGAATTTGATCTTCTGTCACCTCTTTATTGCTCTTGATTTTTAGAAGAATCCCATGCAGGAGAGAAGGTTCCCAGCTGTGACTTCTGGCCAGGAGTTTCCATTATTGTTCCAGTACCTTTCTACCATTTTTCCTAGCAATTTACCGCAAATATTTTTTGCATGGGTATTCTCTTTATGGTTTAGTACATTTTTGTGGCCATTAGAGATGTTAATGATACCACATCAGTCAGGAAATATACAGGAAGATTTGTTTGAACAAAGAATTCAGAACTGGATCCAGTAAATCTTTTTTTTAAGCATCATAATATGGCAATGCTCAGGTGAGGTGATAGAAGAGCTAATTTGACAAAATTATAAAAACTATGCCCAACCTTGACTCAGATCTGTAGAATTAAGGTGCTTCGGAGATTTCATGAGATAATAGCGTCCCTTCTACCCAGAAACACTGCACTTTCAGTAAGGTTTTGTGGAATTTCTCTGATCCCATTGCTAAGGCCACATCCTTGAAAATAGATTTCTCTGGTGTTAGGGCTCACTGACTGTCCCTGCTGTCCATCTCATAGACAATTTTCTGTTTCAAAGTTCAGGGTGATACATATGTTTCTCTCTACATGATTATCTATTGGACTGAGCTTAAGACTAGCCATCTCCTACCTATTTGTGATGGAAAAAGTTCAAGAATTGATGGGTTCCTCAGGTTTGGCTTTCCTGTCTCTTTCTCTGTTGTGCCGGAACGCACTTTAGCTTCATAAAACTTATTTTTATGACAAACTGTTACAGCCATGTAGAGTTAAAATATGCAGTTAATGAGGCTCTACAATATATGTCATTCAAGTGAAGTATTGTCTGGCAGAGTCATTGCAGGCTCCCTGATGCCTGCTCTGTGCTGGAAGTGTGACACTGTTTTCTTTAGAGCCAGATGGCAGGTCAGTTGCAATCCATAGTTAGCAAGTATATACTGTGCAGTGATTGCCTTGGGCTCCATAGCCCATTTCACAGGACTTACCGGAGCCTGGATCTATGCACGTGAGTAATGTTTCACTCTTAATTTCATTAAAGCACTACCCTACAGGTTACTTCTGCATTCCCAGTGCAGTTGTTAAAAGACGAGCGATTCAAAGGGCAGAACCTTGCTCACCCTTGTACCTGCACCCGCCAACAGCACTTTCATACAGCACAGTGAAAACTGGCCAGCAAGCAGACTCTGAATTTACCAGCTGCTGCGGGCACTGCGCTGCAGGCAGCTGCATGTCATTATTAGGGCAGGTACGGACTGCCAGAGCCTCTCAGGATGTCTTGCCTTGGTTAGCCATCTGCCCGTGGCGTGACTGACAGTCACACGAGTGGTGCTGGTGAGCCACTTGGATGGGGACGTTCTGACATTGCCTACAGTGAATGCAATGAGAACTATTGTTTTCCAGTGGCAAATAAAATTCACAGAGCCAGAAAAAGCTGGAAGACAGCACTGTGAATCCCTTAGAATAAGAAAGCGTACTGCTTGCTTTAAAATGATGGAACCTCTAGCACCAGGTGGTGGTTAGCTAAAGCTTCCTTTCTCTGCTTGCCACTCCCACAAAGAATCAAGCAGATTCATAATCTAGGGCAGATAGCTATTCTATCTCAGGAAAGATTATACTTTCCTTGTCAGGGTAATTTTATTAAGCAGAAGAATATTTAACAGGCACAAAATCATGCCAAATGCTAAGGAACAGGCACCTTTCCAGCTCTCTGGAGTTGAGTGGAGGGAGGACAGTATTACTCTACACCTTATTCTTCTTCCCTTTTTTCCGACCTCCTCATCCTTTTGAAAGCACAGGCTTTCTGCATTGTGACTAGACACCATTTACAGTCTGCAATTAAACAATCACTGCAAGCAAATGTTCTGTGTCCCTGTTCTTTAGTTTCCTCTTGGTATTTAATTTTTTTTTTTAAAGTTATGTTTTGAAACAAGGCACTGGTGAATTCAATGCTCCCTTCTTGTGCAGCTGCAAGCAGTTTAAGTATCTTGAAGCCTGCTGAAGTCCATGAGAAGATTCCTGTTGACTTCATAGCTTTTGAACTAGGCTTTGACAGCACACAGTATTTTTAAAGTTACAAAGTTATGAAGAAGCTTCACGCACTAGATCAGCTAAGATAAGTAAAAGAAACATTGATTTCACTTGCTGATCGTTTTAGAGAGATTTAAATTAATTTTTGTTTATTATTTAATACTTTAGGTCAGAAGATGAATTATGCTAAGTATTCTCCTCCCACTGCACCGCCCAGAACTAGCGAGAGCTCAGGACTTATATATTCTGTCTCTTCTATTGATCTCCTGGGCACGCAGCGTAGATCCTTTCCCTTCTATGTGCTTCTTCCTGCTTCTGCAGGTTGACTCCATGAAGCCAGGGAGCAGCCGCCTGGGGCAAAACCAGATTTTTGTAGGTGTAGAGCCTGATACAAAGGAGTCATGTACAACTACCGCTAACGTGTTTTGCAGGACTAAAAAGGCTTGTTATATTTTCAAGCTGATTGACATTTAAAACACAAGACCTATATGTGGTTGGATTCCTATTGCATCCTACAGGACTCTTTCATCAGAAGTTCCATGAAGCCCTGAAGTTTTTGATGTGCTTTGGATGAGCTGTGACAAGGAGCAGTGACACTGCAGGTGATCCCTGTTTGAAGCCTGGATCGTGCAACGAGCTCAGTACTTCATGGGGTCTTCAGGCGGGTGAGTGAGTGTGGGTCCCGTTGCAGTCCTGGCACGGCAGTTAGCTGTAGCAGCAACGCTCCAGGCTCAAACAGAAATCAACTTGGGCGATAGGATTTGTGGTGAAACAGTGAGGTTTCACTCAGCAGCCAGTGCTAGCACGTACAAATTCAAGGCTATAAGAGTGGCCCTGTGGTGGAACAAATATGAAGGGTATCAGCGTACTGGAAGCAAGAGGTAATGACTGTTTGTAGCTCAGCCTGTATCATGGCATAGCCGTGCCCATCATGCAGTAGGTCAATGTTTGGAAAAAGATTGAATCTCTGGGAGTTTCATAAGCATTGGTTTTTTGCTTTTATTTGAAAAAGTGTGTTTTTTCTTCTCTGTGTGAATCTCCACCTATGATTTATTCAGGAAAGTAAGAAAAGATGAAAGGGAGAATTTCATATTATCCAAAAATTCTATGCATTGGAAATGAGTTTCAGCATTTTTGGTAAGGTGGTGTTACCATCCCACCACTCAGATCTATGATACCTCTACCCAGTATTAGGTTATAAGGGAAAAGCACTACAAAGAGCAATCATTATCTTTTTCTATTTTATTACTCAAAAGTGTGCATAGACACCATAAGGAGTGATGATAGGAACTTACTTTTTCTTTCCTCGAGATTGTCTCCAAAACTTTGTTATTCTTCTGACTTCTAAATGCGGAGCCTGGTATTCGTGTGCAGTCATTGACGGACTTTCACGTAGTTATGCCATAAGCTTCAACTGATGGAATTCCAGGTGAACATTTCGAACCACAAACAAAATACTATCCCTTTAACTATTTAATAACCTAATTTAAAATTAAGCGCATGATTCATAGAAGTAATAATGCCCAGAAGATGGATTGTTACTGCTGCTGGATGGCCTGATACATATCTTCCGGCTTGGTATAAGGTTTATAGTCAGTAATTAGATGTTTGATTGACAACACATTTGTTATAGTTCCAATAATAATGACACAGTACAGTTATTCTGTGTTCCAAGAAAAGTGGAGGGATTTTAACCCCTTCTGAGAAGGAAAAAGTGTGAAGTCATAAAGCGGTTAGGTCTGCAGATTTCATAGGCTTTTGTATGTAATTTAAGATCACATTTTCCAGCTTTGCCCTCTTCAAATTTAATTTTGTATGTATTTGGGGGGAAATGCCATTGTTAATGTATTGGAAACGGATAAAAGAGAGAATGCTCATGGTTGTTTTTTTTTGGGGGGGGGAAGACAGAAAAAGGAGATGGAAAGATAAATAAGTTCAAGAAGAAAAAAAATCTGCAGCTTTTTGAATGGGGCAGATTTAGATTCAAGAGAACCTTCAAGGTAAAGGATTCAAGAGAATGTATGCATTATTAAATATTTGCTCAGTTGCAGAACTCAAGGGGGTTCTCCAAGCTCTGTCGTACCCAAAAACTCAGTATAAAAGCTGTCAGGATTGGTCAGTATTGTAGAGATACATCATACAGCTGGGCCAAGTATCAATTAAAGCAGACTCTAGATTTAAAAGCAAAAATGCCTGCAACATTTATAGTGGGAACTGTAGAAACCACTGAGGATCCTTGCCCTGGATCTAGTGGCTCTAATTCAATGGATTCTGGATTTCAAACCAGGTGAGATGTGAAAAGCAGAACTGCCAGAGAAAAGCACAGTTACACGAACAAAACTAGCACAGGTCTGCAGACTTCCAAGTCTTGCTGTTGGCAGTGTGAGTCTTTCTTTTCTCCTGCACGGGAAGTACACTTTAATGGACTTTCAGCTGCTACCCGTTCCTTTTTTTTCTTTTTTTGTTTTAAATTTAAATAATTTATTTCTTTGCACCAGAGTTCTTGAGAAATTGTTGATTAAAATCTATTTTAGACTAAGAATTGATCATTGCTACTGTGCTTAATATCTGCCGTTTTAATTTATGAGTGAAAAAAAATTAATCTTGGATCTAGATGTTAGCACAAGAGCCTCTGCACTAGATAATCCACGTTCTGTTTTGGTAATTTCCATATGATCATAGGCAGTTGGGAGAAATTTCACCCGACTAGTGTTGTGTGTTTAATTACCCAAATCATTATGTTTTCTGATGCACAAACTTTGGTAAGCCTGGAAGATTTTAAAACAGCCTCTCAAATACTTCAAGTGCTAACAGGTTTTCTTCTACTGCCCTCATGTACCCTTCAAATTTAGTTAGTGTCACATAGGAAAGTTTTTGTTTCAAGTAAATAAACTGGATTACAAAGCCTCAAAGAAAAATCTTCAAATTTAGATCAAATAAAGGCTTGCAGACATTTCTTTGTAACTTTTGTTAATATTTAAGAAATACATTATTTTAGATTAGTCTGAAATAAAAAATAGTTGCTTCAGTGAAGTTCCATCCAGAATAAAGCGTTATTAAACAGATTACTGTAACTTTTAAAAATGGTAGCTTTTGAGTCTAAATTGATTAAATGGAATGTCTGTAAGACAGTACACTTGGTAATGAATCATAGAATGGTTAGAGTTGGAAGGGACCTTAAAGATCATCCAGTTCCAACCCCCTGCCCTGGGCAGGGACACCTCCCACCACACCAGGTTGCTCGAAGCCCCATCCAGCCTGGCCTTGAACCCCTCCAGGGATGGGGCAGCCACAGCTTCTCTGGGCAACCTGTTCAAGTCCCTTACCACCCTCACAGCAAAGAAGTTCTTCCTAATATCTAATCTAAATCTCCCCTCTTCCAATTTAAAACCATTACCCCTTGTCCTGTCCCTCCACTCCCTGACCAAGAGTCCCTCTCCATCTCTCCTGGAGCTCCCTTCAGATCCTGGAAGGCTGCTCCAAGGTCTCCCTGGCGCCTTCTCTTCTCCAGGATGAACAGCCCCAGCTCCCTCAGCCTGTCCTCACAGCAGAGGTGCTCCAGCCCTTTGAGCATCTTTGTGGCCCTCTGCTGGCCCCGTTCCAACAGTTCCATGTCCTTTCTTTGTTGAGGACTCCAGAGCTGGACACAGGACTCCATGTGGGGTCTCTGGAGCACAGAGCAGAGGGGGAGAATCCCCTCCCGTGACCTGCTGGCCATGCTTCTTTTGCTGCAGCCCAGGATGGGGTTGGTTTCTGGGCTGCCAGCGCTCACTGCCGGCTGAAATTCAATAAATGGTACCAGCATTGCGGCCACTTGCCAGTATTTGGTCCCAGTAACACAGCAGGTGCTGGTCTAGTGGAGTTCTCTAGTTCGGGAGCTCAATGCCACACAAAGAGCAATATTCAGAAATACTCTCAGTCCCGTTGTTAGTTGAGTAATAGCTTGTCCGTACTGAATCCTCCTCCTGGAATGGGAGAAAATCAAACCCAAGAGGACAGTTACAGCGTGGTGTCTGGAGTCAAGAAGCAAATTTTTAAGGTCTCTGGCTCTGCAGGCTCTGCCTCGCCCAGGGCAGCCTCTGAGGCTCTGGCTTGGCCATGGCACTGTAGAGAAAAACACTGAGGCCAGCAATGGGGGATGCCTTGCCTGGTGGGGGCTGTTCTGCTCCTTATCTAGGTACAGAAAAGATAACTCGGGCTAAGAAGGGGGTCACACACCACATGTTCTGGGGTGATGTCCTGACTGTGCTGTGACACACTCCTCCTCCCAGACCCGCTCAGCGGGTCAGAGGAAAGAAGATGCAGTGCTTTCACCCCTGCCTGCACACTCTGTTTCCCAGGGAAACTGGGAAACTTGAAGATA
The DNA here is from genome assembly GCA_013400375.1 of Thinocorus orbignyianus. Classification (NCBI taxonomy): domain Eukaryota; kingdom Metazoa; phylum Chordata; class Aves; order Ciconiiformes; family Thinocoridae; genus Thinocorus; species Thinocorus orbignyianus. The sequence goes on along the minus strand of VXBW01006647.1, from coordinate 690,259 downwards.
TGTTGTGTTGAGTAAACCCAACCCACAGCAGCAGTAATTTTGTGATTTGGTTTGGAAGGTTTTGAGGCTTTGGAGACGATAGTGATTTTGGCAGAAAGAGAACTTACGCTTCTCTCCTGAAGAATCCATCTTCCCTATAAAGAATATAAAGATACATCCCTGCCCTACATCCCTCCTCCCCCTCTTCAGTCCCCTTTCCCCAACACATGGTTGAAGTACCGTACATATTCTATGGTTGTTAATTTTTCTTTCTGATGATTTAAACAAAGCTTTGTCTTGCTAATTAATTCCTACATTCCTGGTCCGGTGACATGCTTTCATTTATGCAGAAAAAATGTAAAACAGTTCCTTGCTTCAAGTGCATTGTGCAAGACCCTTACTATATAAATAAAACTTTACTCCCATTCTCATCATAGGAGATAACTCTTTTTTTTTTATTATTTCCCAGACATACGACACTAATAGTGTTTTTCATTGCAGAAGCTGTTTTTAATGACAGCAGCTCAGAATATAGTATAGCAAATCCTGGAGGTGATTCGTGGCAGAGAATAAATGGGTTCCTGGTGCTTGATGCAAAAGGACATATGTAAGAAGCTCTCTGATGTCACAAGGTAAACCTTTGAAAGCTCTGCAGTATGTTTTGTCGGTTTTATTGCAAAAGATGTGCTTTAAACCCAGTGTTTTTAAAGGTATCTGAAATTACAAATGCCTTTTTTCATTACAGTTCAGAAGGCAGAGTAGACTGTATTTTGCGGTAGTGTTGTAGAAAAAGATATATACCTGCCCTACAGCAGTTAAACATTCCAGTCTTTCTGTCAGTGTTCCTTCTGTTGCTTTTATTTTTGTGATTTTGGAGTATAACCACCGAAAGGGCACATATTGGATTGTGTTACTGAAAGCAGAGTTAGCACTTAACCAGACTACAAATATAAAGCTGTGAATGATGGAAAATGAGTTTAAATGCTGGAAGCTGGTAGAAATTGTGTCATTCACATGCCATTTACCTATCCTTTTACAAGATTATACTTCATTCTGAAAGCTTGGTCTGATTACTAGTACAACCTTGTGGGAACATTAAAGATTGAGCCTTAAAACTACATGTTGCTGCCCTGTTTAGTTTGCTGCTTTGCCTCTTTTCCATTCTGTCAAGTGCTACTTGATAGGAAGCCAGTAATTTACAGGAACAAATTCCATTCCGTTCATGTCTCTTAAACCTGTGTTGTAACAGTATCTGAGCATCTTCTTGTAGCACATTAACCAGAGTCATTCCCATTTGTCATATATGCCCACATATCTTCAGCTCTTCAGAGGCAGAATAGCATGTGGAGCTGTGTTTGGAATTTAAAGGTAGAGTCAGTTCTCCATAATTCCCCTGGGACAAGATGAATTTGCTTTCTCATCTAATGTTACAGGTCATGTACTTTGTACTTCGATCAAAACTTCAAGTTTTGAAGGGGCAGAGGAAGAGATTTCTCTTGCTTTAAAGAAAAAACACTCCACTTCTGCAAATGCACTTACTTTACAGTGTAGGAAACTTGGGTTCAAAACCAGAAGGTTTTTGTGCTCATGCTCTGATGTCATTAATTCTTTTGATTGCTTTGATTCTTTGTCTGTCTTCTGTAACTTCTTGTCCTGTCCAGGACCCCATGTTCCCTGTGCCTTTTCTAACATTGAAGAGAGTGCAAAGGACATGGGAGAGTGAGAAAAGTGGTACTGTTAAGTCCTTCTGCTGAAGCTTTACAAAGATGATTGTATTATTATTCATAATCTCTTTAGCAGAAAAAAAAAAAAATACAACACTTTCGTGTGTGTAGCCAGAAGTTCTGCCTGTGCCTTGAGATTAACTAAGAGGAAGAAAAAACCACACAAAAATCCAAATGCACGAATCTGAAGCAGGTCAGTGTGTTCATTTAAAGAACAATGTGCAGTGAATTGGCAAAGCTTAACTTTAATCGTAATTCTCTATGCTTAAATTCGAGTATTTAGGACTTGTTTCTTCAAAAGACATGTTTAGTGCTTTCAGAAATAACAGCAATCATGGGTGGATTTACAGGCTCTCTGCAGCCAGCAGATATGTGCTTCCAGCCAAGCTTGAGGAAGACTGATCATGCTTCAAGGGCTATTGCTGAGATTCCAGGGCGAGCTTATTCTAAAATAGTGCCCTAATTCCAGTCCAGCCTTTTCTCCATAAGTCTTTTCTGTCCACTCTTTTCCCCATAAATCTTTTTCTTCATAAATCTTTCTGTAGTTTCTTTTGCAGGACTTGAAGTAAAGGGTCCAGTAAACTCTGTTAAAAGTCTCTTAGAGATGAGAATTTATTTAGCCAAATGCTTACCATTAAGCCTGGAGAAGAGCAGGTTTTAAAGACTTGTGATATGTTTTCAGCAATCGCACAAATTATCAGTCTGTACAACTTTTGGGAATGTTGACGGCCGCCTTGGGACATCCATATTTACATTTGAAATGTTAAGTTTTTAATATCAGTATTGCCATAAGCTATTGAGCTGCAACTGGTGAGTTTAGTTTATCACTGAACGGAGACAAGAAATAATGTTTCAGGACAGTTCAGCAAAAGAAATTACCTAAATAGGAATGAAACCATCTTGGAAAGATACATCTCATTGCAGCTGTGAAGAAATGTTGTATAATTTGCAATTTCCAAAAAAAAAAAATATTTTTGAAGAAAAAAAAAATCTCTGTAAAGGAAAATTCCTCATTACCCTTCTCCTTATTCTTCCTTGATATGGGGTGCATGGTTGTTTAACTTGAAAGTCTCAATTAGATGCCCCATTTTTCATTTTGTACTGTAGGGGAGTATTTAGACCTGCACTGGGAGAGAGTCAGTTGCTTAAAAATTCTGGTTTCTGAAACAAAGTTTCTGTGATTGAAATAAAAAATGTACTTTTCTCACATCAGGAAGACCATAACTTAAAGGTAAGAACAAATATAAATTCCGTCATTAGTCACTACAATTTTGCCCTGAATTTAAAAAACAAGGAACTTTTTTTTGTTCTTATTTATGCATATTAGGAAGTTTGTTTACAAGCTGTTTGCTTGTTGTGCTGCTGCATTTGAGTGCCTGTGTGTCAGTGCTACATCTGGGGACTGATCTCCGTGCTCTTCGTTTGCTTTGGAAATCTGTTTGGAAACTTTTTCTGTATATCTTAACATGTGGAGATGTCAGAGTTAAATGCTTCATTGAATATGAGATTCTCCAGATATTCCTGGAAACAAAACCTAATTTAGCAAGTTTCCAAGGAAAATACAGTTACAAGGAAGAGCAATGGCCAGAAAGTACTAATTAATTAGAGTAGGTTGAGTTAGTAAAATTGTTTCTAGCCTTCTTAGTCCTCCAGGCACGTATCACGTGGAAGAAATAGTTGGGCAGATGATGTTAGTATAGCACATAATTTGTACAGTTACTCTGTTATTTAAAATTAGTTTGTAAAATCTGTGGGAAAGAATGGGGTGTGAGCAGCATTCTGACAGGACTTGCACAATGTCTGCAGCACCTTTGATTGTGGAACAATTTGATTTCCTCAGGAGAGATAGGATGGCTTGTGAAAGGCAAGTAAACTGTTCTAAATGGCTAAGAACCTACCTAATGAAATACAGCTGAATGATGTTGCATGAAACAGCATGATTTACAGAGCTGTTTTCTAGGGCCCTGTGCATGATGTTCAACCACATTGCCTGTACCTGTCACTACTTGTACATTTTTCTTTTGTTCATATATTGAAAGGCATTTAAATTCTTCAAGAAAAAATAAGTGGAATTTAGGGACAATTTAATTTGAAAACAGTATTCATTCGTTACTGTCATATGCATTTATGGGATTTATTCCTTGCAATCATGTATGTGACAAGCCCGTATTTAGTGATGGCAATAGCTCTGCTGAGTTCTCGAGGCCTTCCGTCAGCTTCCTTCAGCTGGGGTATACTCTTTTTATGTCCTGCCATCACAGCTGTTCTGTGCCAGTTGTGGAATGGAAGGGAACTCATGCATGAAAGCAGGAGGAAACGTTCAGTACTCTAATATGTTGGTTGCCTGGCATAGTTTATAATTTATACGGCTAGAATAAAAATCCCGTGTTTCTTCAGTCTCTCTCCCACCCTTGGTGGGAATGGTGAAAAAAATATATGCACTCTGAAAGCTAGCAATAAAACAAACACTGCTGTTCATAACCAGAATCTGTGCTTAAGATAGCCAGATTTATAGAGCTAATATCAAACTCTAATCCTAGCACACAACCTAACAGAGCGAGTAAAACAGACTCTTGTATTTTGCGCACTTATGGTGACAGTAGGCCATGACTGAAAGATCATTGTTGCTAGAAAAGTATTCTGGGACATTTCCTTCTGTATTTCTGATAATTTTCTTTTCAGAGAGATGACGTTTTAAGAGCATTAATCCTTTTGTATTTTTAGTACATTATAATGTGATGGGGTGACAGATCAAAATTGCCTTATACTACCATGATTTGTGTCCTTTATGGAAAACTCTGATTTCCTAAACGTATACTGAAAGAAAAAAAATTGCTATAAATAGCAATGTCTAGATGTTCTGGAGTGGGATAGATGACACATTTCTTCATAAAGCAATTGCAGAATCTGTGAGAAATTTTCTATTTTAGCTGTGCTCTTGGTTATTAATGAGGATATTATAGAATTTCCCATTGTATAAGATACAATAGACCAGGAAATCAGTAGTTAAAATCTGCTTATATTAAATTGAAACATAAAAAGAGTAGATTTTTTTCTTATAAAAACCTTAGCTCTGAGAAAGTCAGAAGTGGAGGAAAGTGAGCTAGGCACTGATGTTTTTTAACCATATGAGTAAATAAATACCAATGTTAACGGCAAGTGGAATTCGATGTGCTCTTCCTTAACCAGTGATAAATCAGGTGATCTTAAAGTATTGTTTTTGAGAACATAACTGAGAATTTAATCAATCTGGATTTCAGTAACATAGTGTCATCTAGAAAATAATTAGTTCGGGTGCAGAACTAATGATCTGTGCACATCTTTTTGCAAAAATTCAAAGGTTGGTGGTAAACCATATAGAACAGTGCCTTGCAGTAGAGGAGAAAGTGCTGAACTGATGAATTTAGAATTCCAGGAAACTTTTCTTGTGATTGTGGCAGAACAAGTACAAATGTGCTAACTAATTTGCTTATAACTCATACTTGAAGATGACATCAACTTGAAGAAGTATTACAATATTAAACAGGAAAGAACTGATGGTACAGAAGGTTGTAATGATAGAAATAGGGTGAAAATACAAGAATACAGCATGAGATCAGGAAAATCTGCTGAAGTTAGAGAATTGGCAATTATAATCAGGATTCAAAAACCCACCACTGTGCAAAGGGTTCTCACCGATTAGAAGGAAACTTTTTAGCTTCTGTGTGATATAGAAATGCAAAAATGTGCATGCAATTAGAAGAGTTGTTGCATGGGGGAGTTTACAGAAGTTAATGCCTTTGTAAAAGACAGCAGTGGACTGCATCTAGGGTACTCTAAACCACCCTGCTAAGTAGTTGCAAGGAAAAACTGCTAGGTGAGTTGTGAATGAGAAGTCAATCTTACAAGAAACTATAAAAATACGTTTTGTAATGCATTGCTATCTCCATATGTATCAAGAAATTAAATACCAGTGAGTGACAACAGGGATTTAAGCTAAAAGATAACAAAGAGAGTCAAAATGTGATAAGCTGATTATAAATAAATCTCAAGCAGAAGTCATGAGGTATTTTCTTGCTCTGATGGATGTGCTGCTCCGGAAAAGGCAGACAGGAAAAATAGAGAAAAAAACCTAATGAATTTTAAGTTGCTTACGGGAGTTTATGAAGGAGAGTAAATGGTGCTGCTGCTTGCAGTAAAAAGGGGTACTGAGCTTAATAAACAAGGAGGTTTTTTCCAATCCTATCTTCAGGGAAAGGCAAAAATATTATGGGCTGCGTAAAACTTAGGTTTTCTTGTTATCTGTTTTATATTAGGAGGAAGAAGTGTGGATTGAGAAAGACAGAAAGAAGAGGAAGGTGCTCTCTAAGCGATCAGTGTGCTCTAGTTCAGTAGGAGTTGGGCAGCTTTCCTTCTATTCTGGTTTCCAGCAGGGACGGGGTTGATTCTCCCCTGGCTCCAGCAGGCACAGCCATCCCACCCCATGTGCGCCAGGCCCAGGGGGCAACAGGGAGCTGGCCAAAAGGGGAGGGGCCACAACTGGAGGTGGGCGTGGTGATGGCGCGGTGGCAGCTGGGGCAGTGGGTTTGTGGTCGGTATTGTGCTGATGTTTGTATCCTCCATCGTGTTGCTGTTCCCCTGTAATACCTGTTCTGTTAAAAAGTTTTTATCTCAACCCACGGGTCTGCCTTTCCCTTCCCATCCTCTCCCCACCGCTGGGGGGTGGCAGAGCCAACGGGCTGCCCCCTGGCTCTGGTGCTGCTGCCGAGGCCAAACCACGATACCTTCTCATTAAAATGACAAGTCTGAAAAATGGAGTAGGAATGAAACGCACACGTTTGTACCTGGCAAAGGAGTACTGTGAACAAAACCGGTTGCATTATACTTGTAGAATACCACTAAAATAGAGCTTTTTCTTCTTCTTGTCTTTTTCTGAACGACCTTGCTGGGTATTTGCTTACCATCACTATGGACAAGTTGAAGGACATCTTGTTTTACATGAAGGAAAAATGAAAAAAAAGCGTTTGCTGTCAATTGTAGCATAATTGCTCAGTGAAGATTTTTTTATCCTTTTAAGATAGAACCTGTAGGTTTTGCTACCGTATATAGAATTTATTGGGTCATATGATTTAGCATGGTATCAGTGAGTGCATAGAGAACAACAAATATGTTTCAGAAATCTCAGTCAAGGGGGGTTTTCTTATTTCAAGTATGTGCACTTTAATCTTTACAAATTTCAGTTCTCTTTAAGGATGGGGTCGTGAATGTTATTTGGATGATGGCAGTGCATGTCTCCTAACACAGCAAAATTTTTGTTCATGATAGTCCTTAAAGCCTGAAATGTTCTCTCTTATGCCTGCAAGTTTTCTCAAATGATCACAATGTTAATCCACCAGGGAGATAAACATAATGTAAGGTACTCCCACAGGCATGATGCATGCAACTGACACCTCTCATTCAGTTTTGGAGCTTAGCCTGTGACCTGCCGTGGATTACAAACAAATCCCAGTGACAGACACTATGTGTAATATGCTTTGCTGAACACAATGCTTTTCATTAAATAGAAATACCTCTTTATATGCACATGCACCTTCCTTTATAATGCGTGGATATCATATATATATTCAATAACTTTATAGGTCACCTAAAGGATTTAGTGCTACTTCATGCGTAGCTTTTACTTGTAATTGGAGAAAAAGCCGTTTTGGTGCCCAAATATTCCTGCATCCTGGGCGTGGCCTGAGATTGCATCACCTCAGCTGAGACAGAGTGCCCTTCTTGATCCATCTCTCGCAGCTTTTCTGCAGTGGGAGGAAAGAGGAGCAGCCAGGCTGCGGGGAGCTCTGTACAAGGTGTCTTCTTGCTGTTATGTCAGAGCAGGCTTTGAAAAGCAGCCCGTGGCACTGCAGCAGGGCTGGAAGAGACGATTAGTGTGGCTGACAGAATGGAAGAAAATGACTTTTGCCTCAGCTTCTTGCATTGCTGGGCACTGCCAGAAACAGCGGCTGTGCTACAGCCTGTCAAGTGTGTTTAACTACAGCTAAACAGCAAGTGCCCAGAACTTGAAATCTCTAGTGTTATGAGCCATACCGAACATTGTGAATTTTAATTGAATCACTGCTACTCAAAGTCCACATGTTCTGTGAACACAGGCTCACGGACAGCACGCTCCTCAGTGAGGAGTTATCATGCAGAAGGTTGCAAGAAAGCAGATCTGAGAGTGTGAAATGGGTTCCAGTGCTGCTGCTTGAGTCTGGGAAGCTGAAATGTGAACCCAAATATACTGTGATGGAGTAGACAGGACTTCCACATTTCTTTAGGAATGACTGCTATGAGCTATGATTAGTCAGCTTAAGGCTGACAAACATTCCCTTTGTTTTCTTACATTATTTGCATTTGCGGTAGCTAACATTTGCATCTAGATGACAATCCAGATGGCCTGCATGACCTAGGTCACACCTGGAGCACTGTGTCTAGTTCTGGGCTCCTCAGTTTAAGAGAGAGGTGGAACTACAGGAAAGAGTCCAGCAAAGTGCTGTAAAGGTGATGAAGGGACTGGAGTGTCTCTGCTGTGTAGAAACACCAAAGGAGCTGGGGCTCTTCAGCCTGGAGAAGAGAAGGCTCTGGGGGATCTTACCAACGTACCTAAATACCTGCAGGGAGAGTGCAAAGAGGATGGAGCCAGGCTCCTCTCAGTGGTGCCCAGTGACAGGACCACAGATGGTGGGCACAAACTGAAATGCAGGAGGCTCCGTCTGAACATCACAGAGTGGTTTCAGTTGGAAGGGACTTTTAAAGGTCAACATCAGGAAATGCTTGTTTGTGGTGAAAGTGACTAACAACTGGCACAAATTGCCCAGGAAAGTTTTGGAGTCTTCCTCCTTGGAGATAGTCAAAAGCTGTCTGAAACAGTCCTGGATAACAGGCTCTCCTCAATTAGGTGGGTTGGACCAGATGAGTTTCCAGAGGTCCCCAACAGCCTCAGCCAGCCTGTGATTCTGTCATTCTGTATTCTTAACCTTAGAAGACACATTTTTGCCTGGTTTAGACAAGGTAAACTACTTGTGCTAAAGGCATGACAATGACAATTAAAGCAAGCTGCTTTATTAAACCCAGTGACAACAGTGGCTGGGTGTGCTGGTGACTGATTTACTTATAATGCAGCGAATTTTTCTGAATTGTGGCACCCCTGCTGTATAGTCTCCCTGCTCAGCTGTACAGAAATATAGATTATGTGTCACAGTGAAATTAAGTCTTTGTCTCCAAGGGAAAAAGCTGACTGCTCCTTCCTGCACGTTCATGTGCTGGGTTAAGAAAGTACAGGAATTCTGGTGCTAGAAGGAAAAAGGGGGAGGGGGAAAGATGCTTCATGGCTCTGACATCAAAGTGAAGAAATAGGAAGTGTGAGGAAAAACACATCACAGATTTGATAGCATGTGAATAACTGAAGTCTGCTAGACACAGTGATGAAAGTGGATCAGAATTACTAACAGATCTTAACCATCTGTTAAGAGGTGGGAGTTGGGTCTCTGCTAGTCTTCCTTCCTCTTGTGTTCTCCAGCCTATTGGCAACTGCCTGAGACAGTTGCTGCTCGTGAGCTCCCTATGGCTGTTAAACTGCCAGTCATATGCATGTGTTTCAGCTATTTATTTTTTTTTTACATATCAATTGTCTTTTGTGTCAAAGTATTTACTGTGCTGGTACCTGTTACATTAGCATCAGGTGTAACCACTTTTGCCATTATATATATATCTGGCCAACAGGTATCAGAGCCTAAAATGCCAGGTGGAAAAATTCCTTTTTCTGACCAAATTACCTTTGTGTGTTTTAAAAATTATTTCCATGATAATGAATGTTCTTGCTGTGATTGTTCAGGGCCTGAAATTTGTTAAGGGGACTGTCACATCTGTTCTGAGTGAGTCAAGATTTCTTGGAGGGATCTGCTTTTGTCAGCGACTAACATTTGTGTCCCATCAGTCCCACCACCATCACAGGACTGGAGGATTCAGACTGTTGCAGGGCACTTTGGCTATAAAGGGAACATAACGTTCAGAAATACTGGAGCTCTGTCTTCTGCCAGCAGGGGCTGCGTAAATGGAAAAGAGCCAAATCTGGGATCTCTGAGGAGCAAGTGTGCTGTCTGAAGCTGTCATGGGGAATTCTTGTAGGCTTTTTGTGTTCATATGAATCTTTTTGGTTTTAAGTAGACCTCAAGTCGATACTTCTAAAATGATGTTACTGTGTCATTGTAGTTAATCCAGTGTTTCCTTGGTATTCAGTGAGAATTGATTGATGCAAAGAAGGGAATGGCAGAAATGTGAACCAAGATGCTCTGACAGACTCTCGACTGGTTAAGCACGCAGATGGAAAAAAAGAATGTTCATCACACTTCCAGTTTTCAAGCTTTTTCGCTAAATTTGTAACCAATCACATATATTTTCTTGGGTTTTTTCATTAGCACAAAAAAGGCCACTGTGTAAGTGTGATCCATGATAGTTTTGGAGTAAGGTTGAATTCATTTACTTTCTGTGCCATGAAATGCCTTAGCCTTTCCTAAATCATTTCACCTGTAAACCCTGGCTTTTATAACTGGCCACTACTAACAGTGGAAAAGGCTTGGGAAAGTGAGCATGCACATTGAAATGCAGAGCATAGGAACACTAAAGATGCCTAGAAGCTTATACACCTAGAGGGTTTCCTTAGGTGCTTAGGTCCCATTAAACTGAAGAGAATTACTCATATGTGAAATGAAGCTGGAGTGAGAGTATTGACTGCTACAGGTGATTACTGGTACTATTCATCATGCATAGAGCAGAGCTACGGTCCCTGCCTTAATCACTGCAATCAGAAAATAATAACAAATGTGGAACAGGGCATAAAATAACGCATCGTGGTTTTCCTGCTCTGTGGTTTAATGTGCTCAATGGTTTAATAAATTGTGATATAAATAAAACAAGGTGTTATTAAGACAAAATCATAATATATTCTTATGAAGCCTAGCAAACATCAGGCAAACCAGACTTAAATTTATTGCAAGTTGATTAAAAAATTTCCTTTCATCTTCCCCCCTTCTCTTCCCATGTGAAATTAGAAAGCGTAGTGTGTGAATTTAGTAAAAGAACTTAACTAAGAGCAGGGTTTCATACAAGGCATTAATTTATCTCTGATCAAAGTGTGTAAGGCATTCAAAAGCTATAACACTTCGGCTAATTAAAAATCGTTTTTCTGGCATGGAACATGTTTTTTCCTATAATACTGTGGTGCCTCATCAGCACAGCAAAGGGAAAGGTGAACTGTTCCCTGAAAAATTAAAGTAAAATTCACATGAATAGCAAAATTCTTCTATTACTACCATGCTGTCTTGTCTTAGCAGTCCTGTTTTCCATCTGGATCTTTGTGTGAACTGGATAAAGCATCAGTGGGTATGTGGCATAAATAGTTGACTTCAATTAAAATAAGCACTGAGAAAAGTAATTATATCTTTAGAAAAGAGTGCTGACTGTCTACCTCCTACATCTCAACTCATTGTGGGACAAGCTGGGGCCAAGAAGCAGCACTTGGCTTGTGCGATGGGAAGCTGGGCAAGGGTGGCCCCCTTGCAGTTAACAGCCTGTGACTTGGTATCTGGCCTCTTGGGAACTGCAGGAGATTTGATTTCCACTGCAAGCAGAGGGCTGCATGTGGCTCATACTTGACTGACAGCAGTGAATTTGTTGGACGTCTAGCTCTGGATGGACCTAAAGGCATAGTCATCTCTGCCATAGGAGAGCAGCTAGTGCTTGACTTCAGAAAGCTAATACTTTGAAGGTTAGTACATTAGCCTAGAGAAATGTCGTCTTCTGATTTAAGCTTTTCTGAGGGTCTAAAATAAAGCAGCTCCATTTAACATGAAAAATGGTACACTGTTATGAGCCTTTCAGAGCTAAACCAGCCCCTGGGAACACATGACAACATGAGCATCTTCTCCTTCCCACACGTGTCTCCCTTTCGTTCAGCATAATGCTCAGAAAATCAACCAGATCCTTTCCAGCACAAAATAACTAAATAAACTAAATAAACTGTATGCAAAGAGTTAAGCAGGTGTTTGAAAGCACACAAACCTTTCAGCTTAAGGACAAGACAGCTGTCTCAGAGTACTTTTCTGAGCCGTGTCCTGAGCAACAGGATGCCTTGTCTCCCCGAGGCAAAGGGGAGGCCCTTTTGGAAATTTCATGCCACTTGTTTTCACTTATTTCCCAGTTACATTCCTTACTCTGATCAGGTTGCCATAGAACTGCTTTTTGTGGTGTGAAGCAATGGCAGGATCTCTCCTCAAATGAAGCTCTTGGGGATTGAAACCTGCTTTCTTCCCTGGGAACTGGGGAGCCAGCTCTGCAGCTGACAGGACAGTCTCTTTGCCAGTCAAGTGTATTATTGCAAGGTACTATTATAAGGGAATGATTTATTTATCCATACAGTTAGTGTTTAGAGACAATTCAGTGGTATCCTGAGCAACAGCAGAGAGGGCTGGGAGTGAATCTAGTATTAATGTAGCAGCTGTGCTTGTTGGGTCCCTGGACATCAGGCTGTGAAGTACACTGTATTTTTGAGTTTCTTTGTGATTCTGCCAAGTTTTAGATCAAGCTGTTTGTTCATTCGCTAAGAAAGGGGGCAAAGGTTTTAGAAAACTTAGTTTAAGGAGAATATTTCCACATTTTAATTAACTTCTCAAATGTGCTGGCCGTTTTTATTGCGTTGCACCATGTTGCTGTTTGTGCTGCTGGCGCCTTCCCTCTGCTCGGAGCAGCTGGGCAGCACTTTGAGGAGGTGTCTCCTACTCCAGCTGCTGTCACTGGGCTTTTTCACCGGCAAGGCTTGCAGCTGTTGTGCATGTCTTGATGAAAGACTTGCTTTTGAGTTACTGACAAACACCCTTGCAGCTTGTCTCCAGCACAGGACGGTAGCCTGGTCTATACAGGAACAGGACAAGGCATCAGCAAACATTTGTGTGAGCCTGTTCCAGGTGTTAAGGCAGGGTGTGTTTTGCCAGCTCGTTGTACTGGAGGTGGGAGAACTTGTTGCTCGATAGTAAACCCACTTCTGGAGCCTCATTTATTCTTTTCCTTTGTTGTTCATCCAGTGGAATGAAATCTCATTTTCATTATCTGAGAGTTCATGCCCAATGACAAAATCTTTTAAGTGTTTGAAGAGGCTTTTAAAGATGCCAAAAAAAAAGACAAAACTCTCTTTGGCTGATAAGCTTCTGTTTAAAAGGGCTGTGGGAACTAAGACCTTGTAAAGGTAGTGTATTTGAAGATCATTCAAATCTCGCTTTTCCTTGGTGATCTTGACTCCTACTGGAGTGTAACTAATTGGGGTTTCCTGGCCTTGGCTGCATGATGGCTTATATGGCAACACAATTGCAATTTCACAATTTGTTGTTGATGAGCTTCCTGTTTGCTGGCATTACCAGCGGAAAACAAAGGACAGAATTAACAGAGAGTTCTAAGTGAAAATCTCATAATTATCCTCTGCGGATGAAAAATGAGGAGCAATGATGGTAACAGGCAATGTTTTGTCGTCAGTGCCCGTACTGAGAACAAACAGAACGTTTCCAGTAGCTCAGCTTTTGCTCAATTAAAATTCATTATAATGTTTTCCTTAGAAATATTTTGTATGTGATCATCGAAATATATCTCACGTTGTCATTATGACTTATGTAACTGTCCTTCTCTTCCTGAGATAGTAGAAAATTGTAAAAGGATTAAGCTGGGTTCTCAGCTGTTGCAGTTGCTCAAGATTTCCTGATTTATAGTCCAGGGCAACCAAACACATGACTCAGATTGTCCATGAAAAAATATGGAAATGTATGCAGTAATTCCTTATCTGGAGTTTTTAAAGGTACTCAACAAAACACAACTGGAACATCATCCCAGTTACTAGATTCTCCTTTTTTAGAGCTGTTAGTCCATGCCTTTGGTTGCTTTTACTTAGGATAATATTAGCTAAGATCTGAGACCAGGTGTGGAATAACAATTCAAACCAGTTAGGGTAATTAGGGACATTTTCATTAAAGAAGGTAGTGCAGGAATTCCTGTGATGTGAACCTGACTACTCGGGTCACTTTTTTTTTTTTTTTTTGAGGCTATACAACTCTTGGAGTCTAGTTGCAGTTCTTTATCTGACTACTGTGGTAGCAAAAGCACAATATTTTCACCTCTCTCTTCTTCTGTCTTGGGGTTTTTACCTTTAAGCCTCTGCTAGCAGTTTCCTGTGATTTCTGGGCATTGTGAGGAGCCACCTTTGATTTGAGACCCCCGAATGTTTTACTGCAAACAGCTGGTAATGATGCTAGGGCACTGAAGTAGGGGTTACTAGCGAGCAAGCCAGACTTCAGCCACTCACAACACCGTGCCCTGGGCAAAGAGCTGGGCTTGGCGCAGCGTGCTCTGCTGCTGCTCCTCAGCCCTCTCCACAGGGCGAGACAAGCAAACAGGGCTCTGAGACACTCTGACTTACCAGCTAGTGTGTATTGCCTTCTGGAAGTCTCAATCGTTGTATCTCACCTGTGCACCCAGGAACATCTCCTTCCTGTGGTTAATCAGACGTTTAGATTAATTATGCTAATCAGCTACTCCAGGCTTACACAATTAGCCAGAACAGGCAGTGTCTCTGGAAATCTGTATAGGATCTTTCGTACTTCATGACTTTAATTTAATGATCCAGCACAACAATTAAAGGAAATGGGAGAGCTCTCCTTTCGTGTTTTCATTTCTGTAATTCCATGTTTCCACCAACTGTCACAAAACTCCCCCCAAATTCCGAGGACAGAAAGTCCCTTCCTCGGGCTGCCTTTACACTTGCTGCTCTGCAGGGATTTTTGTTTTCTCTTATCTCACAAGTTGAAAGGTATGTTTATACATAGTTACCAGATATTCAACTGAAGCACATTTGTGTTAGACTCGTCACAGAGAGGTGCCAAGAAGCTCTCCTGTGGATCTGGCTAGTGGAGCGATGGATCCACATGTGGCAGTGTAGATATAGATTGTAGAGCTTAAACGGGGAATTAAATTATAAGCAGCAAAGAGAAAATCAGTGTGCAAAGCTCATGAAAACTCACCTAGCTAATGCACTATGAGAATGCAAAGAAATATTTCTGCTGGTGTTTTTTAAACAGCTACAATACTACTTGTATTTAATTTGATGGTAGCTCTTAGCATCTCCAGCATAAAAAGGAAAAAGTTCTATTCTCCAGATTATTTTCTTCTCTGGACCACAAGTCTAAATACAATTAATACCAGCATGAGCATTCCTTGTAGATGATGTGCAGGCCTGTAACATCTGCATTGTAAATAAGAAATCCTAACCAGCATCTTCTGCTCAGCATTTCAATGAGGAGTTAATATTTTATGTATCAATATTATAAAATATTGATTGTGCATGTTTCCGTTTGAGTCAAGAAATGTAACCGAGGAGAATTTAGTCTTTGTTCTTATCTGTATATTTTTAATGTAACTATTTCTGCTTGATCTGGCTAAACCTGAAAAGAATGAGGTTTTTATGCCTATGGCCTTTTCCAGGCAGAACCCAGTTGTCTGCTGCCCAGCTCCAAACCAGAGACCGCATTCCTTGGTGTAAGCCCAAACTAAAGACCCCCGTGAGGCACTCAGCCCCTTGGCAAGGTAAACATTGTCCTTCTGACTAGAGCTGGCTTGTGCTCATCACCCATTGTGCAATAGAGGTAGCTGTTGTTCACCTCTACCCTTCCATATGCCACAGAGACAATGTCAATACCATTCGTTATTATAGACATGAGTTTTCTTGGCTGTAAAGATCATGCCTGTTTCCAACTTACTTCTGAATACTGTGGGAAGGAGCAGTTTTGGCAAGTTTGGAGAGTCGCAGATGCAGGTGTTCAAAAGAGATTTTTCTAAGTGTGAAGACAACTTCAGAGTAAAAAATGTCATTAGTTTGAAAATACAGTCAGTGAGATTTGGAAGTAAACGTCATGGTTGCTTGATCGGTCGGTACAGATTGGTACTGATAAGAGATTGTGAATGACCTTAAAAACTGCAGAGTAGAAAAGAGAAAAATCATGGAAAAGATGGAGACAGTTTAGTGTTTTTTTCCTGCAGTCCATCATTTTAATTTATTTTATTTTCACTGTATTATAGGTCAATGCTGATGCTCCAGGTGCTTATTCTATCTCTACAGTATTTTTTTCTCTTCCTTGAGAGTAATTTTTTCTTTCAGTTTCTCTCCTTTCTCATAAAAGTCATAGTTGCAGAAGAGCAAATTAACTCTGTGAAAGCTGTAAATATTAGGTTGTGCCTTACCTAATATGTGCTAACCCCTGTGACCGATAGTCACGCTTTTCTGCTTGGGGAAAATCACACCATCCTCTGCAGACATAAAAATCTGTGTGCATTCAGCTGTCAGGTACTCCCTGACAGTGTCTGCCATCTTCTTCTCTGTCAGGAACCTCTGAAGATGGTGTTCAACCTGTTGTATATCTGCCTGTAGTCAGATATACAGAATGCCTCCCTGCATTCCTAAGGGTGATAGTAAAGCATTTGCTCACCTTTGTCAAGCAGGTAGACTCCAAATGACAAATACGGGATGGTATCCTCAAACTAGTCTTCGAAGAGGAAAGATATATTCACACTAAGAAGAAAGGCTATTTTTTTCTCATCCTATCCATTACAGGTGCTTGTGGTCTTGTTACTGGTAAGTGACCTTTTTTTTGTAGCAGTAATCTGGGTGGATATGAGTATGAGTAGGTCGGAGAAGAAGACACTGCAGTATTTGAGACATGAGATAATGAGATTCTCCACAAGAATTTGGCATGTGGATATTTAGAGTAATTAATGTTTAATGTAGTGATATTACAACTCAAAAAAGGGAAGAGCGATAGTAAAGGAAACCAATCAAGTTACTCTGCATAGTGCCACGGATCTAGCTTTGAAATTCCTTAAAAGGATTACACCCTAGTTTAATTAAATCCTTTGCTCTCCCTAACATTGCTTAACAATTCATAGTATCTCCCTAGATTTCTAACATCACAGAGAAAAGAGTTATGAGTCAGATTACTTTGCGTCTTGAGTTTTAAACATGAGCCATGAATCCCTGAAATCCTTTGTTGTTTAAGCAGAATACATTTCACTCTCTCCATTCAGGGTTTAGTCATCCTTTTCATAAGTCTTTTGATGAATAAGGTCATTAAAATTAACACAATATTAAAATAGCTGGTCTCAGTAATTATAATGTTTAACCATGGCTTTTCCTTAGATTAAAAACTGTTCATTTTATCCTCCAATCCAAGAACTTTAACAAACCTTATTTATAGCAGCTTGAAGACTTGTAGCTGGGTATAGCTTAAGGCAACCACAATATTCTTGTGTATCAATGACATCCTATGTTTCTATGGTGAAGTAACTTTTAATGCTCTCTTTTTCATTTGTCACCTCACATTTAAATATGTTGCTTATTTTTTAGTAATAATTCAAAAAATATTTCAGTCCTTCCTAATGCTAATAGGTATCTTGTTTGATACTCTCATTAAATTTTCCNCCAGCAATAAGGATAAACAAGGGCCTGTCTGCATACCATTCCGTGATATAATTGGGTCTTATCACTGTGAGACAAAGCAGTTTCTCTGAATAGTGTGCTGTTAATTTCAGAGTTTAGTTAGTTAGAAGAGGCCCAGCTAAGAAAGTAAAATTGTAAAACAGAAAATTGGTTCATTTTACCCCAAACCAGGACAAATGACTAGAACATGCTGGAACAAGAGAACCAGAGCTAAAGCTGTGAATACACTTAACTTCCTATATTTAAATGGACAATTTCTGTAAGCTATTCTTGTAAATATTTGCTGAGCACTGACTAGAGAGAGCTGTGGGGAAAAAAAGCACATCGGATGTGAAACAGGTGAAGATGGTAGTTATTTAACTATTGCAATTCAATAATTCATAAATCCTTTAAAGTCAGAGATTCTGCCTTTCTGCAGCAGATCAGTGACTAGTAGGAGGGTCCATCAGTACAAAGAGCTTGGCAGAGACTCTTGCGCACTTGCATGCGTTTGTCTATCAGTCACTGGCTTGCTGGACAACGGGAAGGACTTAATGGAAAACCTGTATTAACCATTCCCAGAGAAGGAGCACCATAAAAGCTTTTGGGCACCTTGAGTTTTCATGTTATGCACAGCATCATAAAAATCCCAATTCTAAGGGTAGCCAAACCCTCAGCTTCACTTGGAGATTTACCAGAAATCTTCTGGTTTAAATAATAGAACACACAGAGAGAAGCAAGATTGAAACGTACTAACGGCATATTTAACATAACAAATGTCATGAATGGATCAAGGCTGCTCATCTGATTCTCATGACAGCAGCTCAGCTTCTTCAGCTTTTCCAGTAGACACCTACCTTGAAGAATTTATAGGAGATTTTCATTGTTACTATTATATCGTAAGTGGTGATTTGACCTGTCTAAAGGAGCTGGTCTTTGCCATTGACCCTTTCTTTAGCCTCAAATGAAAAGTCCTGCTTCTTCCTCCCATTCCTGTTGATGCTGCCCTTATCTTCTGAAACTGAGAACCGGGATGTCATGTAGTTCCGAGGAAAATCATAGTTTTTTCCACTTGTCTTATTACAGCTTTATGATTAGAATCTCTGTCAAATGCCTTAGTTAGCATATTTATGGCTCCAGGCTGTTTTTTCTTGAGACTGCTTTTAGAAGGAACTTTTATAAACCATACTGTAAGATCTCCTTAAAAGTGCAGTTTTCTTATTGGGAGCATCACTGTTCTTTCTCTATGCACATCATAAAATGATTAAACATACTGCTACTTAGAAGGAAAATTATGAGAGACGCCACACTATTTTTAAGGAAATCCTGGAAGTGGTTTGTACTGTCTTTTGAAGTATTTTTTTAAGTATTATAGCATAGTTCAGGCCATACCAATCTTCATGTTCTATTTATAAATAGTATATTTTGAAAAATGCTGAATAAAATTTTGCAGGAACTTTTTTGGAGGAACACTGCTAACTTTCTGCTACTTTTTCTGTAGTGTCTTCTATAATCCCTCTCTCAGCTGAGACAAGTAAACTCTTCTCCCGGGCAGTGCAAACTGCAGCACACTGTGAGCTAATTACCTTACATTAGTCATTTCAGAAATTACTGGCAGCTAATCTTCATAAAGCTAATCAGTCAGAAAAGAAGGCACCCAGCAAATAAATACCACACATCTTTGTGCTTGAAACAGTTAGGACTGACCCTAATCTGATTTAAAGAATTGGAGTGTGTCCAAAAAGGGAACAGTGTGTGGCTGCTTTCACTAATTCCATAAAGCTCTTTTGGTTTTGTTTTATTTTGTATTTTTTTTTAATTGACCTATCTTCTTGATGCACTTTATTGTTTTTCCTTTCTGATCCTTTCAAGCTGGAATTTTCAAAAGCTATTACAAATCCAGAAAAGGTAACGTCAGCTTACCCCCTTCGTCAGTTAGCACTAAGTCTGCACTTCCAAATACATTATAAATTTCAAAAAGTTAATTTAAATATTTTTCTTTTTTTCCCATTTCACTCACGCTTGAGTTTTGAAGACAGTGAGAATATTTTCTCTTTCATATAGGATCTCTTCTCCTCCCGCTCCCTTAAAAACGTCCTCATTCTGCTATGCTGCTGCTGAAGTGCTTTTAAAAATGATAGCACTTCAAACAACAGTTTCCAAGTTCTGCTGGATACTGCTTATGCTGCTTATCACTGGAGAAGGTAAATGTCCTGAATTCAAAATACTTAGAAATAATTTAGCACCTTGGTATCTTGCCACGGTGCCTTGCCATGTTAATTAACATCCTACAGAACACAACTGAGCATCTTGTTGAAAGGGAAATTCTGCAGAAATAGGAATATTTTTAATACAGGTGACCTCAATCGGCCTAATCTGAATGCTTCCAAACTTCAGAAATATTGAATCCGTAGCAATGCATCGTTGGCATGAACATTATATTAACTGTACTTAATATGGAAGAAGAATGATCTTAGATGATGAGGGAAGTCAGCAGAGCTGAGAGGTGTTTGCCTGAAGATAAGATGATGTTCGCTTTCTCTCCTGTGCAGCCATGTCAGCTCAATGTGGAGACAGAGAACAGGCTATGCCATGTTCGTTACAGGAACGATAAATGTGCTTCCATTAAAAGAAAAGAATAAAAGAGATTCCAGCTCATCTCCGTGATGGTATAGAAACGCTGCATGTAAAATGATCACTAAAGAAGCTTGTCAGTGAAAATGACTTGTGTGTGCTAATTAATTGGATTAATCATTTGTACACTGGCATATTAAAATAAGTAGCGGGTTTCAAAGCTGGAAGAAACGTCTGTTGCCCTTTTCCTTTTCATTCTTCAGTTAGTTTGGTTTTTTCCTAGATCCTGTCATGACCCACTGCTACATCTCTCTCTTCCTGGGCAAAGGGCTGTGTTACATACCTGGTTGTAGACCTGGGCAGTAGGGTTGCGTGTGATGAACTAAACTTACAGAATTCTCTGGTTTTGACACCTGATGCCTGTGACCTGATCCACTGAGTGTTGGTCACTGTGGCAGTTTGTTCCATAAACTTGAGCCAAATGAGTTTGGAGGCCTCTGGACTTACCAGGATCCATATGACTTCTATAACCAGCTGCACCTGGGTTTGGGACTGCAGGATGAGGCAGATGTGAATAAAGATGAGCGAGCCTCAGGGAGCTGGAGTTTCCTGTGAGACAATGCTGAGGAAACTCAGTTTGCTTAACTTGGCAAAGAAAAGGCTTAGGGGGACCTAATTACAGCCTTCAAGTACCTAAATGTACTTAGTGGGAAAAAAGGCCTCACTCAGTGGACCAACAGGACCTGGTGTAATCTGAGGAGCAATTGCAGCATGCTTAAACTGGGCTGAAACAACCATTTAGAGTTGGTGCCAGCCTCACTGGTACTCTGATGGCTTTAAAAAGTCCCAGGGTCTTCCAGGTGGATGAGGATTTGTAGCAGAACTTCAGAGTAAACAGACCCTGCATGAATCTCCTCAGATGCATACTTCACGTTATGGAGCGAATGTCAAAGTACTAAAAGATAAAATCTGTTCCAGGAGCAATGTTTTAAGTAAAGGCTGAAAGAAGAAAATTATAAGTAACTTCTCCCTGTCCTGAGTCAGCCAGGCAATGGCTATGTGGATTCATTCTCTTTCTTCCTCACTTATATCCCCCTCTGTTTTATCTTCTGGATTCTTAAAATTATGCCTATTGTTAGAGGGGAAAATTAGAAATCTAGTAAAGATTCACTAAAAATAGCTGTAACTTACCTTCAGTTTGTGCTTAAAGAAAGAATACAGCCACAGGCTCTGGCTGCTTTCTGATTTGTTTCTTGTTTTTCCCTCAATATTTATTCTTATGCTGCAGATGTTTCAAATGCACCCAAGTTATGTGGAACCTACACGTGATTTTTTTCAAAGAATGTGTGGGGTTGAAAATGTGATATGCAATGTCTAGTTATTGCCAAGGAAATCCAAGAGAACCACTTGTGGATACCCATTTTAGGTTCCTGACTTAACAATGCAGGCCTTGGAATCCTTTCCCCAAAAGAATTTTCTTTTTCTCTCTCAATTCCTTAATTTGGCTTGTGGTACCTGGCTATAATGCTAATAAATGCCTTTCCTCAGGAGAATGAATGGTGCTGCAAAAGTTTCTTCTAAAATAATGGGTTTCTGTTTTATAATAGCCACTATCCTATATTTTTTTCTGGATCCCTGTAATTCTACACTGGGAGGAGAAGCCTGTCATACCTGCAAATAAAAGGGTTTTAAGACAGATGCGTAGTTGTCTTTTACGGTAAATTTTCTGCTTATGTCAAAACAGCCATCGGGCTCTTTCCCAACGCTTCCGCAAAGCAGGCAGATCAATAGTTTGAAATTTCAGTTAAGCTGGCTCTTAGATTATTGGGCTATGGCTATAAATTTGCTCTTGTCTAATTCGAGTACGCTGTAATTGCAACTTTGCTTTGCAAGTAGATTTCCAGTGGCAGAATCGCCAAATTAACAGGGATGACCCTTCAACCATTCATTGATGTCTCTGTGTTTTCAAAGGTCTCATTTTGTAGCTTGTGTTCTATATGTCAAGTTCCTCCTGTTGCTGTTTGTTGTGCTGAAGCATCTAGATGGGTATTGAATATATTTTTACAAAGCTGCATCCCGAACATCTTAAAAGTTTCGTTTAGGCTAAGAAGTGCTGTAGTAGAAGAGTACAAAGTATTACACAGAGACACATAGAGATTGAGGGGGAACAATTTTTTAGTTTGTAAAAATAGTTATTGTCTCATCTGAAATGATGGTGTATAATGAGGTATTATTTTTGCTGCGTGGGTAGTTGCATACAGAAGGAAATCCAGCAGAAGAGCAAGGTTTATACTAACAGTTCTTGTTGTCCAAACGGGAAGTAAAGGCCAGTGCTTGGAAATGTGCATTTAGCAAGTTTGCAGGTGACACCAAGCTGTGTGGTGTTGTCGATACACCAGAGGGACGGGATGTCATCCAGAGGGACCTGGAGAGGCTGCAGAGGTGGGCCCAGATGAACCCGAACCTCATGAGGTTCAATAATAGCAAGTGCAGGGTTCTGCACCTGGGCCAGAACAATCCTGGCCATCAATACCGACCAGGGGATGAGGGGTTAGAAAGCAGTCCTGAGGAAAGGGACTTGGGGGTGCTGATGGATGAGAGGCTGGACATGAGCAGGTAGGGTACACTTGCAGCCCTAAAGGTCGATCCCATCCTGGGCTGCATCAAAAGATGTTGCCAGCAGATCCAGAGAGGGGATTCTGCCGCTTTGCTCTGGTGAGACCCCACCTGGAGTCCTGTGTGCAGGGCTGGAGCCCTCAATAGAGAAAGGACATGGACCTGATGGAGCGGGTCCAGAGGAGGGCCACGAAGATGATCACGGGGCTGGAGCACGTCTGCTGTGAGGACAGGCTGAGGGAGCCTGGAGAAGAGGAGGCTCCGAGGAGACCTAAGAGCAGCCTTCCAGTTATTTAGCCGTATCTATACTCCACCGTATTACTGTCCTAGTTCCTCCTAAACTGCTTCTCACTCTCAAACTGTTACTTCCTCTTTGTTTCCGAAAGCCCCTCGCCTGTGTGGGCTGGACACTACCCTGTCCCAATGTTTTTCCAGTTGGAATACCTGCTCTATCAATTGGGCTGCCTTTGGGCTTAGGGTAACTTTTGAAAGTTAGTGAAGTTCTGTGTTACCCCGTGTTAGGATTTTGATGTGCAGTCATAAAAAAGCAAAGTAAGCAATCGCTTTTCAGCTTCACTTATTTAATTTGGGATGTACTCCTGTTGCCCAAGTGAAGCTGGTGTACACCTTGTGCTCAACAGAATTTTCATGAGAAAAGTAGGAGAAGAATTTGAGTACCATTATTAAACGTTGACTTGAAATTAATTCTGATTGTATGTATTTGGAATATCCTTTTTCAACCAAATATATTTTGTAAAGTAATGATATTAGTAACAAACAATCAGAAGTTAGCTGGAAACTGTTTCTTTTCAAAAACTTGAAAAGAAACCATGTGATATGTTAATAAGGATTAGACTATTTTAGAGAGCTTTTTGATTTTGTGGATTTGATTTATTTTTGATGGGTATGATTTGTCACAGCTGTATTTACTGCTTTGATATGAGACTAAAGAAAAATAATTCTGTGACAAAATAAAATAAAGAATAGAAAAATGGATGGCATTCTTAACAGGTAGGTTTTTCATTAAAACTTAAACATACTCTTCCGTTTTTGTCCATCATCTAAATTCAATATACACAGAAGTTCCTCGGTTTGCTATCAGGGGAATTGATGGTCTGACAAATCATAATTTCAGGTATAATACATAAATTGTACTGACAGATTTTCCACATGATAATAGTAACTAGCTCTCGTGCTTTAATTTAAATATGATCCTGTTATTTCAGTCCTCGTATGGATGCATGGAATGCTGCTCTGCCCATGGGAAGCAGTTTCAGGATGCAGGAGAGTTGCATCTATTTTTGTGGGGGTGAGTGGAGAGAAGAACTTTCAATTTCATCTTTGCTTTGGAATATAGACTGGTCCCAGAGGCTGTTCTGAAAACGGTTACATTTTTCTGACAGCTGTTCAGTCATCGTCAGGGCATGTCTTCAAGGGAAAGGCACTCATTTCCAATTGGCAAATTTCTAATATTAGATTTTAGACTATAAAAATCCTCACCCCCAAACCCTTCTTTACTTCACCGCTTCTTGTTGATAAAATCCAATCAGCCTAGAGGGAATTTATAATTCTAGCAATTGCACCAGATGATTACTACCTACAGCAGCAATCACTTATAGTGCATCACCTGCGGACTGATGAACCATTTCTTATCAAGGGTTTAATTTCCTGTAATACATCCTTGTGGCAAGATACACACACACACATATACCTAATTTATATGTATGTATAAATAAATGCCACTTAAGTTCAGGATGGAAAATGTTCAGTTCAGATTACATTTTGCAAAATTAAAAATACCCAAATTATCTTAAAACCACTTGAATCTAGAATACAGGTCCACAGTCTGTGTTCACCCATTTTCAGACCTAGTTTAAGACAAGAATTAAGGAAGACAGACAAGGAGAGTGTGTGTGAGTACAGGGTATCATTTATTTATTTGACTCTTGAAGAGAGTTGTCACAGAGCAGCCGGAGTTTGAGGTGGAGAATTTTGTGTCCTTGTTCAACCTCATCCATTTGTCACAATTTTAAAAATTCCTATTTATTGTATGTGAGTTTTAAAATTATTGTTATTGTTTGAAAATGAACTGGTGTCATGGGTTTAAGAGGCTTATGATGGGACATTTACAAGCCCTGCGCACACGGGCAGGAAGAGATCTCCGTGGCATGATTGAATGCTGATCAGCACTGAGATTCATTTTATCTGAACAAGTTGGCCATTCTCTGTATAACTGCTTCAAAACAGGGCCAGATGTATTCAACAAAATATACTCTGGATTACAAACCAGACCAGCACTAGATACAGGACTGAGGCAAGAAAGAAAAGTAAAGTAACATGAAATACTTCTCTCTAGGTCCTGAAGCCATGTGAAAAATCACCATGAAGAAAATCTAAAGGCTTATTTAAGTAATTTTACCTGGAGCAGTCCCTACTGCATCAGCCAAGAAAAGCCAGCGTGTTGTGTTGCCTCCCCTCTGTGCACTGCTCTGCACAACAGAAAGCATGGAGGAAAAGGGAGTTGGTTTTCAGTAGAGTCCAAGACATCATTAAGACAGTTGTGGTGATAGGTAAGAATGTGAACTTTACTTCCTTGTTTTGGTTAATTTTCTAATACAATTCTGTGTGAAGAAACAGGATTGTTAGCACTTTAGAGAACTTAAGCCTGGAAAGCCTGTATGACATGCCCAAGGCAGCATCATCTTGGGAGTTACCTAGACAGGTGCTTGGCCAGTACCTTCTTCACAGGACTGTCCTTCCTTTCTGCTAGCTTCCCCCAGGGTATTCTTTCCACAGCTGGCACCACAGAATTTGGGTCTTTGCTGACTAATTGTAGTGGAGGAACAATTGTGCTTCTTGGGAGCCTGGTGCCATCTCCAATTAAAATGTAAGTTCCATGGTTAAAGGGATTAATGAGGCAGCCCAAATGAGAACATTTCCAAAAAGTGATTTTTGCAACTATTCTGGATTCTGTTAGAAACTTCTAATGTTGTTCCTGTGCTATAGAGTTAATCTTCTCTATAATGAGAATATTGTAACATATGTCACAGGCAGGAGTATCTAAATATATTTTTATTAGAGATGATGTGTGTAGGATCAAGTCCTGCTTGTCTCATTCATACAGCTAGTCCCCTTGAATCTAACCAGGAATGTAACAGTGAATATAGTGAGCAGGATTGGTCCTATACGTGCTGTTTCTTTATTTCATTTTCCTCTTGATTTCTGTTTTATTTGTAATTAACACAGTGTACTGATTAAACCATTAACTGTATAGTTCATCTTTCATTAGTGACTTGTAGATTGAGATCCTAAGGTACTGTAACCCATTGCTAGGATAGCTGTAGAAGTTTTGATTTATGAAAGCAAATATTTTCTGTTCTGGTATCATTTGTGATCAAGAAATGATACAAACAAATTCGTTCAAGATAATCACTTTCTCATGTCTGCCAGTGATAGAACACTCATCATAAGGGTGTCCAGGATAAAGGAGAGGATGGATTTTTAGTTCTTTTGAAGCATATTCAGCTCTGAGAGCTTCTTTGAGGTGTCAGGTGTAGAGACTGGAGATTTACTGGAATGAAATGGGAGGCGCCCTTGCTTTCATGTAGCTGCTGTCAGGGTGGTGGCAGTGTAGAGTCTGTCTTACTGGAAATGACTATGTAGAAGTTTTTTCTGTTCTTCTATCCCAGTTGCTGAAAGTCTGAAGTTTTAAATGTTTTGTCATCTAGGTCCATCTAATTCAAGAATTGTCTCAGCAACTTTGCATTGCTGTATTCGTATGGAAAGCACCCAGCTTACCTCCTGAAGTGTTGTAAACCCAGTAGAAAGCTGTGTTGTGTTCACAGCTTTTATTTTCTTAGCAATATCTTATGGCAGCAGAATTTTGGGTACATTACAAAACCCCTGTCACTTTCACAGTGTGGCTTTTGGGATATCTGGGAAAAATAGCCACTGTCTTCCTTATAGGGGCACATGTACCTAGAACAGATGGTACAGTACCATCTCCCAGACATTCAGCAATTTATAAGACTCATCAGTGGTGCAGTATTAACAGATCTTTATTTATCTAGTAGATGCTAATGTCATACTTAACACACAAGCCATTAATTGCAATAATGAAGGCTTAAAATATCTCCAGTGAAACACAGATATTTTGAATGCTCCCGTAGCAAAAATAATCTCACAAAAATAATTCTGGGTATTTAAAGATAGTGTTAATTTACAAACCCAGCTCCTCATTCTGATCCCATCTTTATGAACTGGGACTAAACGGGAAAAGAGGACGTACATTTGGCATAAGAGGTGATTCAAGACTCCTGATGTCCCAGTTACTTTTTGGCAGTCATGTTCTATGCCATGGCTTATTGCCAATAACGTGGAATATTAACCACAAAATGTCCACACGAGAAAAAGATTTGTTGCCAGCTCTTCAAATATATTCATTTATTTCTGTTGGAAACTATGCAAACCAAAACAGTGCTTCCCCTTTTCAAGCATCCAGTGGTTTGGGACAAGTACAAGAGCCAGCGATGTAACCTCAAGGCAAAGAAAGGCGAATGGTCTCCTGGGCTGCATTAGAGCAAACACTGCCAGCAGGACAGGGGAGGTGGTCCTTCCCCTGCTCAGCAGCAGAGAGGCCATGCCTGGGGCACTGTCTCCAGTTCTGACCTCCCCAGTACAAGCCAGACATGGACATACTGGAACCACCCCAACAAATGGCCACAGAGATGATTAAGGAGTTGGAGCATCCCCACTGTGAGGAAAGGCTGAGAGAGCTGGGACTGTTCAGCCTAGAGGAGAGAGAGCTCAGGGAGAACTTACTAATGTATATAAATACCTGAAGGAAGGGTGCAAAGAGGACAGGGGTGGGCACTTAGTGGTGGACAGGAGTAGAGGTGATGGGCACAAACTGAAACATGGGAGGTTCTGTGTGAACATCAGGAAACCTTTTTTCACTGTGAGGGTGACTGAGCACTGGCAGAGATTACCCAGGGAGTCTTCCTCCTTGGGTAATCAAATAATCAAAAATAATCAAATAATCAAAAGCCATCTGAACCTGGTCCTGGACAACTGGATTTAGATGGCCCTGCTACAGCAGGGGGCTGGACAAACAAACTCCAGAGGTCCCTGCCAATGTCAACCAGTCTATGGTTCCATGAACTAAAATTATTCTTGTGGCAGTTCTTCAGATTTCTGAAAATATTTGGAAACACATGTGGTTGCTTTAACTGACCCATTTGATGACTAATACATTGGAGATACTCTCATCTTAAAATTATTTGATCAATAAAGTTTATCTGGCAAATCGTTTGAAAACCACAAAAGAGGCTGATTTTATTTTTGTTTGTACTTATTGAAAGAGAGTGGACAATTTCCTATTATATAGCAAAATTGTCTTGCTCAGTCATGTCCAGCTGCAGATTTCCTGTTGCCCAGCAATATCAAGACAGTGCAAGAAAATTTAATATCCCTGTGGTGCCTCAGGGGCAGTTTGCTACAGCACCTTCAAAAACCAGATGTGGGCATGCCGATTGGGAATTTCACAGAAGAGCGGTTCTGGGAGCTGTCGGCAATAACCCGCATGGGGTTCAGCTCTCACAAACTCTGCAAAAATCAAAAGTAATTCTTTATACTAGCCCAGGGATTCTGAAAGTGCCCATTCCCCTAGGGGTAGAAATCTGCGACATGACCTATTTGTGGCCAAAATCTGCAGCGGGATTAATGGACCACAAAATGTGCTTACATCTTGACAGCATATGGACTCCAGCATATGGGTTGAAAGTCCATTTCCCTCTTCTTTGTGGTTTCAGCTCATTTCTTTGGGAACAAAACTCACAGTTTCCATATTTGGATTAATTTTTGAAAGACTGGTGTCATAGCAATTTTAAGGCCTTTCTTCCTTGGGAGCAGGTACTCCTCAGCTGGTCAGGGCATAAATAGCTGTCATTTGGCAGGAGCACCACAATTACTGATGAAGAGGTGTTTGCATAAAGTTGACAGAGTTTAATTTGTAAAAGACAACACACCTGCTTTGTTGAGAAATTTGTGTCAAAAGTGTGAGAAAATCCTATCTTGCAATGAGCAAAGCGGGTTGAACATAGCGTTAGATGAACATCATAGCAAAGTGGACAAGGGAGAGTTAATGATAAGATATCCAGGCCAAAATCTTTTATCTCTAGGGCATGTAGAGAAATTCGGATACTTCTGTCTCAGAAAATGTCTGGCTTAGAAACTGGTAGAGAATCAAAAGCACATAGGCTATCCTGAAGCAGTGAGCCGGGGAATTTTTTCTTCTCTTTTTTTCACGTCTCGCCATGCTCCTTTCTGTCAGGTTTTGATCACAGGCTCTCGTTTGGTTGTAGTTCCTTTTCTATCTTTGATCAGTGTTTGTCTTTAATCTCCATGATTCTCTATTTTCTCTTCTTTTGTCTCCAGACCATAACTATTATATTTCTCCTTTTTTTTTCCTTCCCTTCCCCTCACCCTCCCAAGGCTTTTATTTGCCTTCCAGTGGGTCTTTCTTCTCACTTCATTGTACTTTATCTCTTTTCAAAGTGGTGTACCAGGTGTGAACAATAAATGAATTGATTTCACATGAGTTGACGACATTGCTTAGCCAAACCATACCAGACAAAGTAGCCCACTGAGTGAGTACGAGTGACTCAAATCAAAATTAATTCACACGAATGCTTGGAAAATCCGTATGGAAGGCTAGGAGGCTGTGGCTCAGAACGGGTTTGTGTAACCAGAGCTTCAAGCAGTTTTTAAGTTTTTAAGAAATCCGTTCTGACTTTTCCTTCTACTTTGTTATCTTTGGATAAAACAGCTTAGTTAGTGCGTAATTGATTAGTCAATAAGTAAGAGTGGGCCCTGAAGACCAATCAGGTCTTGAAGGCATGAGAAATGATTAGATCTTGTAAAAATGTAACAACAATAATGTAAAATTCTGACAATGTATTCTTTCCTCCCATAGAAAATCTTAAAACTGTGAAAACAAACTCAAAATTGCCAGCACAGGTTGCTAGACTATTCCTCAGAGATGCTGCTACTGTACTATTGCTGTATGACTTATACATGTGAGTTGAAAGGAAATATAAATAACCAGGAAGAGAAGACTAAGAATTGAAAAAGCTTGACAGAAACTCCTTTGTGTCATGTTCCCAATCTAGGATTTGTCTCAGGCTTCTTCCTAATAATTCCAGCCACTGAGCTAAAAATGTTATCCAAAGCATCATATCTGAATTTAAATTAGTTTATCAGTTATTATTTTTTGAGTGGCTCCATCAAATATATTTAAAACTAGGGGAAAGGCCTTGTTGTTTTTAAACACAAGTGCTCTTTCCATAGCATGCCAGAACCTGACATTTCTTTGAAGCTTCTCTAAATTTCAAAGGAGGTAATATATTTAAAACATCCGAAAGTTTTTATGTCTCTAATTATTTTTGATGTGCTACTTCTCAGGACACATTAAATGAAAGCATTTTCTGCCTGATCTTAATTGAGAAGACTCTTGTCTCCTGTAATTACTGATGAACAAGATTTCTACATGGATTAAATTACATAGTCTCACAGACTGAAACAGGCTTATTTTCTTGTCTTTCATAACACTTTTCTAAAGCTCTGCAATGTCTCCATCTCCGTGTAAATGTTTTATTTACAGCTGTCCACAGCTGTATTACACTGACTGGTATATAATTACTTTTATTTCTGCAGATTATAACTACTGTAGATATTCAGAAAGGATTTATAAGCATAATTACTGCAAGTGGAGAACATTTCCATGGTGATTCTGCTTACAGGAGACTTACTGGAAAGATCCTCAGGAAGGTACCAAGTCCAGAGGTATTTACCTCAGCCGGGGAGAAGCACAGTGGCTCAGGCAAACCCATTTATGACCACAGCAACATCTTGGCAAAGATGGGCTTCGTCTCACTTCACGGGTGTAAGGGCAAAGTACGTTGGTATTGCTCGGCTAGAACCTGATGGAAACTCACCCACTGAAATCAAAGAGGGGGTTTCTGGTGAGGAGCTCTGTGATGTGAGAGGGAAAAGCTTTATTCGGGTCCCTTTCCCTTGAGATACAGCACAGAACCTTATGAGAGTCCTGCTGCCCACAGGGGCGAGCGGGAGCAGTGCCCTTCCCACTGCCACTCCATGGTGGGGACCATCTCCCTGTATTGCTGGGTCTCTTGTCACGCTCCTGAGGTGTTCATGGCCATTTTTGTGTTTTGGGACTGAAGCTGGATGCTAATATTATTTAATAATATCCTTTGGCTTCCTCTATGTATTACTTCGACTAGCATTCTTCCAAGGAATGAACTTCTGCATCAATTTTCATTTTTAAACACTTTGAACAAATTTGAAAGACTTTATTTATGCTAAAAATTATTTTTCACTTCTCCTGTTTTCCAGGGGATTTTTTTGCTGTCAGGAATGACCTTTGGGTGAGCGATTTTCACTAGGGTAGTTGCAAAATAGTCACTCGTGGGAAGCTTTTTTTTTTTGAAAGGCAGGTCAAGAGCATGTGGACAGACTACACATCTCCCAGTTGTGTTTCTGGGTTAGCCTATTGGGTTTCTACTCTCCTGATCCTACAAAATCTTGGAAACATGCAGTATTTTTCAAAACAATATAAAATTGTTACAGAATAAACTAGTTTATGAGTCTCTGTGTCTCATAACACGGGCAAATATTTTTGATTGCAGACTGATAATGTTTTTGGCAAAAATACAAGTAACTTACTATAGACGTGAGTCATTTCACTCTAGCTTTAGGCACAGACGTACGGTATCTTGTGACATCAGGTGTCCTTAAGTGGATTAACAGCAGTGCTAAGAAAGAAAAAAAGAATTGTAGTTAAATAAAACAGGTAATTAAAAGAGCATGATAATTCCAGTTGAAAGGTAGAAAAGATACTGACAGATGACATGGATTTTCTAGTAGTCCCTGGAATCTAACTAAAGAGCATAGTTGTGCGTCAGTCTGGTGCAGTATCTCTAGCCCCACAGAGCCTGCAAGTATTGTGGAGATGTGGTGTTCTGAGGTATTCTGAGGTATTCCAGTGGATGACCTTTGCTGACTACTGCTGATAATAAAAGGGGAAAAACACCCAAACCTGGAAAAGCAGTTCAGCTCACTTTATGGGTTCTTTACTGCCTTTTCTAGCTCTGCCCAGTAAGGTGTAACTGAGTCGGTAGTTCTAGGTGCTTTTGTGGGTGCTGCAGAAATTTGCGAAGGATATTCAACATTCAACTTGTGTGCCTCTCTCTGACTACCTGTAGATGCACGTTTTTCATAGGGCTGTTGAACGCCTGTTTGTCATCTTGGAAAGCAGAAGTATCTGTATATCACAGTATCCTTCACATGGTCTTTATTTAGTGGTAGCTGGCAGGGATTCTTAGCAGATGAAATAATAAAAGCAGGAAGCAACACTTTATTCGTTTTCGGTATGAAAACAAAGCCACAAATCCTGAGAAACCTGAAACCAGTCAAGCCGACTAAAGGTGTCTCCAAGTTTAGTGTGGCTTTCAGGCCAAATAACAAAGCATCACCGTGTAACTTAAGTCACAGTTCCAACTTACTGCAATACTGTATATTCTTATTCTAATTAGCAAGCAAGTTATAGATTAAATTTAAATCATAGCCACCATTTTGTGCAGTCCTGATATCTTTTTTTATCTGTGTGTGCCATTCAAGAATTGAGTTGAATAGACTTAAGAAAGCTAATCAATGCAAAGACATGCCAGGAACAGATGAACAAATTACAGGGTCTTCTCCAGCTTGACTTACAGTAAGGGTTGAAAGCTCATATGGATGGGGTTCAGTGAATTTTGCCACCAAGGCTGTCAGATCTGTTAATACTAAAACAACGCTGTATATGCTGTAGGCATAAAAAGCAGCAGGGTTGTGTTTAGAATAATAGTGCATTCACAAATAGTACTCAAATTTCTCTGAAATATCATGGTTAGCTGCATCTTCATTCTATTATCTCCCTGCTTTATGCTTCTGAGACCTTTTCCTAGCAGACTATAAAATCGTTCCAAATGTAAGATGATAAATTAATAGAACAAAACAAATTGGAGTCAGTAGGAGTGCATTTAGCACTAACAAGACCCATCTGAGTTTCACATTTTCTCTTGCAATTATATAAAATAAGGCTAGTGTCAGAACTCATCTTTTCTTTAATTGCTGTTGCACGAAGCTCTGGCTATTATTGTGAGGTCTGATGGAAAGGAGCAGTCTCTCCAATTCTTGACATGTAATTTCTACTAAACTAAGAGGGGGAAATGTGAGAAATAACCAGAAATAAATTTTGAATCACCTATGGTAGAAGCAATGAATATTTGGTTATTTACATGGCATCATGATGTACAGGGATGGCCGTTGGGTAAATAATGTTAAATTTTCACTGTGAAAATTCAAATAAGATACATTAAGGGGTGGGAAGTTTGATGTGATATTTGAGGAGGCAAAGTCTCCCATATTCTCCCTGAAAATACTGATGGTTGTTTTTTTTTCCCCCTTGGTGTAAAGGAAAACTTGAAACATCCGTATTTTGCTATATGTATTTCTTGTCATCCAGTGAACCCTAGCAACTTGGAAATTGAGCAACAGAGATTCTACTCTTCTAGAGAATAAAAAAAACATTAAAGTCTGCCTCTTTCACTTGATGCTTGTAATAAAATTTTCAGCTAGCAGGCATCGAAGAGGTCTGATTTGCTGATTTGTTCTTTGATTTGGTTTCTTACGATTAAGCAGTTTCTACAAAGCTGTTTTATTTAAATAGCACTTTTACTGTCCTTTTAATCATAATTTATCATAGTTCATTTGCCTCAGTCAACTCTAATAGTGTCCCTGTGAAAAAACATTTAAGTCAACGTGGTAGGAAGAGAAGTGACTTGATAGAGACTGCAGAAACATCTCGCATTTGGAACAAGTAACTCTCCTGGTGTAACAATATTGTCTTCCCCACATCCAAAGATGCTTTCCTGCAGTTGAAGACCATGGTAACACTTTGGAGAATTTCAGATTTACCACTGCGTCTGTCATGGCAACCTCTCCATACGTGGCTAGATTTATGTGCCTTTTCAGGCAGCGTTGATAGAGTTTTGAAAGACCTGTAAGCTTTAAAAAGCTCAGATAAGAGTCTTGGGGTTTAAAAACTGTGATTATGTTCTTTTACAAGCCTTTCAAAATATTTTTTTTTCCCCCCTGTACGTTAGAACCATTTTGCTGATTGGAAAGGGATTTCATCGAGTCAAAGGAAAAACACATGAAGGAATACGAACTGAAGCAAGTTAGTGCGGGGATAAGCTTCTAAGTGACACACTTTATTTCCTTTAAATAGATAGCCTTTGTTACAATGCACTCAGCATTGAAATGTTATGCAGGGAGGAGGCCAACCACAGTGTGGTGGTATTAATGAAGCTGATCAGCTCTGCACTGGCATGTTGAAGTGGTGCCATTTATTAGAAAATGTTTTCAGTAACTCTTTTCTGTTTCCTCTTGAAAGAGGGAGTTGATGAAGGAGGCAACTTCTGTCCAAGGGACACTTTACATTCAGTAATTTGGCCAGATTATAAGAAATTTTCTGCTGAATGGAGGATTTCTCCATTTAGCAGAAGTGTTTTGTAGGAATAGAAAAGATAAATGATTACAGGAGACATTATCTTTAAGAATAAGAATAAATTACTTTGTTCTAAATAGTTCTACATATTAATGGCACTTGAGATTTAGTTGTGTGTCACTATGTTTGTAAAATCTTTGTTAATGGCATTCTCTTTCTCTACTATTGATCATTGAAATCAAAATACAGCTTGCTATTCACATTCCTTTGCAATTACTTGTGCCTTTTACATGTATCATAAGAAGCACAGCTAAGCTTCTCACAAGGCATACCTGGACAGGCAGATTTTTAATGAATAGAAAAGAATGAGAATATGGCTAGGATCAAATAAAAATCTACCTTGGAAATCTTTTGACAAAGATGAAGAGATGATGAAGAAACAGCTACTGGTTAAATTGTCAGGTTGCCTTTGTACATGTGAAGAGCATGGAAAGTTGTGGCTGGTGCTCTTGTTTACAATCCTGTGGAACAGGCATGTGGCTTGCTCTTGTTCGAGCATATAACACAAAGTGTTATTAACTATATGAAGAGAGCAAAAAGAAGTCTACTTTTGCTAAATGATCGTATTTTGTTTGTATTTAATTATTTGGCAGTAATTATGAGTGCCTTTTCATTCCTTGAGAATTTTATGATCGAAGAAGGAATAATGTACGGGTGGTTTCTTTCACTTCACAAAGTGAATGGAATTAAATCAGACCTTCACAATAGCTAAGTATAATCGGTAGATTAAGCAAAACAATAGTGTACACATGCTATTTATCTTTATTTTCTTTCACTGGATGTTAGGTTATTTAACACTACAGTTGTCTTGACTGAAATTTCCTCCCCCCCAAAAAAAAAAAAATTGTGGAAAGGAGGAAAGTATATCAGCAGGAGTATATGGCTATCTTCAAAATACCAGCACTTATTCTTCTTGACTATTAGAATGAAAATGTGAAAATTTTAGAAGTCAAAAGCTCCTTTTTTCCACAGTTCAGAACATGAGTATGAACAGTTGATTTTGATCTTGTAAGCTCTCGTAAATACTGGATTTTATATCAACTGGGTGCATTGAGCTTAGTTTCAGAGGCAACTGATAAGAGGTTTATATTCTATGAGTGGATGCTTCTTAGTTACAGCCTATTTTTAAAAAACAGAAAAGAATATATTCAAGATGCCATCTTTTCACTGTGTGTGCCACTTCTGAGTTTCAAAGAGTATCATATATGGATGTTGGTTTCTGAAGTATCTGAGAAATGCTGGTTTGATCTTATCAATTAATTTCAAGTGTGCCCAAAACCCAGGTTCTCAGCTGTGCTTTATCTTTAAACCATTTGTTGATCTCCATTGGCTATAAGGGTACTTTTCTAGTGTTCATGTTTGTTTTGAGCTTAACTTAAATGGTGAACCCTCGAGCTTCAAACTGAGCTTTCCTCCTACTTTGCATTAGGCATTGTCCACCAAGCCAGTTTGCTTCATGCTTTTACAGAGTTTTGAGTCTGACTCTGACAATCATTTGCTGTCATTCATCAGGGCAGCTTTTTTGTGGACCCCATTCCGGTCATATAATGGGATAGAAAATATTTCCCTATCCTAAAGATTTATTAGAATTAGTAGTTAGCTCTTATGCAGGAGTACAAAACAAGAGGGAGAAAAGAGATAAGAAGAAAATGCCGGGTAGAAGAACTGTGTTTGAATTGCTAAACATCTGTATAAAGGCCATCACTGTCACAGGTGTGTGGTGCTGGATTTTATGCATTCATTGAATATGTCTTGGGCTCAGAAGTACTATTGTGGTATTTTAAGTTACACTGCTACAGCCTGCGGATCTTAAGGGCTATTTTAAAGTTGGGAGGCAAATAAACCTAGTTAAAAACGAAGACTTAATTTTAGACTGGAGAGTTATCCCATTATGGCAAAAGCTTGATCACATCCTCAGACAAAAGTAAATATTTGTTATAATTAAGCAAGGACTTCAGTGTGGTGACAGCAGTCATTGTCCTCTGTACAAGAGCCTGGCAGTTTTGGCTCCTACCATCTCCAACTGGCATATGTTGGTCCTATGGACCAGTGCAGTAGGAAAGTGGACGCCCCTGCAGAGTAGCTGTGTGCTCTCAGCTCAGAGAGCTTTCTGCAGCACTTTGGAGCTGAAAAGAGGTGAGGAGTGTGGAAGATGATTAGGAGCACTTCTTCGAAAAGCTGACTGTGGTCACAGGCAAGCATTAAAGGTGATGGCAGACAGCACTTTCCATGGATGGTAGGTAAGGAGCTGATAGAGCTTATCGGAAACTAAGAAGCTGTGGAAATGTGTTGGACTAGAAAAGATGATTGGAAATTAAGTTTCACCCAGTGAGGATGCCACTGTGGATCTGTAAATGAATCCTTTTATTTTAATCTCTTTTGCCCACCAACTCAAAGTTTCTCTACTGAGAAATTCTAGCCTATAAAAAAAATAATCACTTCTATATTTTACAATGTACTGTGTTTTCATTAAAAGAAGGCAGATTTATCTCATCACCTTGGCTAACTTGGGATCCAGTTAAAAGTGTCTTCTGAACTGGGGCCTGTTGGTGGAAAGATTTGAGCAACTGTTTTCCGTTACCTGGAGTGTCTAAAGTCTGGACAGCCCAACCAGGTACAAAAAGCCCTGCGGTGATGGCTGAAGATCAACTTTGTGATTTTGTTCATTTCTGTGCCAGTAAATCCAAAACTGAAGACAGATGTGCCAAAGCAAGAGAGGAGATTTCCCTTTTCAAAGGCAGTTTAAAAAAGTTTGTGATTAAAGACTAACTTCCAGGCTCTTGTCAATAGCTCCAAAACGGAGTTTGTCATAACGCTTTATATAATGCTAATGATAAGCTTTCTACTGTGTGGAAAATGTCAGTTTATTTCTTACTCTCTTCTTTTGATCTAACATTTCCCGATGTGCTGAAGTGTCAGTATTTAGGTCTGCACAGTGACTGCCCGTGGGAGACCTCTGTGACTGGGGAGGGGAGGAGATGTGCAGCACCCACATGGCTGGTTGAGGGGTACAGTTAGACCCCAAACTAAGCTGCTCTTTCTAACATTGATCTAGTATCACAGTGGAATATTTATGGCCAATTTATGTGTTAGTTCTGCTGCACACTTCTAGCTTGGTGTGAGGGCAAGAGCGGGTAAGGTGGAATGAGGGGGTGGGGAGGGAAAAGAGGCTGGGACAAAGGAATGGCTTCAGGGCAGAAGGAGGCTTTCCTGGACGGGCTGTGCCTGGTTGTGCCATGTGGTTCAAGTGCAACCAGCACCTGCACAAATAGGGTAGGACTGAGTTGTAAATGGGGTCATCGCCTTTGTGCAGCAGAGCGAGAGGAGCTGCCATTGGAAAAGCCGTGTTCTGCCCTGGGTTACTGTGTGTGTTTAGAGGGGATGAAGAAAATGCAGTCTAGACACCTGGGTGCGTGGTACCTGAGCTCCAGTTTGGGTTTCAGTGAACGTTTCTTCAACATTCACTGGGGGAAGCAATGCTGAGGAGAAGGACTGAGACTTCCTTATAGAATCATAGAATCATCCAGGCCAGAAGGGACCTCCAAAGGCCATCTAGTCCCATCTCCCTGCAGCCGCAAGGACACCCCCAACCAGCCCAGGTTGCCCAGGGCCTCACCCAGCCTCACCTGGAAGGGGCCTCAACCACCTCCCTGAGCAACCCATTCCAGTGTTCCACCACCCTCAGAGGAAAAAACTTGTTCCTAATATCCAACCTAAGTCTGCTCTTCTCCAACTTCAAGCCATTGCCCCTCGTCCTATCATTCCTTCTCGTGTTCCAGTGTAACCGGTGTGTTCCTGATGAGAGGAACCCCTGCACCCTAGGTTAAAGGCCCACAGGCAGAAGAAAAATACCTGAACTCACCTGCAGAGCTGTTGAGTAGAAGATGGCTCTTCTCATGAATTTAGATCTCCTTCTCCAACATAATTTTCAAGGTAAAGCCCTGTAGCTTGTTCTTGATTCAAAAATTGAGGACAAATACAAATTTTCACGTAACTTACCATGAGCCGTCAAGCTCTGCCCAGGATTTTATCTGCTGTGAGGCAATGCGGGTAGGTAAGATGGTAATACTCACATTCTGTTAAGAACTCCACTAAGATTTATTTTAAATGTCTCAAATAACATATCAGTTCCAGGAGCTAATATAACTTGCTGTAAAAAAAAAAAAAAAAAAAAAATCAGTAGTCCAAACCATGCTGGGCAAAACCTTCTTTTTTTTCAAATTTCATTATGGTATTTCTTAAAAGCCTGAGCCATAAAACCGTCATGCTGCTTGAAACACTCGAAAGTGGCCTTCAGGCATAAACCAACTTTTAGCAGATCTTTATGAATACTTGTGTTAATAATTCTCTCTAATTGACAGGAAAGTAATGCATCATCATCTTGTTTATTTTCCAGTTGTCAGAATTTTGGATAGCAGTAAAATATTTAAATAAATTCTGAAACAAACCGTTGTAGATAAACCAACCTCTCACTGCATTCGTGATAGACTCACATACACCCTTGCTGGATTTCTAGAAATACCATTTAGTATCAGAAACAAACTTAAATACTGCTTTTGACTTAGAATTAAATTATTACCCTGTAACAAATTTTAAGCAGTGAATGATCTTACTTTTTTTTTCTACTTAAAGATTATGTGTAAGTTAGACCTGGGGTGGCATGTATCTCTTACAGAAAGATGGATTTAATTTAACGGAATTGTTTCCTAAGGCTCAATGGCTCCCCCCAAATCATAGAAAGAGTAACCCCATCATCAAGCTGGGTGTGCTGCAATATCCAGTGCAGGCCTGGTGCACCCTCTGGTTAAAACCAGATGAAAAGAAGTCATTGAAGGACAAGAACCTCATAAATACTTTGCTGGCCAAGCTTCTCTGTATTTCTCCAGCTCCTGCCCTGGGGAATGGAGAGCTGGAAGAAACCAGCTTCTTCCTCCCCATGGTGGCTGCCAGCAAGGTGAGCGGTGGGGGCCATGTCCCCAGCCCTCAGCAGCTCCCCCATGGAGGGGTGGCCCAGGCTGGCCATGGACACCAGCAGCCCAGCCCCGGGCAGGGGGACACGCTGGAGGCCCTGACACAACCAGCTGGTCCCAAATGTCACTGCAGAAGCTTGACTTCTGTAAATAATTGCTCAAAATCCAGTGAAGGCAATGCATGTCTTTCTGTTGAGCTGAAGCCATTCGGGTTCAGGCTAACAAGGTAACCCTGGTACTTAGATTTGGTAATATAAGTGGTAGGAAGGAAACAATATTAAAAATAATGTCAATCCATGGATTATTTTAGTTCTGAAGCATCTAGATGTGATTAGTATTTTGCTGTTTCCTGCAAAGTAGCTTCAAAGCCCAGTCGTGTTGGAATGTGATCAGAGCAAAATACATATCTGTCTACTTCTGCCTTGTATACAGTATTTACGAAGCTGCCTATGTGATTTCATTTTAGATTATTTTATTCATGAATAAGCAAACAATTACTCATCAAAAAAATATTTCAGGTTCTGTTAGGAGTGTTCTCAATTTCTAAAAATCCATGGTTTAGACAAATTGTGTAACATTTTTGAAGCACACCCAAGCTATGCATAATATTCTCGTTGGTGACTCCTAGGCATTCATACAAGGTCATGCAGATCAGGACTGCTCAGCTCAAATAGACTTCCAGACATTCAGGAAGACTTAATCTGCGCTGCTTTTGCTTGGGAAAGAACATGCTTACACATCAACCTCCGACTGCTTTCCTTTCAATTATCTTGTGTGTTTATTTGCCTTCTTGGAGTTAGTTGTGATACTGGCGTAAGCAGTTGCTCCTCTCCCGAGGATGACGGAACACGGGGTGATGCTGCTTTCTCAGCAGGGTTTTCACTACAAGAGCACCTGAAGATTTTGTGCTCACACATTCGGTTAAGCTGGCGCACCTCTGCCTTTCCAAGCTGTAGGTATATTTTAAGAGTTAAATTGGATTCACTCTATTTTCCATGAGAAGAGCAACTCCATCCATTGTAATGACTCAGCCTTAGAGTGGCTGATGTGTTGAAACCTGTTCTCAATAGTGTGTAATATGACAGAAAACAGAAACAGTAAAAATGCATCTACTGGAATGGAGCTTTGGAAACCGCCCCCCTCCCCCCCAGTTTCCACTGATTTCTCAGGGAGCTGGATTATCCTTGGCTGGCTGTTCACAGGGCCCATGGAGCTCCTCGCCTCCCTCTTTGCTGGAAGACGAATCGTCTTGTTTCCCGTCTCTTGTTGCCATCGTCTCAGGACACACTGGCTCTCAAAGCAGCTGCACTACAAAAAAGATGTCAAGGAGCAGTCAAGTTGAGGAAACCAGAGCTTGACTGTTCCGTGGCTTGGTTGAAATTGTTGTTTGCATACTTCCTAACTCTTAGGTAGTTCCTTGAAACAGTTCTTTTGGGCTCACTGCGGAAGTCTGGGTTTAGAATCTAGCTTTTTTTCTTTTTTTTACCTTCATCATACCTACTTATGAAGGAACTGTTACAGAAATACTACCACATGGTAGAGTGGTGATAGATCTTATCATTGTACAGGAGTCACGAATGAAAATTGGCCAGTGATGAGAGTATGTTCTTATACTGTGTTCCTTCCATTTTATAAGTGGTTGAGGGAATGTACTCTGATAAATGTCATGTTGTTGAAACACCATGTTTATACCCAAACTAAAGATATAAAATAATTTAAATTGACAGGGACCTCTGAAGGTTATCTGCTTAAAGCAGGGCTAACTTTGAACTTGATCAGGTTGCTTTGGGTCTAGTTCTGACAAGTTTTAAATACCTCCAAGGTCCGTGACAACGTTTGACTGCCCTCACTATGAAAATCCTTTTTCTTGGTGTATCTGGTTGTACTTGTCGCTGCTGTGTCTTGTCACTCTTGACGTTTTGCTGGTCTCCGAGAAGACCCTGGCTTTGACTTCATTGTCTCCAGGTGCATCACAGACTCCAGCCTCCTAACTAACTGGGTCCAGTATGTCAAAGTCTTTTCTGTCCCGAGGGACACACAACTGGAGACAGTACTCCAGCTGAGCCCTTACAAGTGCTAAATGAAAGGGAATCCTCAGTTCCCATGCCCTGCTGCCTGTGCTCCTGCTCACTGTGTAGTTAGCATCCATTACCCCGAGGGTGCACTGCTGATTCATCTTCATCCTTTGTTCACTGCCTCCTCCCCATCTGCAGCTTCTCTCCCTTCTTCCTAAGGAACAACAACCTAGGAGTGACCAGATTTACTATGCCTCTTACCATGGGCCTGCCCGTTGTCAGGATGGCTGTAGCTTCTACAAAACTCATTTCCAGGCTGAGGAATCTGAGTATGTTGTCGGACTTGTTGGGATTATGTGCATAGCAGAAGAAAGAGGTAGAAATAAAATAGTACCTTTCATCCAATACACACATTGCTGTTTGAACAATCAAATAGTGTTTGAACAGCAGAAGTGGCCACATTCTGCAGTAAGGGAAGTATTTAAAAACCGGAATGCTGCTTGTGTGAGCTATCCGTGACCCTTATTTTCACTCACCTTAAAAAGGAGAATGCTGTAAACCCGTATTATGACCCCTGGTAATTTTTTAAAAAGCTTTATACTTTTAATATTGGTAGTTTTACCATAGGTCATTAACAGCTAACTAGGCTATTGTTAAGCTGGCTAAAGCTGATTTTCTTTTCTAGAGATTTTCATCAAAGGAAGGTGGTTAGACTGCTGAGAGAATGTTTATTTTCAGTGCACCTCTTCTTTTTTTCCTACTCCGTGGATGATTAGATTAGAGAGTTATCTTAGCAGATGCGGTATTTTAAGATAGAGGAACATTTAACTAGCAATACTTCTGTAGTTAAACAAAAGTGAAGTTATAGCCAAGCATATTCTTTACTCCCACAGAGTCTATATTTTTCATTAGATTTATTCATAATTTTACCGTTGACAGAGAAATAACTTCAAACATTCCTCCTTATAGGAAACAAATGGTCTAATTCTGGCTTCCTGAGCAGACAGGCTTTGTTTATTGAGTTTTAACCACGTTATATAACTCTTCTTATCACACATTTAGGAATTCAAAGGCAGGTTTCTAGCCTGAAGGCTTCTGATAACATCATATTTTCTCTTGTGTTTTTCCTGCCCACAGTTTCCAACCTTGTGGCACTATTAATACTCTGCCACTGATTTTAGCCAGCTTCTTCAGATAGCAATGAAACCTAACTTTTGTGATGGATGATATTTTCAATGTATCAAACCTCTGTATTGCATGACCAATTTATTACTACAATCTTATTTCCCTAGGATTGGTATGTTACCACCTTACTCAGTGACAGCACAGAACAATTACTACTTGGGGTTTTCCTTGCAAAAATTTAAATAAGTGTATCAACACCCAATATCAATGGGTTTGTGTCCTTTCAGAGGAGGATAATTCCCTACCAAGTTTTGTATCCTTTCAGAGAAGATGTGAAGGTTTATGCAAACTGACAGCGAAGTGCACTTTTATCATTTGCAATCGGCTGTATTTTGAATTTGAGAATAGTTGTGAATCCTTTGTACTCCGATCAAATCAGTGGTACACGTCTTTGCTGAGGAAGCTTTGTAGTTTCATTTTCTAAGTGCATCTGACACCAGTGCCTTTTTGTTTGGTGGCTACGGCCCATTTAGAGAGGAGCACAACTCCCAAGTGGGTGACCCGTCCCCTTAAGCTTCCACATCTTTGTCTTCCCACTGCCTGGAAGTGGGCACCTTTGGTCTGCCATCTGCATGCTCAGGCTGCTTTGCAGACCCCTGTAATACCCGCTAAGTATCCTTAGGCAGCTAAAATCTGTTTTCTAGATGCTAGGGCAATCAAATCTGTTAAAAGAAAAGGTAAGAGTGGTGCTTTTCCAATTTATCACTGTTTTAAGACAAAGAAAGACTAAAGCTTGGCTAAAGTTGCCAGAGCTACAAAGCTGCTTCGTCCTCTGCACAGGCTGCAAGAGACTTGTCAGGATGCTTTGGGCTGATGGCCAGTGCAGCCCTTGCCTCCAGGTCAAAATACCAAAGTCCCACTCTCTACCACTCCTGTTCTGGAGCTCCTGAGGTACAAGGATTTACGGAAAAGACTGAATTTTCTCTTGATTCAGTGGTCTTGTGAGGGGAAAAGCACATAGTTTGCTACATAAATTGTAGGGTTTGGTGGGGAGATTTGACAGCAAAGCTTTTGTGTGTCTCTGATTACCACCGTGTTTCCAAGGGGATGCAAAAGTTTACAGGATGCATCAGGAAGGGATGTTTACTGTCACACTTGA
This sequence comes from Thinocorus orbignyianus, assembly GCA_013400375.1. NCBI lineage: Eukaryota > Metazoa > Chordata > Aves > Ciconiiformes > Thinocoridae > Thinocorus > Thinocorus orbignyianus. The sequence continues at coordinate 646,945 of VXBW01006647.1, read as the reverse complement.
TAAAGCTACATGTTCATACAAAACCCATGCAGTTACCAGCGTTACTAGTTGTGACAATTACTCACTGGAAATGTGCCCCTTTTGTGCTTTTATATTGGATTTTGTGCTATTTCTGTTACGTGCAAGTTTTTCCTCATGTGATTTGGACTCATGAATTTCAGCATATGGACTTTCTGATTTATTTATGTTGATGATGGTGTTTGATTGCTTAACTTCTTTATCTTACTTTTTTTATTCTTTCTCTTCATGCCTGGAATTCTGACAAAGTTTTAAATAGTGAATAATGAATTAAGCAAGATATTTGGCTGTACCAAATGTTGCAGTATCTTTTGGAACTCAGAAATATTGCACATATACTGAACTCAAGCTTTGGATAGAAACTTGTGTGGGCTGCAGAACATACCTTTCTGAAGTGCAAAGGCCAAGGACTTAAGTAGTGGTGAAACTCACGCTGTGCAGAACTTGAGAGGGCTGCAGCTATCTGTACCACTACCTGTCTTCTGCAAGAGGCAATAAACCTCTAGGGCTTATTTCATGTCTTAAAATTCACAGGTTTTTGTCTGATAAAAGCAAATGGAACCTCTTAACCCCAAAATAATACATGATTTATAATATACATGTATAAAAAGGATAATCTGCATCTTGCCAATGTCACAAATACACACAGAACCCTCAGCCTAACAAAGGGGGTTAAAATAATTTAGAATATAAATAATAGATGTGAAAACTAAGAAAACGCATTATAAAACCATAAAATAGCAATCAGTTTTGCTGAAGTCACTTAAACTAGCAGGAATTTTTCAATTAATTCACTGGAAAGAGGTTTCGATCTAGGAAAAACTGCTCTCAGTTTTCATTCTAGCACCACATCCGGATCCTTTCCAACTTCGGAGAGGGTAAGGCCTCTTGGCCTTGGGAATTCATCAGCAGCCACTGTATTTTTTCTCTAAACTCCATTGAATATACCGCCAATTTGTTTCCAGGTAGGTTATATATTACGTGCTGATTTTAAAGTGCAGCTCTGATTGCAATGTGACGCGCTGGTACTGGAGTGCAGGGGTGTGAGGCTGTGCTCCATGTCCAGCTCTGGGATGCAGTTCTGTGCTGGCTTCCTTGGTCTCCTCTCCTCCCGATTCTCTGTGTGTGGTTGGGGGTGCACGTAATAGGCTTCAGCTCTGTAGTCTCCACTCATCGTTAATTGATGCTTTGATTTGTGGTATTTAATTATGGGATTAAAACATTACCCCTATTCTTAACAGATGAAATAAATTTATTTTCTTTGTTCATGTACTGTAGGTGATCACAACTCCTTCCTTGTACAGAAGAGTCCCAAAATGTTCTGTGCAATGACATGATTTAGGAGGTGGCAGAACTGTGGAAAAAACCTTGCTACAGGATGTTTTGAGAGAAACCCTCTCCCATTCATCTCAGCAGTGGAGTGCTGCCCTCTCCCTACAGCAGAAGAGGAAACCAGGTAGGGTTGGAGCAGGGAGTAACACTGTGGACTGAGACTGGGAGGCAGGAGTTGAATGTTCAATTTAGTCGCAGGCCTTTTGTCACTGCAATTCTCCAGCTGGAAGTAAGGAATGATATCTTGCTAAATGGGGTGTAAATCAGGAGAAAGAAATCCATGAATGATGGTGAAGCAGCCCGATGCCTTTGCGTTGATGGCCAGGTGCTTAGTGACACAGGGTGCTAACAGACAGCAGGACATCTTCTCACTAGCAGCAGCTCATTTATTTTTTTAAAACAAGTGGACTTGGAGACTGTGACGGTATTTCTGCGGTTTATCCAGAGCTGCCTGCGCAGCGAGGTTAGATAGTCTGTGTGTGTGGAAGGGAACAGCCCTGAGGAAGACCCCCAGATTCCTTTACATTCTCTCTAGTACGGAGCACACTCTACCACATCATTAACAGCCTTTCATCGCTACAGGATCCTAGTGATTAAAACCTCTTTAATTACACGTGGCCTCTTGAGAAATATTATCTAAAAATTTAGCAATGAACTTCAGAAAGTGTGTTACCTAGGCAGCTGAAAGATTTGGGCGTTTGTTTTTAATCAGTCTAAGTAAGCTGCTAGAGAACAGTCACAAAGTGGTCTTTTGTCATATGTGATGCTTTAAATATTTCAGATTACTAGCTAATAATCACCAATTAAGGTGTGAGTAGAGCATCTGGACACTCTACATTGTTTATCATGTTGATTTTGTTACTGTAATCTGAAAATCAACAAATTTAAAATTCTTTAAGTCCTAGTAGTGGGGAAGCGCAAGCATTTTCATCTTGCTAGTAGGCCTCCACGATAACCCCAGTGACATTTAGAAATGCTGCTCTTGCTCATGTGTGATGAAAACGGTATGTGGAGCAGTGGAGGGGATGATCTGAATGAACTGAATAGGCTGGTATGTAGGTGCATCAAGATTTATAATTGCATCTAACAGAGTTGGCCAGAGGCGTGTTGGGGAGAAGCAAATGTGATAAAAACTAGTGCCAAACAACCAGGCCAGGAAGCTTATAAACCACCTGAGTTCTTCCACAAGATAATGAATGTAAAACACTTCTAAAGTGCTATCATTCAGTGTCCTTAATGGTAGTGAGAACAGAGAAACCTTGTATTTGTTATAATTTACTTGCATTTTTTTTTGCAAGGCACACCTTGAGGAAGGTTTGTGGTACGCTCTTATCAGTGCCTAGATTACTCAGCAGCAAAACTTCTCTCTAATTCAATCTGGTAGACCTAAACAAGATGAGGATAAAGGGTTTTGAATCTTAGATTAAGAAATTCCTTGCTCATTACTTTCATACTTGCAATACATGTTTTCAACGCTTGTATTTTGTTACCTGTGACTCGTGCAGCTGGCTCTTTTGTGCAATATCCAAGGCCGGCAGTTTAACCCCCCCACATCCCCAGCACCCAGTCCCTTGTACATGTCATTGGAGAGATTAGAAGAAAGTGAATTCCCAGCTACAGCAGGTGCAATCAGTCAGAGTGCAGCCTGGCAAACACGGAGAACCTAACAAGCATAAAGAATACTTAAAAAGGCCATGCCAAAGTGACGTTGTGTGGGCAGCATCGCCACACAACGCAACAGGTTTCTTTCCTTGTGGGCAGTTTTTATCCTGTCTTTCTGACCTGCTGATAAACTTAGAACATCCTCAGGGACAAAACAGTTATGGAGCTATAAAAGCATCTGTATCTTCTCTGATATGAGAGTCCACCAGCTTTCTGCAGATGCTCATTTTTAAATTGGCAGTGACTAAATCACTTGACATGTTCATGTAATAAGTCACCCTCAGTAATGCATTTCCTGAGTACCAGCCTTAGACATGTTTTGAAATCTCATTATTAATATTTTGGGTCTGTGTTCCTGTGCTTGGTCAGCTTGCCAGGAAAGCGAAAAAAAGACACAACAGACAATTGGTCTGAAGGTGCTTGATGGTAGTTATTTGAGCAAGTTGGTGTTTGTGTGATGAGAATGTATACAGAGGAAAAAAATGTGTATGAACAGTATAACAGTAGTAGCTTGCTGCACAGATGTTAAAAATAAAGTGGCAATTTGAAAGGGCATATCTGCTTGCTGCTGAAGCTACAGCCAGAGATTTGTCAGGAAGTTATTGGGAGAGTATCTTGTTCTGAAGATGTGTGTCCTTGATATCTGCTTCCACGTTTACTAGACATTCTGTTGTAATGGGCTCCTTCCCCATGAGGCCCAGAGCAGACCGGTGTCAGAGGGATGCCCCAGTAAGGGATGTGGCTCCTGGCCTTTGCAGAGCGCCAGCATTGTGCCGGGGTCAAACTGACACTGTCCAGTTCACCACAGCAGGCTGCTGTCACTTCTGCCAGCTTGTTTCTTGGTAAAGACCACAACCCAGGACATGAAAAAAATTTCCTAATACTAATATGAAGTGAATTGCTTTGCTGGAGAAACTAGAACTTTTTATTCTTCCTGCCTTGTATTTTAGTTCCACTCAAGAAGTAATATGTACAGCACAAAGCGTTTACTACTCTCTTTTATGCTTCATCTCTGCACCTACTTTTTCCCCTGCAGATTTTAAATTAAGAGAGACCCCAATTACAACTATGGGGTTTGAGTTTATTTGTTTCTTCTTCACCGACTTTTTTAAGAGCCTAAGATATTCCTCCCTGTACAGTAAAGCTTTTATCTCTTTCCAAGGAATATGTCTCCATATTAAAAATAGTAATAGTTTGCACTTATTAACTTTGCAGGACTTTACACATACCAGTTAATTAAGTTCTGTAGAATTGCTGTTACAGCGTAGGCAGGGGAGGGTAAATTGATAAACAGAGTGGAAGCATGTTTTCCCTAGATTCATAACAGGATGAAGTCAGCTCTGTGATGTTTTGTTTAGCTCCTTTATGGAAGTTTATGCAGCAAAAAATTCCTCCTGTTCAGTCCTCCATTTTTCTAGCACAGAATAAAGGTGATGGTTGCCTTTGTGAGAGACTCAGCTCTCACCACAGCATTCCCCTGACCTCTCCTTAATTGGTCCCTTTGACTTTCTAAGTTTAGCTTCATGTTTCTTCTACGCTTCCAGTACTATAAATATCCCCACCACCAAACTGCTCTTTTTTCCTTAAATCACTTCTGGATCCTTTTTCTTGGCATTACCAATCTTATCTATGTCCAGTGTCCTCCTTGCCAAATTTCTGTGCTATATTTGCTTAGAAGGAATTAATAAAGCTACAGCTTATTGCGACTTGTCTGTTTATGGTGCAGGGAAGTCGCCCATCAAAAGATGTGGAGTGTGTTGTGTGCACATACACAGACACGGGCACACATTCACCCCTATTAAGTGTGTAAGAAGCTGTAAAAATAGTATCTGCTGAATTCTGAGTCCTTAGAATAATTCGTAATTTCTCTACATGTATCAGTATCATTCATTTAACTTAAGGAAGATGAGATGAAGGGAAGGGTAGACTTTCTTCCTCAGAATTCTTCTTTAACATATCATTTTTAAAAGATGTATCAGCCAGGTGAAAAGCAAAACATTTGCACCATCCAAAAAAGTGCTAAAAACCCAAATCCACTTCTGGTTTATGAAATGTGCTTCTACAGAACAAGAGTTTTAGGAGTAATGGCTACGATCTCGACTTATTCTTGACCTATTAATAAAATGTAAAAACACCACAATGCTTTCTGGAGTTCTGTTTAAGATACTGTGTAATTTTCACTGAAAATTAAAAGCAACAAAGGCATACAAGTGTTTTCGGTCAGGGAATTAAGGTCAATTTGTGCTTTGCATGGGATGCGTATCTGTATTTTTTAACGTGTCAGAAGATAAAGGGTCACATTCACTGAGTGATCATAAAGAAGCACAATTACCATCTTCATTCTCATGGCAAGGTTTATAATTCATGCTTGATTTAAGTTATAGTTTGCTTAAAAACAAAACAAAACAAAAATAATCTTCTAAACTGTAACTTAGAAAAGCTGCCTTCTGGATGTTCTCCATTAGATATCGTGTGCATTGTTTTAATCTCTAAATTAGGAATAGATTTGAAGATAAGTTTTGCCAGCCATCAGCAGCTATAGATTTTCATTAGGAAAAGAACATACCCTGGAATTTCCACGAAAATTCACTTTTGGATTCAATTTCTTTTTCAGAAACAAGTATTAATCAATTCTACCATATTAAAAAAAAAAAAACCAAACCCAAACAAAACCTCAGAAACCAAAAATGGCTATTTGTAGCAATTCCCGAAACAAGCTCAGGGTTCACTCAGAACTTTGAGATTTATTTATTCCAAAGATGCTTTCATTCTTTAAAACTGTAAAATGTGGAGGTAGTTTCAAAGTTCAGTCCCTGAGGGGCCTCAGGACTTCTAAGCTGTTTCATTTCAGCGCTCAACTTTGTTCTGTAACACGCAGGACTAGCGCTGCACACACCTTGGTCATCTCCTGAGTGGGATGGGCAGAGTTTGGCTGCAAGAGTTACACATTTCACTTTTATTTTCCAATGACATGCAGGCTTTCTGAGGCCAGATCCTGCTGAAACAAACAATATTACTGAAACTAATGAATGAAGAGAATAAGTGAACTGTGGAGGCAGCAGATTTAAGTGCTACTGCAAAGCTTGGCAAATACACAATAGAAGTTTGTTTATATGGTAAATAAAGAATCAATATAATACAATTTTAACATTGAAACAGCCTTTCATTAAAAGTCTGCATCGGGTTACCTCAATAAATAAAGTTTAGATCCAGTGGAATGGGATGCGCATTTGCTAAAAAATTATGTTTGAATAAATATCCTTATACTTAAATGTTTGCAATTTGTTTAGTCTAATCACATCTGTCGTAAATGTGAACTATAAGTTCCAGTCTGCTGGCTGTCAAATATCTGCTAAGTCCAGGGTCAGCCTCAGATACTAAACCAGAATGGAAAAGGAATCTTGGGATATTTCAAGTTACAGTCTTTGACTCACATTGCATCTAAAACTGGATGGATTTATGGTTTTTAATTAAATGAAAAAAATTTCAGTCCTTCACTGTGGCTGAATTTTGAGCTTCTTTTGGGAGAGAACAATCTTGCTTTTTCTCTTCATGACAGTGTTTACTTCAGTGGGACTCGGCTTCAGCCTAAAAGGCATAATCGCGGTGTAAATTTCTGTGGTGCTGGTGAAGATTATTCATAATGTATGTGTTCCAGAACTGCTAAGCATTTCAATAACTAAATTAATAATAACACACTTTTACCCCCCACAGAACATACAAGAAAACATCCCAAGCACTGTTTTGCATGAATCTTTCCTGATTAAACGAGGGCAGATAGTCCTGTGAGTATTTCATATTGAAAAAATCAGCTGACTCAGTATTTAAAAGTAGAGATACACAAATTCAGCTGCTTTCTACGTACAGCTTCCCAGCTTCCTCACTTTCATACTTGCTAAGCTACATACTCTTCTCTCTTTTTTTTTTGATTGTTTTTACTTTCAGGAGCACTCCATCCACATCAGTGACAAAACAGACATCAGGCAACTAGCAGCTATCCATTAGAGTCACATCTGGTGGGTTTGACTGACACTCAGTAGAACTGATTAACCACAGAATAACATGCCAGAAACGTAACAGGAGAAGTCACTTCTGCCTGATACCAATCAATCACTCACTCCCTGCAAATACAAATGCACATTCACAGTGGAACGAGTTTGACCCACACTCTTATCAGAATAATAGTGAGAAACTAGTGCCAGACTTCGAGATGGGAAAAATAAAGTACAAGCCAAATGCCAGGAAGCAAATTCACAGATGGGAATACATGTTGTTAAATGGCACCATGGCACATGACCACAAGAATCAGACAGTTCTCCATATTGTAGAAGACGTGTTCAATATGATGATTGCCAGTTCTTGAAATACAGAGCTGAATCATGTAAAATAATATAGCAAAATCCTGATGCAGTATTTTGACAGCTCAGTGCTTTAAAGATCACTTTTTCCATCAATGCAAGAGATAAAATAATCTAATACTTAGAGCAAAAAGCAAGGGTCTTGGGAAGTGAGAGCTGCTTTTTGGCCTAGATTAAGTAGGGCAGCTAAGTACGTGCTAGTCCTCTACTGACATTTTTGTTGACTCAGAATATCTTTAAGTCTCATTACATTTAACATGTTTCTGTGCTCTGAATCAGTGTCCTTAGCTGTGGGATTTCATTGTTTCAGCTCTCAAACTATCTGCACATAATGCAGGTCAGATTCCACCCCACTAGCCAGACGTGCTCCGGGGAATAGAGAAACAGCTTTCTACTGCTGTAACTTGAGGCATCTCTGAATTTGGTTGTGGTTTCTTTGCATTCAGTGTGTTGATGGGTCCTAGACACCATGGTGTGATGTTGGGATAATCTGAGTATGTCATATGGAGTTGGGAGTACAAAGGCAATTTTCCAAACCTCTTACAAGACTCAACAGTAAGCATAAAATCATGCCTAGTCTCCAGTTCGTGCAGTCTCTTCCATGCTCCCTCCAGTGCAGAGCCCGGCAGGACAGAGTCCAAAATCCATTGAACGTTTGAACAGCGCTTGCCAGAGAGAACACATAAACAAAATAATTCTCTTGACCACCTTCTGGATTCCACAAGACTTAAATGCCCTGAATCTCTACTGCCCTTGACTCTGATTGTTTAGAATTTTGTGTTACCAGAAAGAAAGATTTTTGTCGCTCGTAGTTTCTGAGACAACCATATACTCCATCTATATTTTAACAGGCATATTTGCACAATTACTCTTAAAAACTTTTCTGTCGCAGCAAAAAAGGTGCTATACAGCAGCCACCACATCTGCCTGTATATTTGATAGGCTGGTATAAATCAGGACCAGCTCAAAGCAGGGATGGTTTGAATGGGAATAACAGCTGAGAACAGAGCAAACTTTTACATTGGAAAGGATCAGTCAATCCACAAAAGAAAATACCCCTTTACATATAATTATTTCCTGAAACAAAAAATTGATTTAGTGTGTACAGCTTGCATAGTATTTCACAAGAAATGACTGCACAATAATCTTTTTTGAAGAAGATAGCTTTCTGAAAGCAAGCCATGTGCATAATGCCCCCTAATAAGAGATGAATCTGATTGAAAATAACTGTGCAGATAATCTTATTCCATTTTTAAAAGCACTAAGCTCTGTGTGATTGGCACAATTGCATTAATAATTTATAGCCATTGGGAATTGTTGGTTTCTGCCTTTTTTGGGAGTGTGAATCACGAATGATTGCTCATTTTAACAATATTTAAAAAGACTGGAGAAGTAAAGCTGAAGGGAGGAGATATGCTGACAGAATGTGCAATAATTGTGTTGGCCAGCCTGGCTGCTGGAGCTGGCTATCAAGTATGCTTTCTCTACTCAGCGAGTCAGAATCCTTATATGAGCGAAATATCATCTCTGGAAAGAGTCCCCAGTGCCTGCTATTGTTTAAGAAAGCCAAAAACTCCCTGTTTTGATTATATTTTAGATGTGGGTGGTATAAAATAAATTTCAAGATATGCAACTAGGTTTTGTTTGGTTTGTTGCAATGTCAGAAAGCTTTAATGCTTAAGCTGTCACTGCTGTTCCTGACAGAGCAAAGTAGGACAATCAAAAATGATGCATGAAAGGAGCTCTCTGTGTTTGACTTCACCATTTTTAGCATGTGATTTTACATATGTCTTTATTGAGCTTGCTTCTTTGGGGATGGAATGCAGCATGTCTTGCGGAAGGATCAGGCCTTTAGCTTATGAAAGGTTACTTTTCTTATCATGCTTGGTGTGCTGTCACAATTTTAAACATGTCTATGCCTCCAGTACTCTATTATATACCATTTAGTTGTTTTCTTGAATGCTAAAATGCAAATTGTATATTGGAAAATTTGTCTTTTGATGCTTACAGACACAGAACAAAGATAGCCAGACTTCAAGAGGAGCAGTTAGTGGTTTCCGAGCTATAGAAACAAATTCCTAAATTTTCACAAACATATAGCATTGTCAGCACAAGAATCGATTTGAATTAGTCAGAGGTTTCACACGTCTCCATTTGTTTAACAAAACTGTGTTAGTAGTATTTACTGTGCCTCTTCCAAACTAGAGTTTTTGAAAGCCTGACTTTTTGTGTCCATTCACTAATCATGATACTGTGTCTGAACAAGAAGTTCTCTGTAATATATTTGGTTCAAGTTTCTAAGGGAAAAACCAGAACATTTGCTCCTGAATTCTGGTGTGGTAGGAATGCTCTTGGGAAAGAACTACAATCAGCTTATCACTAGGAATAAGACATAGACAGGAGGAGTCCCTCCCAGACCGTGGTTTATGATTTTCATCTTGCTTGTTTTCCCTTGCAGCTGTCTGTGCTTGCTGCCTTCATTTCTGTTTCCCTCCTTTCAACGGATGTGAACCAACTGATCCTTGGGATGCATTTTCCCCAGCAGTACAAAACAAGTCTCTATTTTGTATCAACACAACATTAATATTGAAAGGTACAGGTTAAGGCTGTCTTCTCTCCTGCTTCCTCAGCCCCGTTGCAGTTCCTCCTCGTCCTGTCAGCTTTTGGCAGCTGCCACTCGTACCGTTCCCAGAGGCTCTGACTGCCCTTCCCAGCAGGGATGCCCAGGCTGGGATGGGTTGAGAGGCATGTCCATCCTTGGTGGGGTCTGGCTTTAGGTCACAGAAGTACCCAGTTAAGCCTCACAGTGAATCTTCTTGGCTCAGCAGAAGCCAGCATGCAACCCTTTGTGATTCCCATCACACCTTTCTTTCCCTGCACAGGGAGTCCCGGCAGAGGAGCCCAGCAAGGCTGTCCCCTGCTCCTCAGTCCTGCCCTGCCTCTTCAGCTTGAGGATAGCTGATTCCCATGTATCTCGCAGATAACCTGTCTCCCCCGGGGAATCTTGCTCTCTTATGTTTCCCTCCTCTTTTTTAAGCTTAAAATGTGCTTTCCTCACCCCCAGCCTTTTAGGGCAGGCTGGGACACCCTTGTGATTTTTGCCACAGAACTGTTGCCTGTGCTACTTAAAAGCTCCAGCAAATCAATAGGGTGGCACAAGTTACATGACTTCAGGGTTGGAAAATCCTGATGGGATCCTTTCAGCCAGCCCCTCTCCAGCTGGCTGTAAGCACTTCTGGAGATAAATGCTACAACTTCCAAAGGAGCTTAAGGGAATAGGTGCCTGATCTCCTCGGATTCCTTAGAAAATCCCATTATTTGAGCTTTTGTAGTATTAAAATATAATGTGTTTTTCCTTTCTTTTTTAAGAAGGGAAGACTTTGTTTACTGAAAATGTACTTCAAAAGCATGTAGTGTTTTATTTTTTTTTTTCTTGTTCTTAATAGCTACGCATTTTACAGTTTGTTATTAAGTATAACTATTGATTTGAAGAAGCATGCATGGAGGGTCTTAGTGAATAGGTTGAGCAGATAATCCTATTACATTCAATCTGATTGCCGGAGTTAACTATAATTTTATATTTTGTAAGGCAAGGTGTAAGGCTTTTATATGCATGTGTATGTATCTGAGTGTAAAGCAACTTGCGATAATCAGATAAAGTCAGTAATAATAAGAAACTGGAGCTTCCTATTAATCATTCCTTGAGCTATTTCTGGTGTGATTATTTGTAAGGAAATTAGGAAGATCTCAACCTCTACAGCTTAGCAAAATACAGACCTCTACCCTATAAAAAATGAACAACAAAAAAAAAAAAAAAAAAAAAGGGAAATTAAATTCTCTACTCCCTGGGGCCAGGGAATTCTTCCTAGCAGCAATGGCTATTTCTGGCCCTGTTTTCCAAGAATTTCTCACCTATGATCTGCTGTCTGGACTCACTTCACTGTCACATGTTTATTAGTACATTTTACTAGTGATTTTAAAAACAAAAGCCAAAAATCACTGCACAAACCCCAGAAGTATCTGTAGAAAATGAGCGAGCAGGCTTGTAATTACTGATGTTGAATGCTATGTTATTTTCAGATTAGTTCTGTTGAATAAATCTCAGTGTGAAGGGGTAAGATACTACCTAGGGTTCTGAAGCCTGATCTGTAATGATGAGTTATAGACTATTAACCATTTGTAGAGTTGTTTTTTCTTTCCCTGAGTAACATGTCAGGAAAAACCCCTATAGTGCAAAAATGAAGAAGTACCAAGTACTTATGAAAATTCTGCCACAATTTTTGAATTATTCAGCTATTCTCATTTTTTCCCTCCCAGTATCCAGTGATTTAATTCAGATCCAAAAGAGTGCAGACACTTTTGCTACCATGTTGGATGCAATGTAAGTTATTTATCAAATTTTCCTGTAGAGCAAGATACTAAGCAGCCTAGGTGAAGGGTACAAACTTTTCCACAATGTTATCTGAATACAACATTTATAAACTGTAGACTATTTTGTATTTTAATCTGGTTTGTGCGTTAATGGTTTTTTTGCGTGTGTAATTTTCATGTCTTTGCCCAGGGTACATATTTCAGAAATCACTAAATTACTTAGCGTGCATTTTATTATCCAGAAGTGAAAACCTGAAAGACAAGAACAATTGAAGAACAGCAAAACATATTTGTTTGAAGTGATAGACAAGGAGAATGATGATTCATAATAGGAACTGTAAGTGTTGATTTTCTAAATGAGATGGGAACAATTGGTTACGCTACTGTGCTTTCGAAACAAAAAGATGTAACGAGCGTAAGCAAGTGTCTAATCCTTCTTGGTGCTGGCTCAGAATATTTTCTCTGCTTTAAACTGCAAATGGGATCATATATCCCACACTGAGTTAACAAGCCTTTACTGTAGGTGTTTTCATTATTACCATTACATTATAGGCAGGCAATTATATTGAGTATAAAACCTTTTTTACACTTCACTGATTACATTTTTAGTAACAGGTCATGAACAAATTAATCACCTCTTCGGAGTGTATTCATTAAAAATTGACTTTTTTAGTCTTTCTCTAAGGCTTTCCAACTTTGCGTAAACAGTGATTACAGCTCCCAGCCCGATACTCTGCTCACATTGAGTAACACCTTCCCAGCAGCTGCAGTGGGATTGTTTGTGCTCTGCAGTGGGAGTCAGCACACACACTGTGGGCTCGACACCAGCCTCAGCTGCTGCGGTGATGGGAAAAATCAGTGGAAAGTACTTAGGGTCTTTAAAACAGTGACTTCATCAACCCACCCTCTTACTTTTGAAAAATGAGAGCTTTAGATCACTCCTGACTGTAAGGTTGTATCCAGCCCATGTTAACCATCTGCTACCTGCATTACCTGTGCTCATTTTCTTTGAACCTACCATTTCTTTTTGCTTCCACAATTTCTTCCACTCGTGACATCCACAACTTAATAGCACGTTGCTTGAAGAATGATTTTGTATTTTGTTGAATATTCTGCTTCATAATTTCAATGGATGTATCCTGGTTCTCGGAACACATGAAGAATCGTCCTTTCTGCAGGAGACATTAGATCTGGCAGCTGAGGAGTTGCTTCGAGGGCTGTAATTTCTCTTCTATGCAAATGGACTTTGTGGGTTCAAGGGAAACCCCAGTGTCTGGAGCTCCAAGTGTCTGCAGTGGCCTACCACGTCTTTGCAAGGCATTAGCTGAAGCCCATCACACTTTTTTTTCGAAAAAAAAGGTATTACAAAATGGTATCTAGATGAGATTATTTAGCATTACAAGTCCTTACGCAGCTTTTAGGAGAATCACTTACTTGCTAAATAGAGTGCAGCAGCTCCTTGGGAGCCATTCCAGTCTATCAGGTACATCTGTAATTAGTATCCAGTTGATCTGAAGCATGGTGCTGTCATTACATTGATAGAGACATACACGTTAGAAAATATTACTGCCTGGGCACAGCAGGCAATTCACAGCATCTAATAACTCAGCCATTTTATTTTTTAAAGCCTAGTAATTTTTGTTTCAGAGTTAAAATACAAAATCATAATTGCAACAACATTTTTAATTTTCAGTTAAGCATAGACCAGATGAGACTTTGGTAATTTTTTCTGTGATTTATATGTTTTGAAAATAATCTATTAAATTTTTTTAAAAGAACTGAGAGGCTTTTTGTTTATTCTTTACGTTTTAAGGAAATAGGTCGTTTGATGATAGGTAGCAACAGGAGGAAAAAAAAGGAGGAAGGACTGTCAGTTGGTTTTGTGAAAATTAAAAAAAAAAAAAAGTTTGGATTTAATGCAGCCATGTGGAATCCTACTTCATTTTGTTTGAATTTCAAAGTTTAGTTCTTGAAATGGCAGACTTTGGTGCCCTTTTGTCATAAATAGAGGTCCCGTATTTTGGTGTAAGGGTTTAAAATATGTAGCCATGACTAAAATGGAAGGAAAATGATGTGTCAACTTGTGTGTGTTATACATCCATCGCATTTAATAACAGTTGGAATAATTACCCTGAGGTGGACTTGGCAGAATAAATGAAATTCAGCTGCACAAATCAGTGCCTTTGTATGACTTCCCCACCTGATCACCTGTTCTGTTGCATTCGCAAGTCATTCAGTCTTCTTTTGAATAGTCGCTTAAGCCTTCATTATTAAGTAAGCATTGCTTTTTCTTCTTCGTACATTGACTAGAGGTTTGGGATATGAAAAGCAAAGCTCAGAGCTCTGATGGCCTTGTCTGATGCTTAGAAAATTGTCTGCAGATGCAAATACAAGAAAATGAGTCTCTCTTGTCATTTTTTCCATGGCCTCAATATACCACAGCCGGTGTAAGCATAAAACAGATTTCTTAATGGGCCGACATCAATAACAAACTATTCTCATTCGCGTGACATGTTTGAAAGGAACAATATGAACAAAGAATGAATACTACACAGAGTTTTTCCATCTGAGACATTTTCAAACAGCTACAAAGCTGTGAACCATTACATGCATACAGGGTTGATTGATTTTGCTTTAAAATCATATTTAATGGGAAAATTTGTCTTAAGAGTAAACCCAATCAGGCATGCTAGTGTACATGGTGTAAGTAAAATCAGAAGCGCAAGTGCCTATTGAACGAGACATCAAGACCAGTCTTGTGACTAATGCAATACACTGGAGCTGAAGAAAACCTGATGTATAATGATTTTTCAGTTTATTTGTAGGGCTGAGAATAATATGGGCAAGAGAATAATTCTTAATTCCCAAATTTATGAAATATTCTGAAAGAAGTGGAAGAAGCAAATTTGGGTCAGCCAAGCACCAGCTGACTTACACATGGTCTTTTCAGTCAAAAAGTAGAATTCCAACTGGAGGATTCACTCAGCTCTGAAATTGAGGGCATCTTAAATATTCAGCCTCTAGCTTTTTCACCAGTCTCAGTTGGGGGAAACATCTGTAAACTCCTCTTGTTCTAGTCCCGTATATGTAATAAGTATTAAAAAAACCACAAACTGCAAAAGAGATGGCAGAGCTCTTTCTTCTGCAGGGTATGTACATCAGTTACCACAGGTGGGCTTTGCCCTTCTTGGGACTGTGGGCTCTACCTTTACAAAACCGCGATGGGATTGGGATTCTTTCTAAACTGTTGGTCTATAAAATATTTGAAACAGAAATCTCATTCCGACATCATGAAATGCCTTCCTAGCCTATCCTTTGGATTAATTAATCACCCACAGTCTTTCCACGTGGATGTTTATTCAAAAACTTTAATTTTCATCATAGATTTAGCTTTGTCCTAAAGAAAACTATGAGAGAAATCAAGTTTTTTTAGACTGCACTGAGCACAAATATGGAGTGTAATTACAGTGAGCAAATAATGAAAAAGACCAAAAACTGGAGATCAGAATATTTAAAACATTCACAGAGAATAAAAATTACATTTGATTTTGTAAACATGTTGCCTATTAACACTGGGATTAAGACCTTATCCAATAGTTTAGGAGCATGTTTAAGATGGGAACTTCACACTGTTTGAATCTCTCTGCCTCTACTGCCAGGCCTCCTGTTTTCATTTTGGAATGCTGTGAATGATAAAGTTCCAAATTCAGGATGGACTTAAAATTTATATTAGTGGTATTAACAATTATTAAGCAATCTTAGACTGCAGAACCACCCTTTAACAGCTGCAGTCAGAATGATGGTCTAATTCGAAAAACTGTCATCAGAAAAGAATAAAGTAGGACAAATCAAAAAGTGCAGTAAAAGGTGAAAAGTTAGTTTAGTGAGAGGCTGATCTGCAGTTACCGCTCCAACTCCACTGAGATTTCCAAACCTTCTGTTGTTTCTGTTAGCCTCTCTCCTTCTGCCTGCCTCCAAATCGTGCTCCTCAGCCTCTTACTCCAGCAGGCAAACTGGAGAAGGTGCATGTTCATGTGCTGACACTTTATCAGGAATTTAAGGTAATTTTATTGATAAAATAATACTTATATTACCTGGGTACTGAAGTTTTGTGACAAATTCTAATAAACATCGCAGGTTTTTTTTCACAGGTGCAATAACTAAAGCAAATATTTTCATATTATTAAACCATTAGATACAACAGAGTATTTTGTAGCCCAGCTCAGGCCATCTCGGTTTCCAGCAAAGTTTGGGTCAGGAGAGCAGAAACACTATAGAATACGCAGGGAGATTAAATATCACACCACCACCTCAAGAAAGTAAAATCTTGACTCAAGAAAGCTTCAGCTGCCAGAAAACCTTTTAAGTATTACTCTTTATATATATTTTCTTTTCTCGAAGATCTCTCTAATATTCTGGTCTGACAGTCTTGTGCATTTGCCATCACTCTTTTGTTCATGACTTTATTGTTCACTGTGTGAAAAAGAAATTTTCTTTTATTTCCTGCCATTAAGTAGGGATCTTTAGGACAATTGTCAGCTGAGTGCATCAGCAATAAATAAAGCTTCAAGTTAAGATAAAAAGAAAGCATTGCCACATCATTCTCAACTGTCTACTATATGAAAAGTTTTCTTGTATTCTTGAGTTTAATTTTTCTGCTTGAGGACTTGGCAAGAGATCGAGGTGTAATATAAGGAATCTGTTAATCAGAAAGGAAATTTGTTCATCTTAAAATCTCTCCAAGATAGAAAGCAATTTTGAAAAAATGTCGTTTTCTTTTAGCTACATTTTTGTAACACTCTTCTTGCTTTTCTTATACTTTTGCCTAGCCATTGGTAATTTGGGGGAGGAGGTCGGTCAATTTTCTGTTGAAAGAGAAACAAATGACACAAAATCAGTGCATTTTCTTAGTTTAAACTCATTCAGTTATAGTGTGCACAAGCAGAAGTACTTATGAATAGCCTGCAGTCAATCTTGTTTTGAAATACACCAGCCTAGCCATCAGCAGGACTTCTGGAGAAGGCACTGTGCCATGAGAGCTGGCTGTAGTTACGCAGGGAGTTGTACTTGCCTATCACAAGGGCATCACAAAATTACCAATATATCTTTCTTCAAAATTAAGCTACACCTTTATTAGGTGACCATTAATACCTTTCACTTGCTCTATTTCACCCTTAGGACTGATGATACTCTCCTGTTAGCATTCCAGAAGATAACACATTATTTGGGTTGAGGGCTTGTGTTTCACTCACGTAAATGGTTGACGCTGTGATTGCACTTATGAAAGCCCCAGCAACTGGGAGAAGTATGTCCTGGAGTAAGTGGGTCACCTTGCCCTTAAACCTGTGTCTTATGGAACAGAATATATACATTTTGTCAGGAGGACGTGGCAGCCTACACTTCTGTCACAGGGAACTGCTTTTTTTTCCCCCTCCATCAGGTTTATTGTTTTCTGAAATGTGGATTATGATGATTTGGACTCAGTCTCTTGGGGAAGGAGCGGGGAGGGGCTGGATAGATCGGGAGGATGACAGACTTCAGCAAAGACTGGACATGTAGGAGTAATAGAGGTGAATCACAGAACTAGATGATAGGAGAGCAGCAATGGTTATCACTGGGGTAATTAGCAAGGACTTCCAGGCTCATGAGAATTGGTTGTGAATATATTCTGGAGAACAGAACACTGAACAATTAGTGCTCAAAGCTGAAGGCATTATAAAACACCAGATTAATTGATCCAGGTTATGCTCATGTAATTGTTTTGCACGTTAGCTTCTAAAGGTACAGATGATTCCATGTTACAAAGGCTCCTGAGAATCTGCAAGTGTGAAAAGCTACTTAGTAGGCTAATGAGAGAGGTTAGATTTTCATTTCCCAAATCTAAATATGGGAGTATACTTCTGAGCAGGGTCTTAACTTAGTTTTATTTATTTCAGAGAAGATTCTTTGAGGCAGTTTGAACATTGTTATTATCACTTGCACTTGATATTTATTGAATAACTATTATTTCATAAAACCTTCTCCTTAATTATTACTGAAATATCTGTTCACGTTTGTTTTCTCTGGATCGAATTCCAGATTATAGGTTCCAGTAGAATTAGAACAGGGATGTATTTGTCCCCCTGTGACCAGCATTTCTGTTCTTGATTCTAGTTCATATGCTTTTCTGAACAGAAACCCTGAATCTTCGATTAAAAGTTATTTATTAGCCCCCTTCCTTTGAGAGCTGTTTCAGAGAACAAATATGTGAACAGACTGGTAAAGGAATTTTCAACATTTACTTTCAATTTATCAGACTTGAAATCATTACTACTTTTCATTTGGTCTTTTTCTCATTTCTTTAGAATCAATCTGTATTCAAAGAACAGTTTATAAACTGAATGCAAACTAGAGATGTCCTCCTAGCTCTGAACCAGAGTTCTGTGTGGTGAGGCCCACAAGCACCTTCATTTGTGTAGCACAGAAGTTTTATAGAAAAAAATAGCTCAGCTGCCTTGCTGGCAGGCCCCTTGCATGTATGGTAGAAATAGAGACAAAGGGCCAAGATAGATTGTGAACATACCCCACCTTTGGAGAGAGTTATGAACTCACTCTGAAGCACTATATAGTGCTTCAAATGTAATAGTTTTGTTAGATTTGGTCTAGGATTATTTTTGTGTGCATCCCAAGATGCATGGGTTATTTATGCATCCCGAAGGGGAAAAGATGATCCTTTGACTATTGAGGTAGTTGTGGGAAACTATTGCTGCTGGTACTTCAAATGCGTATGGAACTGATCTTAAGGGGAGCCTTTCCCTAAAATACTATCTAGCCATACAACTGGCAAAAATTCCTTGTGGCTTGCAGATACTGAGAGAAAACTGGAAGTTGAATACTTTGTTTTCTCAAAATATAGCTAAATAATAAGCAGTTGAGGCAAACTCAACTTTCAGTCACAGCTGGGGTACTGTGTCCTTTTTGACCCCAGGACAAGAAAGCCATTGTCATACTGGAGCCTGTCTGGCTGAGAACCATGAAGGGAGCTGGGGGATGACTACCAGGAAACTGAGACCTACATGTGTTCAGCATTAAAAAGATAAGGCCAAGGTGTGGGGAAATCTAGTTGCTGAATTCAGTTACCTAAAGGGAGGTTATAGAGAAGGCAGAGCCAGAGTCTTCTGGGCATGCATTGCAAAAGGACGGAAGCCAAGATACAAGATGCAGCAAGGACAATTCCAACTAGATATAAAGAAAAAGATTTTTCACGGTGAGGGCAGTCCAGCACTAGGCCAGGTTGCCCAGAGAAATTGTGGAATCTCCAGCCAGGGAGAGAATTAAACGAGGCCCTGAACAATTTGATCTAAATTTGAAGTTGACCTTGCTGTGAGTGGGGCTGGATGGGATAACTTCCAGAGATCCTTTCCAATCTGAATTATTTTATTGATTTCAACTGTGGGTCTCTTAGTATGTACATAGAGGACGTAAAGTCAGAGCTTTGGAGGCTACCCAAGTGAGAAGGGCAAAGTATACTGAGAGAAAAAAGAATGACAAAACAAAAGAAAGAAATCTGTTTACCCTTTGGAAAAAATCATACATAGTAATATTCTGTCTTGAGTTGTCAATTATTGTTTGCAGATAATAAAGGTTCTTTAAAAGCTTCATAAAAAGCAAGACAGCTGAAAGTATATTCTTTTTGCCTTGATAGGAGACACCAACTGTTATAAAAGTTTTAATGTCCTTTAAATATTGTAGCATGTGGGGAAAAAAATCAAAACAAGCTAACAAAAAAAAATTTAAAAATGTGTTCCTCAAAACAAATTAACATTTTCAGAAGCCTCAGCTGAGTGATTCCTGCAGAGGCATGGATGATCACAAGATGTTGGCCCTAATTTTGTCTCTAACTGTTTCTGTGACTTCCTAAGCTGTTCAGTGATGAGATCCTGGTGATCCGTAAAAATATTTAGAAACAAGGAGGGTATTATACAGCTACACACACTGCTAGGGCTATGTTTGAGGAGGAAGAAAGAGTTCCTCACAGAGACAGCAGATCTAAGGCACCATGAGGAGAGGGGAGTGTGGAGGATAAGTACTGTGTATCAGAGAAGGGCACATATGAGAAAGTACTTCTAGACATTGTAGTTTTTATGGAGCTAGGTCCCAGTTTCCTCACGCCCCAGCATGTAGGTACAAGAACACTGAAATAATGTAGTTACAGCAGGTTTTATGCTATTATTTTTGAGTTAGCCTTTTGCAAACAGCCATAGAAGTTTAAAGATTTATAACCATCTGTCATGTAGTTAGAGGTAATGCGCTAGTACATGATGCTGAATCTTTGTCCACTTTCTTCCTGCTCTCACAGGTTCTATATCTGGAAGCTAATAAGTGACACACATAACAGAAGTTCAATCGTGTATGACGTCCCAGCTCCTTTAATGCAGTTTGTACTATTAACATGGTAAGTGGATAACCTAAACAGTTAAGTATCAGCAATTCTGCCAGTAAAATAGGTGTTGCCTTTTATAGCTTATTGCATGGCAAAGGCTCTATTGCAGGGTGCTGGGTATTGCAGTAGAAGGCTCAAAAAATTTTCCAGGAAAAAAGGTATTTTCATTTGCCATTTTCCTCTACCATCCTCCTGCTGGAGGCTTCTGTAAGCACTGGGAAGGAAGTTACAGACAGGGATTTTGAAAGGCTTTTGTCAGAATTTTTATTGAAGTTCTGGAACATATAAATTGTAAGGTTACAGAGCTTCATATGAAAATGCCATTTAAATACAATGAGGAAAGTGTTGTGTTACCTATGTTGTTTTATACCTGGTGAATATACATTCCAAATATAGATTTTGAAAAGTGGATTTCCAACTAGCCTTGTATTAAAAAACAAGTAAATAAAGAAGCCAGTCAGGCCGGTGAAATGATTTAGTAATTTTAATAAAGCTGGAAAATAAAATAGTATGTAGCAGTGCCTTCTATTGGAAATTGGAATGAAATATTGAAGTTTACTTTTTTTATACTGATTAATAAACCCCAAGATATAACAGGTAATCTCCCAAATCTGCTGATTTTGTTCCTCAGTGCACAGAAAGAAGGTGAAATAGCTTCTTCTTGTAGTGAAAATGCACTATAAGAAGAAAAAAAATCAGATTAAAAAAATATCCAAATTTTCTTCCCTAGGGTAGAACTCTTTGAACTGTCCTTCAAATACTTTTCAAATACAATTTCATTGCTCCTCCAGTTGCTGCCTATGGCTCTTTCAGTATATTCATACTTATATGCAGATCATGTTTCACTTCTAATCTGAGAGCTGGGGGACACGGGTGATAGGAATAACGGTGTAAGTTGCACATCACATACTCTAGCTCTTTCATCTTGCATCTTCTTTCATCTTTCCTCAGTTTCAAACCTCTTGTCACACAGGTTACATCATCCTGCATTAACAGGCTACACTTACCCAAGCTATAGAAATGTGTAAATGATGTTAACTTATACCTACCTGTCAAACTACTTTTCTAGGAGAAGGTTCCTTAAAAACAGAACGTACTGTGCCCCTCCTTTCTCTCCAACTGCTAGAAAAGCTCGTTTCTTATATCCTGTGAGAAAAGGCTACTGACACAATGTAAAGAACAATCCTATTATGTGCTTCTTGGTTTCCTGATCATTTTCTGGGGTGTCGAGATTTTTTTATATATTATTTGGATCTGAGGAGTTTACCTACTTTTGAATTCAAACCCACTTTTTAAAGCCATACGTATGTACTGACTCGGGGTCTGGCTCCCTTTTTGCTGTGCTTCTGATCTTAGTCTGTTGTGTAACAACTATACTAGCAAGAGATAGAAGAAAGTTTAAACTACAACTTTCTTGGATGACTTCCTGCCTTTGTTTTGTCCTCAGCCCACAGGGACTAGAAGATATTTCTGAGGAAATTTTCTGTTCTGTTCTCCAGAGGGTGGAAATGGAAGAAGAATGACAGCAATGTCACACACTTAAATACATGTAAGGAATGGCACAAGCACTTGTTAAGTCAGATGTTTCTTTGAAACATGAAAAATTATTAAATTTTCATGGGAAGCTTGACACGCTGTGTATTAAACCACAGTCACTGTGCTTCACATTTTTGATAGCAGCCCTTGATTTCCCTTTCTGAGGCCATCCTGGCGGCATCACATACCAATGAGGAATGATGCTTTGTTACAATGATTATACAAAAATAGAATTGTGGTTTAACCCACTAACAATAAACACAGCATGGGTGTTAAAACAATGGATAATTTTATACAAACTGTTCTACGAGGCATAACTATGTGAATAGCAGCCTTAACTTTTCACTACTTCTTGATGAAACTAAAGGTTTGGAAGTGCATTTTGAGTAAATGGTCAAGCAGCATGCCTTCCGAACTGTGCCTCTGGCTCCAGTAATCCACAAAAAATATGCTGAACTTTCTCTGAGCTTGTAGAAATCCACACTTGGGCTATATTTGTGAACAAAAGGGCAAGACCAGCAGCTCTTAGTGGCATAATCCATACACATCCAGTGACATGAATGCCAGGTCAACTATCGCTTTTTTTTTCTGGGTCACACTGTGTTATTGTGTAGTAACATCTTGTAGAATAGTGCCAACTCGATCTAAAACTTGTTCCACAGCCTGTAGCTGCCACTGCACAGGATCATGCATTGTGATAACTCTTACATGAGCACACATCAGTTCAAAGGATTAGCCAGAAAACAGCAGCAATCAAACGTTCTGAGCTTCCTAGATGCAACTGTGTAGCACCTCGTAGCATCGTGTTCAAAGTGGACATGCTTGGCAGCGTAGCAGATTAAAGAGTAGGATTTGGTTTGATTACCTTTGTTACACTTCCTACCGCCACAGTTAGATTTTTGTATTCATTCCATAAATACAGTTTTGAAAGTCTTAATTATTTGAACGGAAAATATTAATAAATATCTGAGTATCATTATTACTAAAGATTTCATAATACTGATTTGCTGATGCAGTGGGATCAGCATTGATGTAAAATTGTAGCAAAGACAGAGGAAGCAACAACAAAGAAAATTGAAAAGGTCAACTTTTTGCAATTCTCATGAAGTTCAGCAAGGCCACGGGCAAGGTTCTGCACGGGGTTGGGGCAATCCCAAACAGAAATACAAATTGGGCAGAGAATGGACTGAGAGCAGCCCTCAGAAGGACTTAGGGGTGTTGATGGCTGAGAAACTCGGTATGAGCTGGCAATGTGTGCTCACAGCTCAGGCCAGCCGCGTCCTGGGCTGCATTAAAAGCAGCATGGCCAGCAGGTTAAGGGAGGTGATTCTGCTCCTCTGGTCCACTCTCATGACACCCCACCTGGAGCACTGCATCCAGCTCTGGAGCCCCCAACAGAAGAAGGACACAGACCTGTTGGATGGAGTCAAGAGGAGGGCCACAAAGATGCTCCAATGTTTTAGATCACCTCTTCTGTGAGAACAGGCTGAGAGAGCTGGGATTACTCAGCCTGGAGAAGTAAAGGCTCCAGGGAGACCTTATAGCCCCTTAAAATGCCTAAAGGGAGCTTACGGGAAGGATGGGGAGGGAAGGGATAGACGAGGGGTAATGGTTTGAAAGTGAAAGAGGGTAGGTTTAGACTAGAAATCAGGAAGAAATTCTTTACTGTGAGGGTGGTGAGGCACTGGAACAGGTTGCCCAGAGAAGCTATGGCTGCCCCATCCCTGGAAATGATCAAGGCCAGGCTTGATGGGGATTGGAGCAACCTGGTGTGGTGGGAGGTGTCCCTGCCCATGGCAGAGGGGTTGGAACTCAGTTTTTAAGCTCCCTTCCAACTTTAACCAGTCTAGAATTCTGGCACCTTTAGGACCAATATATCTCAGCTCCCTGGTACAAGATCAAGCAGCACAAGTAAGTTTTTAAAAATCTGTCCTATTGTAATGTCATTGTTGTCACCTGTTAATGAGTAATGTACACTTCAGTTCCGAGCAAAAGCAAAGTTCATGCATGAATACATATTATATTCCCAGATCTTTTTCATTGGTACAAGAACAGAAAGGGGTTTTGATCTCATGACTAAGCCACAGTAGTACTTTGTTCAAGAAGTCATCCTTCTGTTCAATGGATTGTTTCACTGGAATCTAGTCATCAGAGAAGTTGCCTTACACAGCCATGGCTAGAAGCTACAATCTGTTGTTAATTGTTGTAATAACACATTTGTACACAGATTAAAAAAAGAAAAAAAAGAAAAAAAAAGAAAAAAAAAAAGAAAAAACACAATTAAAGCTCTCATAGTTCTTAAAAGCTTAATCAGTACTCACTGAGACCAGCTTTTATGTTGGTTTTCTTTTTTTTTTCAGAAGCTGGGCTGAATATTTATTTGAATTATAAAATTTTAGATTACAGCGTAGGAGAAATAGGTTCCTTCTGTGAAGTTTCCTCCTCTCCTCCAGCTATACTAGAGAAGATCAAGACATATTCTACTGAGAGCAGAGGGAGCACGTCTCCAGTGGCAGCTTCTCTGATTTCAGTGCGAGTTCTTAAACTCTGGATAATAAACATAAGAGGAATTGGCTCCTTAAACACCTGTGTGAGATTGTAGCAAAGGCATCATTCATCTGTAAGAGATTAATGAGAGGCCTTCATTTGCCAGCCCTCCTACAAGCACCTTATGCTTGCTGACATCTGATATTTCCTGTTGTGGCTGGCGTTAACACATTTCCAAGGTAGTGCCACATTGAAACCTTTATCACCTCAGCAGCAGCTCTGCTTGTGTTGGCTCTACACAAGGGACAGGTCCTAGGCCACCACTTCTTGATCAGTGCCAGCCCAGTCCCCACAGAGTGCAAATGAGGCTGCTGAGCTGCCAGCTTGCCCTGAGTTTTTGAATTTTTTCTTTGCTGTGCATACAATCAGAATGCCTGAAGATAATTCCTTTTGTTCATCCAGCCTGTTAGCTGCGTTAGTTTCCATTTTGTGACTACAGGTCTGCAAACCACAACGGACATATATGATATCACATAAGAAAACTTGGTATTAACATAAATCTTGAGAATATTGCCCAGGGAAAAAATGTCCTCCTAAGTAAAAGAGAAAACCTTTCATCTTGTGAAACTTACCAAAATCTTATTTATAGTGAGCAGAGAAACAAATACTTCATCTGTGCAGGCAAAGCTCCTCCCTTTTCTTTATATTATTTAATGGTGAAGGTAAAAAAAAAGTTTAGAATAACCTATTAAAAAAAAGCATTATTGTAATGCAGGTTAGAGGTGGTACTTAGTACAGATGATATATGGCACAATAAGATGATATATGGCAAAATAAGTTCCTTTTAAGATATCTGGAGTAGATTTGAGTGGCAGGTTGTATGTAAAGCACCCTTACCAATTAAAGTTTTATAAAAGAAAATCTATTCGTTGTTCAAGTTACATATTCTAACTACTTTGATATTTGTTAGTCTCTGCTAAGGCAAAGAAACACGCCATGAATTCATGAGCAGCTTTATTGAAGTCTTTTCAGATAAAGTATATTGATTTTCATCTGGGTTGACATTCTAGCTTTCTGTTCAGGATGTGATGGTTTAATTTTGTAGTTGCTTGCAAACATTTTTTACCTTTGGTGTGGATACGTGGAATAGCATTAACTCTGTTGTATAATAACCTGCCATATAGGGTATATACCTTTTAATTGCTTTAATTTGGGTCATTACATCAGAATGCGTGATTTGTCTGTGATTAACATTCCGTTCACTTGCAACACACAGAAACACCCCTCACCACACACCCCATGCCATTTCTTCTGAAGTATCCTTTTGCTAAACCATCTTGATCATTACCTTACCTCCTATTCTACATGTGTCTGCATGTTTTTGGAAAGTTAGCTTTTTATCAAAAGGACCATAATTCACATTACTTGTTCCCTACTTAGGGAAGATCTATGTTTAAAACACCAAACTTTCTAGATAGTGTATTTAAGTGGCTGCCTTACCAGCAGGTCTGGTACAATGGAACCTGGAATGTGTTTTCTCCCGGGCAGTCGTCATTGCATACCCATGTACTTTCGGACTTTCTTCTTTTGTTTCATGCTTGGTATTATCATGAGATACAAACAAGTGGCCTGAAGCTGATTTTAAGGAAGCCCAAGCATATGCTGTTGTTAATTTTCAAATATATCTTCTTTTCTTTGGAATTGTAATGATTCACATTATGCTTCATATTTTCAGCAGATAAACAACTTGATTGTGCCAATCCCTTAACTCCATCAATACCAATGCTTTTGTCAAGGGACAGGCAAAATTCTCTTTTTATTTGTTCTTCTAAGGGATTTCCTCCTTCCTTCCCAAGTTTCACGGGGGTACCACTGAGTACTGGGGAACTGGGAGAGGTATTGTCATTAGTAGAAACTCCATGTGAAATTTCTTCCTTAGTCCTTGTGGTCCTCTGGTTGAATGCAAAAGAAGCTGTTCTAAGCAAACTAAGCCTGGTGAAAGCAGCAAAGAACTAACCTGATTCCTGTTGTAGCATGTTGACATTCTCTAACCATTCCATGATTCTATGACATCTCTAGAAAATATGTAAATGAAATGCTACCATCCCATGAGTTAGTTCGCTACATCTATCATCAGCTGCCAAAAAATATTAGATATTTTACTAAAATGATTGTACATTTTGGAAATAATTGCTTTAAGCATGACCCACTGTATAATCACCTGGTTTAAAAATCCAGCCTAGGAGAGTGAAAAAACAGAATTTTATGCTATGTTTGAAGCAGTATCTGCCTGCCTGTCCCCCATGCATGAAAAAATGTCTCTTGTATGCTGTCTTACATGTTAACCACAACTCATACCAGGTTTGTATGGGTGAGTACAGATGAAGATGTGTGATGTATCTTAAGCTCCTCTGGGGAGGAGTGAAGAGAATAGTTGTTGGTCAGAACGTAATTGTATTTCTTTAGCTCTTTCCCATGCCCCTCCCCATCCCTAACACACTCTGGAGGGAGGAGTGGCATCCTAGGTACTTGCGTAACCTTGAGTATGCTTGATAGAGGGGAAGAAAACAAGGCTTTGTCAGAGGTCATGAGCACAGGATGCTCTCGATGACCTTCTCCCCACTCATTAGGTACGCAGTTTTCTTCACATCAGCTATCTTTATGTGCTGAAGCCAATTTCTACTGTAGTACCAAAAAGGCTAATGCAATCCATGTATAAATGCTATAAAATGCTAAGAAAGGCATGAAAAGACTACAGCCTCTGCACTTGGCACTGATATAATTACTATTGGAGTATTGTCTAGTGTTTGCTGTTCTAGAAGGAGCCCAAAAGCTGCAGGGCTTAGAGGAGCTCTGTTTTATGACTTAAAGTATAGAAAACATTTCCCAAGGTCAAGAAGCCCACTGTATTAGAGTGTCAAAGCAAAGGCTGAAGAACAATATGGTAGGTCTATAAATACATGCAACCAATTCAGTAGTTTGATAGATAATTAATCAGTCAATTCAGCAGACTAAATACAGCAGAAAAATTAATTTTATAGTGAAAGAGGAACCAACTTACACAACATTAGGAATATATACTTAATCATTGATGCAAATTAATTGCTCTTGGAAGAACTTTCTTTGGGTGATAATTATGTTGTTGAAACATCTTTTAATCTATTTGGGAGACTTTTCAGGAGTATATGCTCTCGCTCAAGTAGAGATATTTTACATGAAGCAGTAATATTAGAGGCCATAAGTCTGCCTTGTATGAGGCCCATTGGGCTAAAAGATTATAGAGGTGCCTCTGATCTTAAAAAAAATAAGGAATCATTGTAACAGATTTCCTTTAATTGAGCTACAAATGTGGCTGTGTATTACATGAAGTAGGAGAAAACTGTTTTCTTAAAGGTGAAGCAAATCTATCCTGTGATCCAGCACTCTGCTTAACTGATTAGCCAGCACCAAAGCACTGCCTGAATAAGGGAGGAGAGGAAGTATATTTTTGAACTGACAGATCCCTACTTTTAAATCCCTTAGTTCAAAAATTCATCTATAATTAGCAAAAAGACATCCATATGGTGACTTTTCTAGTCCCAGATGGGTAGCTGTCATTTTGCACATGATCTTTGCTTCTCTTTTGAAGTAGAAATGAGTAATCTTGGAAATATTAATCTAACTTCAACTATATTTATCCTTCTACAACAGTGATGACACACTTTGATTTCTTTCTTGGCGTACACAGTATGTGCTGCAGTGCAGAGGATTCCAGTTGCCATAATTTTCAGTGGAAAGAAAATTATCACAGGGAACTGTAAGTAAGTTATTATGGAATATTTGTATATTTCATTAGAAAAGCCAGCATTTTGAAGAATAGTGATGCAAAAGTATGCCGAGCTTGGAGCTCTGTTAAGGTGTTCTGCAAGTGCTTAAAATTGGCTCTGCTTTTCAGCACTGTGTTACCTGGCACATTAGCAGCTGTACGCCTGCTCCTGCCTGGCAGGGTGCTGCTGAGGATAGTTACGTCAGAGCAAACAAAGTAAAAATAATTTGCTGTGCCAGAAAAGATGTTTGGGTATCTGAGTTACCTTTTTTCCTTAACTGCTGGAGCACTAATCCTTAGCGTGGATCTTTCTGCCATTGTCAATCTAGTTTCTGTGGTGATACAACCACAGGCATCTTGTGTGTTTAGGCTTCCATTTTCTTTTTTGGAGGGCAGGGAGGGGATAGTAATTGTGTGTCTAAGGGGAAGGTATTTTGAAATAAGTGTTATATCTGTGCATGACTTTCCTCTCTCATTTTACAAAAAAAATAATTTGGATTGCTTATGCTTAAATGTGCATATTGAGAGGCTAGCAGCCTCTGTAAGCAGTGCAAAAACTTGACATTCCTCTTAGTAAGCATTCTCCTTAAAATGGAATCCTATTTTGGAGGGGGAAAAAAATGTTACAGTATTTTATTTTTTTTACCACAGGCAGTGTCAGAGGCAAGAGGCCAGATCCAGTCAAATGAAGTGAATGGAATTACCCAGAATTTACTCCTGTATAAGTAAGAGCTTGTTTCAAGCCCCAAGCTATATGAAAATGATTGCTGTTCTCTTTGCTAGCATTGCCCATATGAAAGCTGACATAAATATGACCTAGAGTGAACTTATTTAGCAAGTGATAGGGTGCATTTTTTCACCATGATTGAAAGGCCTTAAGAATGCAAGTCTCAAATGCACGAAGGAATAGAGGTGCCTTAGTTCTGTTAAGATCAATAGGAACTAAATGCTTAAGTGACTCAGGCCTGTGCCTTTGAAAACATTCAATCATTTTTAGCAACTTCACGATCATGTTTCCTTCTCAGCACTATCCTTGTGATAAAATTTGATTCTGTTTTGGGTTGGTTTTTTTTTTTGGTTTATTTAAGAAACATGAAGCACAGGTGATGAGAAAGAATGTCAGAGGTTTCTTTTTTAGCTTACTGGTTTTCATGAGCAGTTAACTTTTTAGTGTTGCTGACCTAATACTAGGGGAAATTTTAGTGTACTTGTAAACTCTGCAAGTAACTGGACGGGTGAAAGACCTGAAAATTAACTTTGTCATTGCAAGTTTAGGGGAGAACTACACCCCACAGTGTGGTGAAATCCCACATAGACACTCATGTAAAATCAGAAAATACAGTGTTGTATGCAGCTATGTTGTGACTTCAAAAGGACTTCAATGCTTTACATCTTGTTTTTGAATTTTCCTTGCAGCTGGAGTGGATGGCAGAGGAAAAAGAGATTCTGTCCCTGTGTCAATCTTATTCTTAAAACTTTCTCTGTGATTTCAAACCCCTTTTCTGTGTTGGTTTAGATACCTTCTTAATGTTGCTGTACAAAAAAAAGGCTGTGTTTAGAAATAAGTCCACGTGGATTAGTTCAGTAAGACACTAGTGGGAAACAGCTTTCCTATGTTCTTCCTGCGTCCTTCTAAACAGGGTGAAAAAAACTCTGCAGCCAATGATGAAGTAGCTTGCTAATCAAACAAGTGACATGTGACTTGTTTTGCTCCATGTCTCCTTAAAGCTGCGATGGTTAGATAGCAAAAGGAAACTGCGTGTTTTACAGATGTGAGATTACATAATCATCTAGCACTTAATGTTTGGTAATTTTGAGTTTGAGTTGTGCCTCTAAATGCTTGATTGAATCCATAAATTTTAGAAAAACTCATATATTTGCTTGAAATATATGCCAAAAAATTAAATATTGTGGCAGAAACCAGCTCCAATAGGTATAGGAATATTCATTGTGTACCTCTCATCTTAATAAATCCTTCACAAATAAAGCAAGTCACAACTAAACTATGATTAAGGCCAATTGATTTGTGGCAACAGTAATATTCGAATCTTCACTTCTCAAGAGCCTGTGGAAAATGTAAATTCAACTGAACCAGTAAATTCTGGCTAGTTAAAAGGAGAGAAAAATTATTAGTCGAATTGAATGGTGGTTACCCAATGAAAATATTTGAATTGGACAGTTTCCAAAAAGACGTGCAAGTGGGACAGGTTTCTGCCATTGCACAGGGGAGCACTTGCACCTTAAAACATGCAGAGTGAAGCTCAGCAGCTTACAACTTGGTAGCTGCCAAATTTTCATTTTTAGCTTTGGAATCTGGGAGTTGTGCATTCTTTCAACTGACTCTTCAGTCAGAGCGTAACAAATACCAGTAGGGAAAAGCTCCCTAGGTTACAGCCCTTTTTCCATTTGCAGTTTCTGCAGGAGGCTTGCTACCACAGTAAATTGGCAGGAATCTTGCAGAAAAATACACAAGGTAACAAAGACCACTTAATCACAAACAACACACTATGAAACAATATCTTCTCTCTTGTAGAACAACGGTAGACACCATGTCCAAATCTTCCTGTCAGTCAAAATGATGCAAGACAAGGAAATCCTGCTGCTGTGTTTCAGGGCTTCTCCTAATAAGTGATTGGTGCTTAATAAGGCTTAAAATTTGTACACACGCCCCTATGGGTTGTTAGTTTTTATCCTCAGTTTCACTAGGTACAGTCAAGAATTAAAATTCACATGGAATGAAAGGTTAATGAGTCACTAAAATTTATTTAGTGTCACCTAATTGTGTGTTGCTTGACTTATTTTAGAATTAATTACAGCTAAGGAAACAAAAGGCTGAATTTGTGACGGTGAGGATGCTAGTCAATTTATAAAGAGTTTTGTGGTGACCAAAATATCACATAGCTGGTGAAAGTTAATATTCTGCCGTCTTTAATGTTGGATGCAGTTTTGTCAGACGTGCACCAAAAAATACTACTGTCATATAAAAAATCAAAACAATCCCAGTCCACCAAACAGGTCAATGGAAACAGTTCAGGGTCACTTTTATGAAAGGGAAAGTTCATGTATAAAGAACTTTGGGGCTCTCAGTGGGTGAAGCTCTATTCAAGTGCATCTTTTATTAGTCCAGGAAAGAGTTATAAACAGTTTACAGTATAATCACCAAAATGAAGGGAATTGTCCTATCAACGTGTGTACAGATATGGCACCCTCCAGAGGGGTTTAGAAATCTGATTCCTGTTCTGTTCTCCTGATCTTGTTATTTTAATTGCATGCTGTTTGTCAGGATCTGGGGCAATTTTAGAGCTGAATGCTCACAGAGAAGACTAATACTTGTATTTTTTGTTATTGTTAATGGGAATATGCAGGGATATTTTTAGCAGAACTTAGAATGCCTTCTCAAAGCTATGAATTCTGATTCTTTCCTGATGCTAGCTTTAATCTGTTGTATACAGCACATAGATGACAAAAGCCTTTACCTAGTGCAAAGGCTCTGCTTCTACTACAGATGTACAGAAAAGAGGGATGAGTCTGCAAAGAATTATTTAGAATGTAACAGCATGGAGCTATGGGAAGCATTGCCCTGTGTTGTTGCACGTGCTGCTTTCTCACAAGGCTTCAGGCAAATTAGAAACGATGTGATTGAGAATAGCTACACAGAAATCCGAGAGGAAAGGTACAATTAATGTCAGTTAGTAACAAATTAATTATACAAAGAGTAATGTTCAATTATTTTATTGTGTCTAATTTGTTTCCAATACATTTATATCATCCATCTGC
The DNA here is from genome assembly GCA_013400375.1 of Thinocorus orbignyianus. Taxonomy (NCBI): domain Eukaryota; kingdom Metazoa; phylum Chordata; class Aves; order Ciconiiformes; family Thinocoridae; genus Thinocorus; species Thinocorus orbignyianus. Next base: position 615,177 of record VXBW01006647.1, on the reverse strand, counting down.
ATTCTGAGGCTACATAGCAGTTGAATTTATTATTGGCCCAAGGTCCATCCACATATTTTTCTATACTTCAGGATCACTTTTCATTCATTCATTCATTTCATTTCATTTCATTCTGGGCTTTTCCATGCTCTTATTAGCTAGAGCTATGTGCCCTTTAGGTGTGTTCTGAGGGATAAATTTGGAAAAATGTATGGGTGGAAGCTGGTTGTATGTAAAACCTGTTTGAGACCTGCCTGGTTTTTTAGGGAGGTAGTAAGTTGAGTTGCTCAAATACCTTCTGGCAATCCTCTGTCAAAGTTTATGTGCACCCATAGATGGCTGTGGAGACTTCTATAAAGCCTGTACATCCTTTCTTGTAACCTGTACCTGATTGTTCCTTTGTTATGTTATATTCCCCCTTCCTGTGTAGATGAGGTGGAATGATCAGAAATTACTAGTGCGTAGTCAGACAGTAGCAGTGGTGCTGCTTCCAAGAGGAGTCTAATAATAAGGACGTACTGCTCTGCAGGAATCTCTCCATATGGGAATTGTTCTATCCAAACTGCATTGTAATTCCATTTTCAGTGTCCATTTCTCAATTACTTGGAAACTGTCTGCTTTCCTAAGGGATGCATCTTATTTCAGCACTTCAAAATTATACAGGAAATTTATTGCTCTATCAAAACAATGAGTTATTTTCTCCTCACAAAAAAAAGGAGTCCTGGGACTGCAGGTGATTAGAATGTTGCAAGGCTGCTTTATCAGCCATGTTATAGCCTGAGTTATTGCTTTCAGCTGCTCTTCATCTGGTGTTTACAAATACTTGTTTGCATCGCTGTTTTTTGCTGCTTTTTATCTCCTTTTTATCACTGTGTCACTAAAAGCTGTTTCTGTCACTCCCCTCTAGTTACCCATTTTCTACCTTCATTGACTGGCTAGTTCTAACATTATTATTTCTGTGTTATTGGAAAGCGACTTACTTTTTACTCCTTTTCAGCTCTCTGCCTCTGAAAACTGATTGCAAAATCACACCAAGCTATACTACTGGGTTTTTATTTATCTCCCTCCGCTACTATTTGCATTTTACTGAAAGTAATTTCAGAATTTTTCTTTCTTTTTAGTAAACATAATTAGCTCCTGTGAATAGGAAACGTTTTTTCTTTATTGCTTTTTATTGAAGTACATTTTTTTATTCTTTTGAGACAAAGTTGTAAACAGGAAGGTATTCCTCATTGCCTTTGGATTTGGAAACAGAGGAAACTAAAATCTGTTATCAAGCAGTAGTTTATTGAGGATTTGAAATGATTGCCAAAGGATTAAACTGTTAGAAAGCTTTTGAAACCTATAGATCTCTAGTTAACTACACTCATTGAAAACTTGCATATTTTTTCAAAAACATTAAAAGCCATGTGCCACTGACTTATACTGACAGGAGTTTCTCAATATCTTACTGCTCAGCTAATTAGCTCATTTTTTTAACAGGAATTGTTTGGAGGGTACTCCTTAGGCATAGTGTGATGAAACAGTATTGAAAGGTGCAGGAGTATTCAGTGGTCTGATAATATTTAGATGTTAACCTGACACTGATTGTCCATATGTTCCGTATGTACCTTTTCATGAGAACCCCAAATATACTCTATCATCCAAATTACATTTCCCAATCTTGATTAATCTGCAAGTCTTTAACTCGCTGTTCTGTATATCTGTTGGTCCCCTGTGTCAGCTTTTTTCCTTCGAAGGGATGTATGCTTTTAGCATGGAATCATTCTGTATTTAGAAAGCAGAAGGGTAAGTTTTGCCTGTAGATTTAATTGGATATGACATTTTGAATATCCTCCAGGATAGTTTTCTTTTTCTTTTTGTAAATTACGTTATTAGAATATAACATGGATTCATTACTGTCATGGTTTGGCCTCGGCAGCAGCACCAGAGCCAGGGGGCAGCCTGCTGGCTCTGCCGCCCCCCAGCGGTGGAGAGAGGATGGGAAGGGAAAGGCAGACTCGTGGGTTGGGACAAAAACTGTTTAACAGAACAACAGGTATTACAGGGAAACAGGAACACTGATGGAGGATACAAACACCAGTGTGATACCAACCGCAGCCTGCGCCGCCACTGCTGCCCTCACGCCCACTTCCTGTTGTGGCCGCTCCCCTTCTGGCCAGCTCCCTGCTGCCCCCTGGGCCTGGCGCGCATGGGGTGGGATGGCTGTGCCTGCTGGAGCCAGGGGAGAGTCAACCCTGTCCCTACTGGAAACCAGGACAATTACCTTAAATAATACAATGTTCAGTTTATTTACCTTTGCTATCACTAGGGCTTTGTACTTCTGATGACTACAAGGGTGTTACAAAAAGAAGCCCATAGGAGGCAGTGGCACTGGGAGCAAGGCAGAACAACACAAAATGAATTCCCAGGTAAAAGACTTTTCATTTCTCTTGAACTGAAATGGGATTCAGGGGATGAATGTTTTTTAAAGTCATGTAACTCAAAGAATTTGCTTGTTTAACTTGTTATTTTGCAAGGACTTTTCTTGTTGCTTAAATATGAAAGACAGCTTGTGAGATTTTTGTGCAGTCTGTCTTTATATACCCATCCAAAGATACCTTGTGATGATTCAACTGTTAATAATATCTGTAAGTTGGAGACAGTGTGGTTTGTTGCACTGAATATTGAATATCTTGCTGCAGAAAAAGGCCAAAGCTCATATTAAAAGAGCAATCATGTTTCAGTTAGCTGGTTGATATTCTTACTTGGGACTTTGTGTCCGCTGAAAGATGGAGACTAGGTATATTAAGCAGTTCTTAAAAATGTATCATTATATTCAAACATGGTAAATTTCTTACCACAAGCTTGACCCTTCTTAGCTCATTCTGTGTTTACTAACTTGACATGCTTATATGGCAAAGGTGTGACAATGTAAGGTGTTCCTAATTGAATTCAGGTAAGACGTGCTGTTGTATGTTTAACATGTTAAACTTGACACCTTGTACTGTGAGATTTCAATGAGTTACAAAATGTCTGTCCAGAAGTGCTGAATTACGACACTGTAAATCCTTGGGTCATGTCCTGGTAGAATTGAGTTACATTTCAATGAAGTTACATATATTGGAAACCTCTTTCTGATAGGTACTGGTCCCAGACTACCTTTACGCATAACTGTTATCTCCTGCTGGGAAGTATTTACTCGCCTCTTACACTGCAAGTTAACTGGGTTTCTGAGAATGAAGACCTGGCCACAGTAGAAAATCAGATTCAAGACCACCTGAGGAACCTGAAGGTGCATAAGTCCATGGGACCTGATGAAATCCATCTGTAGGTCCTGAGGGAGCTGGCAGACAAAGTTGCTAAGCCGCTTTCCATCATATTTGAGAATTCCTGACAATCTGATGGAATTCCTGCAGACTGGAGAAAGGAGAACATAACCCTGATATAACCCTAAAGATGACAGAGGGAACCACAGGCCAGTCAGTCTAACCTCTGTGCCTGGCAAGATCGTGGAGCAGATCCTCCTGGAATCTCTGCTAAGGCACATGGAAAATGAGGAGGTGATTTGAGACAGCCAACACAGCTTCACGAAGGGCAAATTGAGCCTGACAAATTTGGTGGCCTTTTATGATACTGCC
>VXBW01006647.1:504931-611227 GCA_013400375.1 Thinocorus orbignyianus | reverse complement strand
CATCCAGAGGGACCTGGACAGGCTGGAGAGATGGGCTGGTGTGAATCACATGAAGTTCAACCAAGCCTAGTGCAGGGTCCTACACCTAGGATGTGGCAATCCCAGGCACAAATCCAGGTTGGGTGGAGAGCAGCCCTGAGAAGAAGGGTTTGGGAGCACTCATGGATGAGAAGCTCAACGTGAGCCGGCAGTATGTGCTGGCAGACCAGAAACCAACCCCATCCTGGGCTGCAGCAAAAGAAGTGTGGCCAGCAGGTCACGGGAGGTGATTCTCCCCCTCTACTCTGCGCTTGTGAGACCCCACCTGGAGTCCTGTGTCCAGCTCTGGAGTCCTTAACACAGAAAGGACATGGAACTGTTGGGATGGGTCCAGCGGAGGGTCACAAAGATGCTCAGAGGGCTGGAGCACCTCTTCTGTGAGGACAGGCTGAGAGAGCTGGGGCTGTTCAGCCTGGAGAAGAGAAGGCTCCGGGGAGACCTTGGAGCAGCCTTCCAGGATCTGAAAGGAGCTCCAGGAGAGCTGGAGAGGGACTCTTGGTCAGGGAGTGGAGTGATAGGACAAGGGGTAATGGTTTTAAATTGGAAGAGGGGAGATTTAGATTAGATATTAGGAAGAACTTCTTTGCTGTGAGGATGGTGAAGCACTGGAAGAGGTTGCCCAGAGAAGCTGTGGCTGCCCCATCCCTGGAGGGTTTCAAGGCCAGGCTGGATGGGACTTGGAGCAACCTGGTGTGGTGGGAGGTGTCCCTGCCCAGGGTAGAGGGGTTGGAACTGGATGATCTTTAAGGTCCCTTCAAACTCTAATCATTCTATGATTCTGTGATGAATCTGTTGTTGTGCAGTCCTTCACAGAGTCTGCAAAATGCTTGAGCTCCTCAGGAATTGAATTTGTGATAAATATGTAAATATATGTCTAGAAATGACGTTGAAAAATAGATTGGAAAGAATTCGTCTGTATTTTTTAAGCTCTGCAACAGGAATAGCTAGATACTAATGGGAGGAAGGGGGAAATCAGCCTCTTACATATATTTGGCTGTCATGCTGCTTCTCTGATGCATACCAATAGTATATTGTCACAGACACCATCAAAAAGGCTTTTTCCTTTTCAGTAAATACTGTTGGGGGCAAAGCAGGTGAACCTCTGACTGGGAAAATTTATCATAAAGTTAAATAAACTTAAATTTGAGGCTACAAATTCTGCTTCCCTCTCTTGACAGTGATGTATCAGAAATATGGCAACACTCGTACTTTGATTAAATATTAGAGAGAAAAAAGGTGGGGAGAGGAAGGAATCTGAAATAGAATGGACTCTGTTTTAATCTGAAATTGTCCTAAGAAGATACTGTGTTTTGAGAGTTAATTTGAAAACGCAGCCTGACAACTTGTTCTAGGGCAACCTTTGGAAACAGACACCCATTTTCCAACGCATTTTCAGTGAGAATTTGATACTTTACTGTCTGTCCCATTATGTATTTGGACGCTTTTGATTTTTATTCTATGTTCTATCATTCACCAAACTTATTACAGTATTTTCAGATTTCCTTCATAGCTCCTGGTATCCAACATTAATGGTCAACCCCAGAGCTGGTATTTTGCTGTTACCCTTAATAACTCTATCTGCTTTTCTCAGTAGTCTCCTGGTCTTTGAATGAACTGCAGGCTCCCAGATCTTTCTGAGCTCTTCTTGGTCTCGACCTCTTTCTCTGCCTGACCTTATGGTAGTCTGAAGCTTCCTCCCCCTGAAAATGAGGTAGCTTGAACAGAAAGAAAGTTTTCATCTCCTCACCAGAGGATTCTACCTGATCCAGTCATGCTCTTAAAGAATGTGACATCGTAACGTAGAACAACTGTTGTCTTTTGTACCTCTTCGGGTGCTGCCTTGGTTACTGCTGTTAGAATCTACATGATCTGCATATTCTGAAGTGTCTGTAGTAATTCATAGATGTAACTCAGTGTGTGTAGCGAGGCTTCCCATAGTTTTGTTTGTGCATGTGTCTACTTTTAAACCCAGAATTTTGAAGCCCCATTTTACTATAAAGTCTGGTAATTATATAGGTTTTGGTTTGCTTTTTTTAACATCAGGAACAGGTAATAAGAACCCCCTGTGAGGTGCTAACTTACATGTGCCCTCCATGCAGATGTAAATCCCAAGCATTATGGACCACTGTGGGGCAAAAAAAAAAAAAAAATTAAAAAAGCAGCTTTTCGAAATGGCCCCTGGTTTGGCACAGAAGAAGTTAAAATCTTGCCAAATAAAAAAGAAATAGAGTTTGATTCAACTGGCACACTTCAAAGCTTTTAAGAGAATTAGCTGTGATAATTTGGTGTGTCTACCTCAGCCACCCTTTCAGAAACTTTGACTTTTGTTCCCTAAGCAAAAAGCACTTAGGAGCATAACCATTCAGCTAAAAGAGGGCCTTTTTTGTCACCTTCAGGCACCTTCAAGTTTTCATGGAGGGCCATTTAATGTATTTCCTGAGCAAAACATTTGGTTTCAATGATTTGGTGACTTAAGTGAAGTTAGAACTACTGCAACCAGTATTTTTTTCAGATATTCCAAGTAATTGTAATTGCTTTATAGTTCCTAGTGTGCGTTAGGGACAAGTGTACCTAAAATGCAAGGGGTTCTTTTAATTTGCTTTTTTTTTTCCTTGCAGGAATTAGTAGAGATGATTTATTCTAAATATGTTTATCTCCCTTAATCATTGTGACTAGGCATGGATGCAGTGTTAAATAAATGGTTAAGAATATTGCAAGAGCCTCTTTCAGGAAACATATGAAAAGCAAGAAACGATATTAGGATTATATGCGAGTTCATTCTTTAAAGCTTCATTTAAATTCTATTCCTTGTCATTTCAAGCCTAAACAATGGTAGTATAGGTCTTGATTGTAAATTTAATTTATATGTGTAGGATTTTCCTTTGTCACTTTATCAGAAATATTTTGTCTGAAATTCTTTGAAGTGGCTCAGAGCCCATGATTGAACATAGCGACTTAAGTGTCCATGGTGTGCTATTTTATAATGGCTGAGGTGAGTACATGGAACCAGGAATATTGCAGTATTCCAGTCTTGTTGTTCACAGTGATGCTTTGTTGTTGTGCTTCCTAAGAAGCTTAAAGTTTGTCACTATGGAAATTTACATGAACTATAAAAAAAAAAAAAAAGTAAATTACTCTGTATTTATTAAATTCAGGTATCCTGAGATACAGTTCAGTGCTGCCTAGAACACATCACTCTGACTCCCTTTTTTTCCTCTTGCTAGTGGGGCAGAACAAACACCTGCAGAGGTGTGCTTAATTTAGCACATACTAGGGCATCATTATTTTGCAGCAAAGCAAGAGATTTTCCAGTCTGTCAATCTTGATGGTTTTTGTCACAGAGCACGTGGAAAGGATACAGTTCTTCAATGAACAGATTTCAAAACAGTTTTGATTCTGTCCCTCCAGAGTGTCTGCATACTCTTCTAGATTAGTGATGACTACAGCTTTATGAACACATTATGACTTGAAATATCTAGGCTGTTAAGATTAGATTAACTGTTAAGGACAGACTTGTGTCTTTGATATGACCTGATAATCTGACAGTAAAATACTGAGAAAGGTTCTGTATACTTCATACTCTTGGCACCTTAGTTTAAGTGTGGCAGCTCTGCAAGTCTCTGAGCTTAAACCTTGGTTCATAAAGCAAAAGACCAGTGTTTCACATCTTACTAGAGTCAAAATCTACCCGAGGAGCAGCTTTTTAGATTTCTGTCTTTGACAGTCACTGGTATAATCTACAGCACTATAGTTAGAAAGTACACGTGCAGTCTTGCTTGTACTTCATCTCTTCAGCATGATTGTCAGATGGTGCATGACAACTGACAAACCAGTTAAAGGTAACATCTGAGTCAGTAAGTCTAAATAATTATGCCCAGCCTCTAGCATGCGTCTGTGTGCTTCGGGATAAACCCCTTTGAAATGGCATCTCGCAACATCAGTAGGAAAAAAAGACAAGCTATGCCTTTTATTCTTCCCATTGCCTTCATCTTCCACTTACCTTCATCAGTTTTTGATATTTACTAGTGGTATCTAGGAAGACTCTCACAAGGCTTAGTTTGTTTTTTTTGTAATGTTTTCCTGCAGCTCTTCCAAAATGAAATGCTGGGCAAAACCCCTGGTGATGCAGCTAAAGGTAAGTCTGCTGCACAAATAGGCCATATGATTGGCGTGGAGTCTGAACAAATTCCCCACTGAGCTGTCACTTGGTTTATTCTCACCTGTGTCTCTGCATAGAAATTGCAACAGCCTCTGTGCCAAATGTCCAAGGATTATTTTTAAATACAGAATGATGTTTAACAATTCCTGTACTCTAATGACAGCAAGCACTAGAAGAATAATTCCATGGATTGTTATGTTATCTGGGCAAAACCACTTGCAGGTGAAACCTACAGTGCAGACACAGCCATAGTGCAACAATTTATAGAGTAATCTACAATAATTTGGATTTTAAAAAGGTGTAACAGGAGTCTGTAGACTAGTTCTTTGCTTCTAATTCTGCAGTATTCTTCTAGCTCAATTTTGTGTGTGTGTCTTTGTTTTTCTTGCCCTATTTTTCTTCTTTGCCTGTCTTGCCGCACCTTTCCCTTGGACCTTCTCTTCCTGTATGTTTTATTTAAGCTGAGAGATGCCCCAGATGCTTCAAATGGTCTCTCCATTATGCTCTTTGCACGCTAGCCCCACCCCAGCACAAGGTTTGCCTGTTCATCCCACACAGGGAGAACTTGGCTTGCTGATACCTCGTGAAGACAGTGTCAACATGTCCAAGGTACCCCTGGAGCCAGAGCTGTTTAAGTTGCTTTCTTCTCTTGGGACAGCACTGCTTCTCACAGTTAGTAAATCTCAGCTGCCTGAGTGCTGGAATCTCATTACTCTGCTTTACTCAACCAGCTGCTACAAAGAGTGGAAAAGTAGAAGTCCCTTTGGTGCCCATTACGAGCAGGTTTTGCTGTGTTTGTTTTGCAGAAGAGTTCATCTTCCACATAAACAACAAATAAGCTCGAACATATCCACTTGCTGTCACACGTTGAAAAATAACATGAAGTTTCATAAAAACTATGATGCAGCTATGTCAATAAGCCCGCTCTTGTTTCACTCAGACTGAAAGGGCTGCTGATGGGCTTTGGCTGGAGACTCTCCAAACACTGTCCTGAATAGTCAAGAAATAGTATCTTAGTTCTGGTGTAGGGTTTTGGGTCAGTGGCAAGTTATGTGTACCTCACCTTCTCCTCACTTTAACTTCATGTTGACGTGCGTATTGCTATTATCTCTACTACTGTGGTTGTGTGAATTTATTGACCATTATGATCCATTTATTGAGATGCTATAAGTGGGTCACTTATGACACTGTTACGTGTTTGGGTTAGGGAAGAATATAAATTTGTAGCGTTGTTGAAATCAGTGGATTTTTCCACTTTTTACACTGATGCTTAAAGCTTACTCCAATGTTTTAAGTACCCTGGTGTAGGGAAACACTAAGATTTCTGGAAGAAAAACAACCCGAAGTCAGTCTGATCAGTGCTTTATGATGGTATTACGCAACTATAGAAGGGAATCGGTTCACTATACATCAACCATCCTCCTTAGGTAGAAATGCCAAGTCTGAAAACAATTTTGTAAATCAGGAATGTGTATATTCCATTTGCATCCTTATCTCGTCTTTTTTATTTTGACAAAAAATAAACAAAACAAAAAAAGCAACTGCCGGTCACTGGCATAGCTCTGAGTGGTGAAGCATCAGTTTTCTTCTAGCTATAGAAGAACTGCTTAAAATGTGCTTTGCGCAGTCCCAGGTGGGAAATGAGGAATCAGAAAGTGGATGGAGATCAGTTCTTTTATGCAGCAGTGCTTACTCAGAGTTTTAGGTCTCTGTGTGATCTGAAGATGTACTGCATAAGGTGATCTGAAACTGTACTGCACTATGGTTGGAAGTCTAACATTGTGGACTGTGAATCAGAATTTCTAGCATCAGCTTTTTCCCCAAAATGACATGGATCTATAATAAGTCAATTTTCTTGGGAATAAAAATGTCAAATGTTGGCATTTCTAATTAACAAGGCGTGTCAGTTTCTTAAAATTTAATGTGTCCCATGTCTCTGCCGAATAGTCTCTTACAGCTGTAATACTGCTCACTTGACACCTTATAAATAATAATTTTCACATGACGACTTCTGTATGGAAGACACTTCAGATTATCTAAATGAATTAATACATAAGAATTTTATGCACTGCAGAGAAATGGGAGAAATTAATACTGAGTACTAAAAGTCTTCAACAGGAGTTATGTAGCTTTGGATGTAACTCTTCGCAGTCTTGACGTTGTGCTGCAACCTCTGTTGTGGTAGTAGTTTATGCAATCCCGTCAGCAAAGAAAAGCTGTCCTGCATTCTAGGAACTCCTCACATGAAAGCAATTGCTAATTCTTTTTAGAGTAGAGAGAAGAAAGTAATCCTCAGTAGCAGTAGGATGACTTTCCTGGGAGTTTGCTGGCACATGAGCTTAAAAAAAAAAAAAGACAAATGAAAACAAACCCAAGAAACTCTGCATCAGGTGAATTCAGAATCTTTGTTCCAGGAGGTGATAATGCATGTAATTTTGCCAGATGTTATAAGCTATGAAGTTTCAGTGCATTTCTGAAGTTGAGAAGATAAGTTCGTATAGGGCCAGATGGACATGAAGCAGTTGCAAAACCAGCCAAACAAACCAAAAACCCCAAAGTCCAAACCCAACCAAAAAACCTGCACCAAACCACTTGTCTTTTGTTTGAAAAATAATTTTATCTAGGCTCTGTAAATAGAGCTGTACAAAAAGGACTTCTGGTTAATCACTGTTGTTCCTCACCTTGGAGGAAGACAAGAGTTTTGAGGTCTGGACAAAAATCAAACCTGTTCAGCTGAGCTCAGTTTACCCACTGGTCAGAGGGAGGGAAAATATTCTACTTCCAGGGGAAGGGGAGTGCTGGCTATGGATGTGCTCTAAAAGACCGAGGACTCCATCAGTTTAGTAGGGGGGACATTCTCTTAGAGGTAAACAGTGTGAAGGGCCCAGTGTTCATTGAGGCTCAGGGTAAAAAAGGAGATTCCCAGAGCCCTTTTAAACTCCTGTCGCTTTTCCATCTTTTATCCTTCCCCTCTTCTACCCTACCTCCAAATTTATCTTACAAAGAAAGAAGCAAAAATGCTTAAAATGTTTGTTCCTTCATTTCTACGAGGTATTGAAGAGCAGCGAACTGTCCTGGAAGCACAAACTGATAACAATCTGTCATCTGGGAAGAAATTATTCTCAATTTTATTAGTTATTTGTGGTGTGGGTAGCACCTTGAGGCCTTCATCAGACACAGCAGTGGTGTTTTGGTGTGGCAGTTTGTTGGCATAGCAGTCCCCAGCTCAGACAAACTTAGTACCTCGGGGAACAAATGTAAGCTCTTCCTTGAGATGGGAAGATGTGAAAATGAAGAAGGAAACTGATTGTGTAGCACGTGGTCTTGTAGAAAACTATGGGGAGGGGGAACTTCAGTGCCTCGCCATGTGCCATCTGTGGCAGGGTAAGGCAGGCTGCATTCCCCAAAGCTGTGATACAACTGCACTTGCCTATCCTTTTCCACTCTGTTCGTAGAGGACTGACCTTATGCAGAGCACACCTGCTGTGGGTTTTGCAGGGGGAGTAGGGGGAAGGTGGGGCAGGGGTGCTGGATATAGTTGTGGTTGGTTGGTTTGTTTTTTTGCTGTTGTGTCTTCCTACTACATTTTTTCTCTTCTGAGGTGACTGAGTTCAGGCAATCTCTAATTTGTGAGTCGCAAGTGCTCCGAGTTTCCTCAGCAATGTTTCACATGCTCAGACTCTGCACTGTGACCAGGGTACTGATCTGAGATATGAAGACGCAGAATAGTGTCAAGTATATTGTGTTTTTGTTTCTGTAACTACCTCCCTCATGCACATGCTTATCTATTTCTGTTCCAGATAGGATTTATTTTGTTCTAAATTAGGTTTAGCAGTCAGTAACCTTTGTTTGTCCTAGGAAATCAGCTGCTAGCTTAAGGCTGTCTCTTGTGGTGCATACACCAGCTAACTTGCTGCAGTTTTTTCTCATATTCAGCACCCAAGCTTGCGGTACCAGGCATTCTTTTGTTTATTTGGCATATGTGATGTGGGTACATTTTTATTGCCCACATTCCACCTCTTCATTAGTCTCATTCTCTGTTTTCATCTCATTTCAAATGTCAGGATCTGCTATTTCTCTGCCAATTTCATGACGACCTACACTGGCAAATACCCTGAACTCTGCTGTAGTCATTTCTGCAGGTGGAGAGGCCAGTGTTTCTTGATGTTTCTTTTGCATGACGTCAGTGTTGGTGTTTGGACACTGTGTATTTAAACTGGGTGTTCTAGCTGTCTTAATCTCTGAATCTGATTATTTGGAATGGAAGCAGAAACCTGTGACTGAAGGGGACCTATTTTTATAATGAAGCTCACTTAGTAACATGCTGCTGTGTTACATTATCTATTATATAATATACAGTTGTTTTGTCTGTTCTTACTTCCTGGGTGGGTAGAAGTGAGGAGGTTTGGTTGGAGATGCGGCCATTTGCATGGATCTATGAACTTCCCTAGAACTTCTAGTGACTTGCCGTGCCCAGGAGAGTCGCATATCTAAATGAGAAACTTTCTTATCATGGCCATTTCTGCTTTCCCACAAGTAGGCTTGATTTTTATATATCCTGATTGGAAAGTATTTTTATTTAATTGAATATAGATACTTCAGCCTTAATCTTGAACAATGGGAGACAAACAATTAGACCTTTCTTTTCAGTGCCTCTTATGTAGCCACACACAACAGCACGAAGGATTATACCTTCCTGGTGTTTAGTACTCCCTTTATACTGTGGGGAAATTATTCTAGATGTAGAGGAGTGGTAATTGAAGCATAGTGCAGCCACGCAGGAAGTCTCACACTTGTTGAATGCAACATTTCTCCTGATGAAAACCCACTGCCCTTGAGGGGTAACACTACAACGAGGGCAGCAAAATCTCATGTTATTTGCTGAACCTTGATATTAATGAATCATGTGCTCTTATAAAATAAAAGGATGCTCAGGTTTGCAGTTAGCCAGCTGTCAGCCAAAATAAAATTTTATCCTGGTCTCTTGTGGCAGGCTTTGCAGCAGGGATCAACTGTGGAACCTGGCTATCAACACTGCATGCTGAGATCCTTCTTTCATGCAAATTACGACTTTTTCTGTGAGCAAGTGATAAGCTTTTTCAAATGGCACGGTAACCTAATGAATAAGAAGCTTCCTTATTCACATGAAGGAGTGGCTTCTTTTGTATGCCTCCTAGTGACCTTCATTTCCATGTGATTAAATGTTGATCTTGTAATGATTTCACTGTGATGGATGACAGAATTGAGGGACAGGCAGAAGAAACTGGCACATCATTGCTTGCAAATGAGCTCATTTGAAAAATACATAAAATAGATTTCAGAATTCAACTGAACGGACTTACTCTTCAAATTAAATTATGTTATATTCTCCTTGTTATTATTTTATCATAAAGGTGGTTAGATTTCTGATTAGGAAACAAATCCTCAAATAAAACTTGACTGAAGTGTAGAACAAAAATTGGAGAAACCCTAGAAAACTTGAGCCACCTAATGCTGCTTATTTCACATTAAGTATTTAGACAGCAATGTCAGTGAATTGAGTTGGATGATAATTAAATGTTCAATTAGAAAGGCAATGTTTATTGTAAAATATTTTTGGCACTTCCACTGTTGGAATGCAGAAGTCTCAAAGATTATTTCAGGAGGAGCAATAGGGAAAGTAAACCACTAACTCAAACTTGTGGTCCAGATTCTGAATGCCCTTACTTGAGTAAACATAGAATTATTTCAGTGACTTCAAGTGTTATTCATTTTAACAAAGTGATTTCTCTTGTAAATGACATAAGGATCTGACCCGTATATTACAAAAAAGGCGTATGGGGGGGGACCTGTTGTAGAAGGACAGTTAACAGAAAAAGGAGAACATTAACCAGGATATTGATTCTTGTAAAAATGTCTCAATGATGATCTGTTAAAGGCATAGAACATTTAATTATTGCACCCTATGCGATGCAAGCTGTTTGAACCTGTCCTAATTTGCTTACAATAGTATTTTGTGTCATTGACTTATTTTGCTCTGAAACAAATGTGAGTTAAAATCCATGAGTCCCATGTTTTCCAATTGAGGAAGACTCTGTTAATGCCATGTGAGATTTTAGTTGAGATCTGGTTTCGCTAAGAGAATCTTTTGGGCAAAACCACTGTACACTTTACAGCTGTTTTCACAAGAAAAGGAAAGTGCCACAGTAGGCTTGAAATCATGAGTTTAGGTTCTCCAGCAGCAAGGGAATACTCGAAATTGCTCTCTACTAAGACCATAAATCAGACTTTCACCACCAAAAAAGCTCTGCTGGCATAAGATGATGTTTTTCCTCCTTTAGATGATACTGCTTTACAGCAAATCTGGTTTGTATACTCTTCATCTTAATCAGGAGAAAGTTAGGCAAAGGTAGTAGTTAGAGATAGTTAAAAGCCTCTGGAAAACCTTACTTAGTTAAGATCAGCAGTAGCCAGACTTATTCCCTGAACGTTGCTGAGCACAGTACTTTGTAAAGAACCAGTAATGACAGAGATGTCAAAACCTCACACTTTTTATTGTCCATTTTCCCTCAGGTATATTTTCCCATAAAATAAAGGTTTTATTGAAAAGGAGAACACTGTTATATTATCTGACAGACGTGAGCTTTGGATATATATGTGACAACTCTTTTGAAAGCAGAAAAGAGAAAAAGAAACCAGCTTCCTACCCCCAAGAAGCCCCAACAAACAAAAAAAAAAGGCAAAAGAAAGATGCAGCGAACCTTCTTCAAGAAATGTCTCGACATCTAAACTCAGACTAGACAAGCCTACTGTTTTTTGCATGACACTCTGAGTGCAACTCTTGTATATATATCTTCACATGTTTGCTGAGAACTAAATATCCTTGCTTAAGGGACTGATTAAAAATTCTTTCTCTATGAGCAGCAAGTAGGGTGGCAAATTTAATAATCATTTTGTTGTAAAAGCTACAAGTAAAAGAATACAGATGTAGCATTGTGGTGACTTTGACACGGAAAATACCGAGGGTTTTTATTGTGCTTCTTTTCTATGCATACTGTTTCACCCTTTGGTGTTAAGCATGCACGAGGAGAAACCTAACATAGTAACACTGGGTGTTTTTTCTTTCCATTTGTGAATATTTATATTTGCGGACTCTGTATCTGACAGTTTTAATTGTGACAAGTCACAAGGCTTCCTTTGTGTGGTCAAATCCGGGCACTCGGATCACTGAACCATCCCCTGTCACAGCTGAATGTGGCAGAATCAATTGGGGCCCGGGGCGGGGGGGCAGATGTAGTTACAGGTAGAGATTCAGTGGTGGTATTTTACTTGAAGTTTTGAACTAGCATTAATAGAACAATCATCGTCTCAGAGCAGTTCCTCTTTGAAATGTGTCACTTTTGATTTATAATTACATGCTGCCATAAGTTATGGCTATTTGTAGAATTGCAGAGCGCTGTAGGTTGCAAAGAGCCTCTGGAGGTCACTCCAGCATCCTGTTCAAAGCAGGACCTCTCAGATTCAGTCCATAAACAACTTACACGCCTCTGCATAGCACGGGCAGAGTTTGAGAAACGGTCTTGGTATCTACTTAAACCTACTTGATCTTGATGGTAATCTGTAAATTCTGATAAAGATACTTTTGGTGGAATAAACTCCAGGCATTGGTAAGTTCTATATATTGCTGGAGTTGCCTTTGCCTCCAAGTTTTTTGTGAAATACATCTTTTCAGCTTGGATGCGAAGGCAACTCTAGCAATATATAAAAGATATAAATGCCTGAAGTTTATGCCACATGGCTCATAAGTATCAACCTGTTGAGTTACCTGCATAATATCACTGCTGTAAATCAGATTTCAAATATGAGGACAAATGAGGCAGACTATAGAATCCTCCCGTTTATTAGAATATATTGTGAGGTAAAACTGAAGAGGTTACTATGAATGTAGGTAAGTTCCTGCATCTGTTCCATTAGAAATCAAAGCTTAACTTTTTTATTTCTCACCTGCATTCGAGCCAGCTCTTTTAGCTCTAGTCAGGAACCCTCAATCTGGCAAGCATGACATCTTCTATATATTTTGTTCTCTGTGAGAAACTGTGAGCTAAAATCAAATACAACTTCAGTGAAATTTGCATGTACTTCAGCAGGCACTGCTCTTCAAAGAAAAATGGGCTCTAACAGACCTTTGAAGCATCTTTGGCAGTTACATATTATTATGTGGTGACTTCTTATGTACGATGGTCCTCAACGGTGTGGATCTGGAAGAACCAAAGAATTGTAATGCTAACAGCAACCACAGATAATTTTAGTCAGACACTTCAGTATGTGTCAAGAGCATCGTAATCTGCATGGGTTTTTTTTCCAGTGCTCACATATGCTGAAAATGGCTCAGACGGTTGACACAGCAGCTTGTGGTATGGTTGTGGTTAAACAGACGAGCCCGATAGGGTAGCGTTTACTGTGTTCTCAAATATATCGTATAGGTGTGCTGTATGAAGTAAGAAAGCTGTCGTCAGAAGACGTACTATGATCAAATCTGAAAATCTGAGGAAGTTCTTTAAAATTTCCTTTTTTTTTTTTTTCTTTTTTTTTTTACTGTTTTAAGTAATGTAAATTGCGGAAGTATGTAAAAAATGCTCAACAGTAATTAAGGCAGAGAAAATGTCAGCATGTCCAACAGTGAGGGGATAAAATATAACAGAAATCAGTCAATGCAGAGAAAGAAATGGAAGGAATGGTCAGCCCAGCTTTTCTGGCTGTGTATTGTGTAACTGCCAAATCTGAGGTGGGGTCATATGTTGCTCTTGGCAGGAACTTTGCTTTGGAAAGTTATTTTCAGTTTGGATCTTTTCAAAACCGTCTCTGTGACAAACTGCAGCGTAAGGGACCAGTACAGCTGGCTTGGGCAAGAGATGGCAGAGGGATGTGGACTTTTCTTACAGTGGTTTTGCCACTGAGGAGGATATAATGTGGAACACATCCTGCAAGAGTATCTATGCTGGGACTGAATTCTTTTTAGCAGATTAAACAATGCTTAATTGCTGTGTCGTCAACTTTACTCATAATTAAATTGGTCTTAATTTGGTATGATCTAAATTACAGTGAAGGTGAATTAATACACATGAATTAAGCTATTTATATTCTGAATTAAACCATTTATATTCTGAATTAAACCATCTACATAGTGTTATGAACTTTAATCAATGTCCTTCACATTCACAGACTAAGTTAAAGTAGTTAGCTTTTCTAAGGTCCATACGATCTGTGATGGCAATTTGAGTCTGCAGACTATTGTGGGGTGCAATATTTGGGAGTAAAAAGGCGATATGTTTCTAAAATCCTGTCAGCTAAATTTAAATAGTTCATGCATTGTCTTTATAGACAAAGGTCAGATTGAAGGAAGCATGAACGAACTCGGTCTGAGCTGACAGAAAGTGTTCTGAAGCACCCAGAGAAAATGCCCAGAAGATTTTGTGTTCCTCCCAAGCTCAAAGCTTGCTAATGAATTTTATCAAAGTTTCAAGAGAGAATTCTGATACCGAGGCTGAATATTTTTTGCCAATGTTTCAGGGTAAAGCCAAGAGATCAAATAATGAAGTATAAAAAATAAAAATGTTTTGTTTCCTTTGTTGGAACTGAACTGAATTTGCATTTCAGTTTTAGATGTAAAAGAAAGATCTGTGAATTAATTATATCCTCAAGAAATGCAGAGAATTGTTTTCAGAGATATGAGGACAAATATCATAAAACTTTTTTTTTGCATTCATAATATAGATTTCTCTTTGATGTAGGGCTTTGTTTTGATCAGACAGGTTTTCTGATTTTATATAATGTAGTCAATTTTAAATTACTTTCCGCAATGTCTTCTTGACCCTTGCCTCCTTCCCTTACCTATTTTATATGGTAGTCATAGACTGTCTGCCTCCATAGAATCATCACAGTGGTGATTTTTCCGTCCTTCCTTCCTTCCTTCCTTCCTTCCTTCCTTCCTTCCTTCCCTGAATGTATTCTAGCATTTGTAGGACATTTATTTAAGAAATTGAAAGGAAAAAAAAATGGCATTACGTCTGTGATACAGGCTTGCATAGGAACTCTTCAGGAATTTGTCCATGCACTAGACTGATTTCTCTGCTTCCGTTTCTCTTGCTTGAGGGAACTTTTGCTAAGGTCTAGCCAATGTCACTGCATGTCTGCCTTTATTAGAAAACACCAAGAGAAGATGATTTAAGTGAGAAACACAGTAAATTATCATAAAAACAACTTGAGTGCTTTGGCAAGTGTTATTTTAAGGGACTCAAAACCAACTTATTACTTAATTCTTCAACTATGGCATCTTTTTCCTTGCTGGAGCACTGGAGCTAGGACACTTGTGGGTATTAACAGTTACTGCTGTTAAATTTGCAATGTACTGAATTCTCAGTCAGAATGGACTGTAAATTGGAAATTTGTGGGGTTTGAGCATCAGTCCGTTCTTACAAGCTGTTCTTCAACTGTGACTTGAGTTCAGCCATATGTATGAACAGGAACTAGTAGTACCTGGCTTCTTTGCCAGCCACTCTTGATTCTTTTGAAACAAGAAAAGGAAAGACTCTCACTTTTTCTTAGGGGGACGTGCATGGGGGCCTCAGAGCTGGTGAGAGCAGAAAGTAAAGGTATGTTTTCACCCTCTGGAGATGCTGGTCTGGCCAATACACTTCACTCCAGCAAATATCCTGGCTTATATTGAAGGGAAGTTAAACCAAGCCTTTCTTTTGTAAGGTTGTGTGGATATAATTAGAAACATTTAGGAAACACTTTGCAATTAAGCTTTTCAGTTGGTCACTTTGCTGTTAGAAATACCTGTGGCTTGTGTGCAAATACTGTTCCAATTTCCAAAAGTGAGGACAGTGTGAATGCTACTTGAATGCAGCTTCCATGGAAAAACCCTGGGGCACTCTGCAGACCCGCAGTGTCCTCACAATGTTCTTGTGAGTAATAAAATGCATGTGGACGTTGGTTCTGAGCAAGGATTTGCTCAAACCAGCGATTAATAACTGTGTTTTTGAAGACCCTCTCTATATTATCTCACAATGATCCTACTTAGTTTTATTTGGGGAGAAAAAATATTTGTCTTTTTCCCAAGTAAGAAAGTCCTTTTGAGAAGATATTTTCCAAAACCCTTTATGTAAATTGTTTGTTTTGAGGGGTTTGCTGGACTGTAAGTACCACATGGAAACATTTTACAGGTTTTTTACACCTGCAGAAAGATTGCATTTCTATTTTACAGGTGCATATACTCGAGTTCAGTAGATTCAGTCACTATAAGACTAAGAACAGAACAGAGAATTGTTCAACAGGGACGTGTTTTTTCTTAGAAGGAATTAATTAATGAATTAAACTGCAAAACCACCATGTTCTATGTAATCTCTTCCTCTTGTTTGCTTATGTTAGTTAAGATTTCCCACTACATGTGTTACCTCAGAGTAATTGACATTCGTATGCTGGCTATGGTATTCTCTAGGCATATGTGCTGCACATGACAGTTGTGTTTTAGCAAAATAAACAGCAAAGCCAAAGGAGGAGGTTGCAATTATGGTTCTTACACACCAGACAAATTTCCCTCTCACCTGTAAGTGGGTGATTTAGAGGTAGGAGTTGAATTTCAGTCCTTTCCTTGGCACATCCAGTAAATATTCCCCTTCCCTGTTACTGAGTGCTTTCTGTCTAGATCAGCAAGTTTTATTTTTAATGCATCAAATATGAATATAGTTGGTTCGAACTATCTGAAAATAATTTAAAATATTTATGACTTTTTGATCATTATACCAAAATACTTCAACTTACTGATAGTTTTTCTCTTTGTACAGTGATGAATCCCAGGACTTGTCTCACTCATTTCTCTGTATATCATGTGAACAACTGAGAGAGAAGGAAGCTGTCACTAGGTGATAGACTTCTGCCAGACTTGACTGCCAGTTGAGTCTGCAACATGCTTCTGTGCGTATTTTTTTCCTGTGTTTTTACCCAACATTTCATAAGTGTTTTGTTGATGAAATAAACTTCAGTGTCTGTGTCGAGTCTCTAGCTATAATGCCAGATTACATCTGTGGTTTTTGAGGCAGTACTTGTTAATCAAATGCGTTCCTACAATCCAGGCTATATTGGAATATTTGCAAGTATCCTGAGATCCGTTCTTCAAGCATCATTCATTCCAGCACCAATAGAGGGGCCCTCCACCCCTCTATCCTCTTCAGATTTTATAGAATAATTTACTGGACAGGAACTTGGACAACTGCCACAGAGATTTGGTATTTTTCATCCTTTCAAATGATCATTGAGAGGAGTCTAAAATTATTTTAACACAGTGTAAGACAGCAAATTTCTGTTTCTACCACATGGCAATCAAAACATGTATTTGGCTGACCAGCTGCAGATCACCCACATCTATTGGATATTGATGAAGATATTCACCTGAAACATGGGTTAGTCATATTATTCTGGTTAGTCTTATTATATAAGAAGTGAAAATACAAGAGAGGATTGAGGAAGACATGCTCATTAGGTATTCAGTACCTGTAAAATGACATCCTGAATATCAGAGCACTTTTCCGAATCAGAAATTTTTTGAATGGTTTTATAAGAATCATGAGGGTCTCTGCTGACATCTATAGTTAGATAATTGTTTTGAAGCCATAGTCTATCCCTCCTACAACTTTCCCATTGATATATGCTGCTTTTTAGTTTTGGGGGGAGAATTAGTGGATAATTTCTGGATCTATAACATATAACTATAAAAATTCTGTTTCTTGCCTCATTTTTATCGTGTGTGATTATATTTAAATTCATTCTGATCTAGTCCTTTCAAAATACAGTTTATAGTTGATCCGCAGCAGCACAATTTATTTTTAACTTTTAAATGTTTCATTTAAAACAATTTTGTTTAAACTTTTTAGTAACTTGCTGTTAGCTTTCCTCAGTGTTAATGCAGTGTTTGCCTGTAGCATGCATGAGACACGTTTTGTGTTTATCATTTGAAATGAGTTTGTGAACGCAGTTCCATCCGTATATGTTCTGTAGTGCTGAAAAAGATTTTCAAAATTAATGTCCATTTTTTTGTGCGGAAGTAGAGGGAAAGTGACAGCTGGACAGCTGTTCCACCTGCATCTCAGAAGGCTCATCAAAGTACTCTGATACTTGGGAAATTTAGCATCATCCCCTTAAATCTTGGACACTGTTCTCAAAAGGCAGTGATCATAGTGCCAAGCAGTTCTGATGTACTTCAGCAACAGACATGAGTGTTTTTTCCTTTCTCCCTTTGGAAGAGCAGAAAGGAAAGGGGTGACTACAACTATAGTTATAGTTACGTTGCCTTTTCCTTCCCTTTAGGCTGACTTGTTTTAATATAAAAAGTACATATCCAATACAATTTCTATTTAAATTTGGTTTTCTTCCAGGGAAAGTACTGCATACATCTTCTTATGTTGCAACAAAGCTTCTGGACTAGTTTATTTGGGTACAATTTGATGTTAAATTACTATTGGCAACAGCATAAATAAGTTAATAAGATTCCTGGAGACATTTGATAAATTATTACTATCACAGATTTTCTCTTATAGTGAGCATACTATTTGGTTTTATTTAAATTCACGCTGTTTACATTTTCATTAGTCTTTCGGAGATTAGAAGAATGGTAATATTTGCAGAACTGTTAAAGAGATTTGGATATTAATAGCTAAGCCTGGGTGAGTTATGTACAGATTATAGAAAAAAAATCAGTGGGACATTTCCTGTCTGTGTCAGTGGGGCCAGGACTTCATATGTGACAGGTAAGAGACAAACATTTTAACTAGAAAAATGTATCTTGAGCTGTCATGAAGGGGAGAATAGCTAGATTTGAAAAATACGTGAAAGCATTCAGAAACCATCCTGGTTGTCTAATAAAAACTTAGATAAATTCAAGCAATTTAAAGTTAGCTATGATTCCTCAGGATGCTATGTGAAGTTTCGGGGACCCCAAACAAAAAACAGCAGAAATGACCAGACCCACCAATTCCAGATATTTAAAATGAAAGATTTGTTCATATCTCAAAGTATTCAGAAACAGCAAATGATGAACAGCTCTTAAAATAGGGATGTACTTGTACATAAGGTTATAAACAACTCATAGGGTATTTCGTGTCAAATTAGCAGGACAAGTGGGAGGAACATAATGTTCTGTTACATACTATTGGACCATCAGATGGCTTGAAGTAAAAAGGAAGAAAAGTTGGTGGACTTAATTACTTAAAGAAAGATGCAGGGGAAGTATAAGGGAAAAAAAAAAAGCCTAATGCAATTTAGTCTGTGATAGTAATGAAGACCACAAAATAATATACCTAGTATGTAAAATGAAAATACGTTTTTTCTCTGAATTATTATTAACATGTTCTGTTGTCACAGCAGACCTGAAAAAATACTGATATTTAGTTAAAGATTAATCAAGAAAGCACATTTTCAGTTTAAAGTACTTTCTGTACCTGAAGATACATGTGCAGGTTAGATGTAGAGGAAGCATGTATTTTAGCTATGTCAGCATTTAAAAAATAATTTGAGTAATCTTTTCATTGGTATATTTTGTAAAAAAAAATTCTATTCCGTGTTTTGAAAATGCCATTGATTACAAAATTCCCCAAAGAAACTGAGCTGAAGTATAGCATCATAGCAGTGACTGGGAGCTTGTAGGAATTTTTTAGTATTCACTTGAAAAGACTGTCAGTGAGGCAGGAAAAGGCAAGTTCTTGGTTATTCATTTAGAGGCAGTAACAGGCATAGAAATTTTAATCCTCACAGAAGAGCACTTTAATAAGTAAATGGAATGTTATGATAGATTGTTCCAGTGAGTTGTATTTTCCTGTCTATCCAAAGTGAGACAAAAATGTTTTAAAAAAACTCCAAACCCAACTTTGAAAAGTTTTAACAGTGTAAAATAGCTGAAATACGCTTGACAACCAAACAAAAATTACTCCATGTTACCAATCTTGTAAGACATGAATCCAAACAAGCGGGAGGGAGATCTTGGGGATTTATTGGCTCTCAAGGTTTAGTGTTTCTATTATTTTGCAACTTGCTTTTTTGTGGATGGAAGGCAACTTAAAAGTACGTTTTGGTTAATGTCAGCTGTTGAACTATACGAACAAAATGGAGGAATTGGTCTAGTTGCTTGTTAAATGTTTAATCTAGATGCAACAAGCCTTCCAGATTTGTTATCCATTACAGCAGATAAATGTCTGCAAACAGTTTACACAGTTAAAGAAGAAACTGGGCATTAGATCAATTTGCAACTCCTATCAAGGGCACCTTTCACGTTACAGGCGTTATATTCTCGCTACAGTAAAAATTGGGCTTTGGCACAGAATCTTCTTCTTGCTTGCCACCTAAGGTGGGCACTAACAAGCCACTGAAATTCATTTCTCACAAGACTTTCTATAAAAGAAGAGATGATGCTTGTGAAAAGCTGGGGGATATCCCACATGTCCTCTGTGACAGCAGATCTGGACTGGTTTGGGAGGTGCTGGCATTTTCCCGTTAGGGCTATCTGAGAAGGGAAAAGAAGCAAAGGAAACAGCAGAGTCACATTACTTCCCAGGGTTAATCCTGACCTCATGTAGTTTACTAATCACTAGTCAATTCGAATTTTGTTTAGAGATAGAAAGTTGGTTAGAACTTCTTAAAAAATAGGTTCTTTACTGGTTCTCAAATCACTTAAATTAAGACTGTTTTTCTGTAATAATCAGCTAACAAGAGTTATCAGAAGAGCTGTCTCTGTTTAAGAAAAAAGTTCTGCCTTTCTCTTTTACCACTCTCTGGTCTGATGTTACTCTGCTGTGACATAACATCTTACATTTTCTGCTGGAAGAATAAAGCACGTTCTCCAACTTCCATCAGAACATGTGCATGAATGCTGGCATATCTAATGTTTGACACATTTGTTATAAACAAAGTAGCAGATGTTACCTTACCCACGTATATTAGTTCATTAGAGAGCATATTTATTTCATTTTAATTTTTAATGTTAACTCTTATGCGCACTTTTGTTACTAACAGAACAGCCAATATAGCCTTAAAGATAATGTTTTGTGAGGTATTGGGATTTTTACTTGTAAGGCGGCAGAGCTGATTTTTCCTTGATTTAGAGCATAATAGTATTCCTGAATGTAATCTCCTTCTTAAACTGGGTTTGCTTACAGCATACAATAATGAAATGTGTTTGTATGTCAGTTTTATATATGTATACATATATCTATACAAGATTCAGAAAGTAGAGTTGAAGGAAGTTTTGAACAAGAAGCGGGACTTGTCCCTTCTAGTCTATGGTCTATCCATCCTGTGGTCTGTGTGGGGTGGCTTACAAATACTAGTGCCACAGGGAGACAATGAGTTAATGATTCACTTCTGCATCAAAGTTTGATTCAAGTCATCCATGAAATGAGTTCATTGGTCTTAGCCTGAAGGCACAGCTTTGATCCTGCAAGCTTCTTCGCTGAGGTAGTCATCTGTAGAGCTTCAGCAAATGCAACTACTCACCCCTCTGTGGCTACGGCAATTTAGACATTAAACTGTGTGAGTTTTCACACTCATTTCACTTAGAGCTTCTATCTGACCTTAAGCGATTAGTCTGTTGTTAGGACACCTGAGCCAAAGCTATCATACGCCCAAGAACAATTAGTCTGTTTCCGGGCTTGGAAATCCAGCAATGCCCACAATCTGTTGGAAGGAGTCATACCTAGGAGACTGCTGTTTAAATAAACTCCCTTCTACACTTTGGAGAGCAGTGCACATGCAGTAATAGAAACTCTGATTCTAATTGGTAAGGTTTAATTACAACCTCTAAATTTTGAGGTCTAGCTATATTTTATCTTTAAAATATCATTGTGAGTTATCCATGTACACTTTTATTGTTAGAAAAATATTTTTGGAACAAGTTACTAAATGATGAAAATCAGCTTCATTGGGTTAAAAAAACCCCAAATGCTGTATTTGTACTTTGTATAGTAAAACAACTGTTTTTGTCTGTGAATAGTTTTTGAAGCATTAAATGGGTGCTGCTTTCTGACCATGGCAAGTACATAATAGTTGAAATCCTACTTTGTTTCCCACTTGCCTGTTTGTGAATTGTGTGTGCATGAATGCACTTTTGATGGGTTGTTTAATGATTCTCAAAAGGAATTTTGAAACTAATATTCTAGACATAGGTGTGGCCACCTTTCTATATGGGCGGTATGCTCTTTTGACTAAAGTTAAATGGAGTTAACTGAATAATGGTTAGCTCAGCAGCTAACATCATCCAATGAAGGAATTTTGTTGTACTGCAGAGAGGTCAATTACTGTGGGTATCTCTTGACTACATGTCTGTGTTTTTGTTAAAAAAGAACGGTTGATTAAAAGCAATCAGCAGAGAAACAAAACTGAAGCAAGCAGAGGATTGCATCGTGGAGAAAGGGTATAAATCTTTTGATACCTCTTGCACCTATAAATACATCAAATGCAACTCGTACTTATGCAAGTCATTGCGTAGACAACGACATCAGAGGCAAGGCAGCATTGTAGATGGGATGCAACGGAGACATTCTGGGGTTAGAGCTTTGTAAAACATAAACCAAAGTTACCACGGAAATTAGTTAATACATCAATTCTCAAAACAAAGAAGATTTAATTATTTGAGGGCTATAGCTGATGCAGGAGGTGCATCTGCTACATCAGCATCAGGGATAAAAAAACCCTTATCATTACAGAATCATAGAATTGGTGGGTTTTGATTTGGACAGCTCTTGACCAAAAGATTCTTTACCATGAAAATATTTTAACGTCCTGTAAACCGAAATTGAAATTCAGCCAAAAAACTACTGCATGAAGAAACAGGGGAATGTCTTTATTTCTTAACCTGAAACTGAAAACTGTTCCTTTAATAGTTAGAAATGGAAATTCTCTGAGATGTTTTGACTAAAAAGGACAAACTGGTTAATGTAAAGCTGCAGTTTTAATCTGTAGCCAGAGAACTAAGAAAAACAAAATTGCCGATCTATTCAGCAGTATTTGTAATAAAAAATTACACTTCCTTCTATTCTTTTTGTAAAGAATGGGAATCTATGTACCTGCAAACAATAAAAGATACCTAATAAGTTTTAGGAACTTACCAACAATTTTTGTGATATAATTATAAATGCTTATTACCAATCTTTTCCTGGGAACAGACGGTATTTTTTTTTTCCTCATTTAGTAATTTTGAAAACAGGCCTACAGTTTTATATATCATTTTGCATTAGAGGGTATGGTTCTTCCTATTAACGTTTTCCCTTCATACTTCTAATTACAGTTTCACATTTTTATCTATATTTTAATTTCCATGGAATTAGACATGCTCCTCCATCCTTTAATAACATGTTTATATTTTGCTTCTTTCAGGATGGGAGTAAACTCACATGAATTTTAATTTATCTTTCAGATCTGCGTTTTCTGAAGTTTCCCTTGCAGATTGATATACTTTTGAACGTATGCATATATGTCAGCACTTACACAGATGTGTATCATAGCATGCGTACTGAGGATCAGTGAAAACTCAGTGTAGTTTTACAGATTCTTAGGCAGTATTTCTTTGAGAATTAATTATTGCTGCTCTGACTGCATGGTAATAAAAAACATTAAATGGATGTCTTAGGAACTATTGGTAGTGTAGCCACTCCTGGAACTACTGCAAGGTATTCCCTTCCAGAAGGGAACTGAGTATGGGATAGCTCCCTGTGTCAGTGCCACAATCACCTGCTCAATTTTTGCCAATATTGCAGGAATTTCTTTAGACAGCTCCTTAGCTTTGTTTTTGTATGCATTCCTGACCCAGAGAGAAGTGTATTAAATTTACAAAGGGTGATATTAATAGTTGCATCTAGACCAACCCTCTGTCTTCCAGCCATCTGACTGCTCCCCAGCATTAATCATTTTAATAGGAGTTACGAAGCCAAAAGGGAAGACATATGGACATATATATTAAATGAGTTCCTTAAAAAAACAGAATGCAGGAGCTTCCATAGCAGGTCGAAACTGTTGTCTGTATGTCTCCTGTGGCCAGAGTTTCCACAAAGTACAGGAAATCTGTTGTTGGGTAGTCAGGTCTCAGGATAATAGTGCTTTCTGTCCTGAGACTAATTACTTCGTATCTGGAAGTATCAGTGCTTGTATCCCTTTATTTTTTGTTTAGTTGGCATGCCTCATTAGAAACAGAAGCCATGTGTCAACTAGATGATTGTTTCAGTTAATGTAGTCTCCCAGGGGACTTTATGCTGGTATGTTCCAGCATTTTTTTTTCATTTCTTGCTTTAGAAATAGCAAAATGTAAGGTGTTATACTTAATTCAGCAAAGTACTTAAGCAAGCACCATGTTATATATATAGGCACGCTAATTTTGGCCAGTATCTGGCTGTACCAAAGCTAAAGTGCGTTAAAACCCCTTTTGTGATGAGGCTGATGTTTAGGATGCAGACATGCATGAATGTTGCTCCAGCAGTTCCTGGCATTATATCACCACCTTTTGTGCCATAGGTTATCATGCCCATAGGAGAACTGACAGCAGGATGTGTGCACACATCTCACCTTTCTTGGCTGACAGATTGGCATCTCCTGTTAAGGTACTGTTGTGAGTGACCTCTATGGGGAGGCTGAGGTTGAGAGCTCAGGGCAGTAATGTCTTAAGCTGCAGAATTCCTCTGAGGATACGTCAGGACTTAGAGAACTATCAGAGAAAAGTACGAGTGAACAAAGATCTGCAGATTAGAGGTGCCTTATGAAAAGAAATACCTTGTCATATTTTTCAGACTCTCCTTTTAGACACCCAGCACAGCAACAGGCATCTGCGATTTGAATGTGCCCTGTACCCATTGCTTAGGCTCAGGAAAGTGTGTTATGCTACATCTTGTCTCCAGGATCCTAGACCAGGAAAGTGTGCTGGGTCGTTAGGTTGTTAGTTAATATGATCGAAGTGTGGGATTCAATTATTCCCTGCCTACTGGATGTTTTATTTCACTTCTTAAGTCGCATTAGTGATCTACAGTCCCACTTTTAATTTGAAGCTTTGCTTTCCCATATTTATTTTCTGCATTTTGCATGCTTGTGCAGTGAGGGAGACTTCTGTGTATTTTTCTTCATTTTATTTTTTAAATAAGAGATTGAATAAGAGAGGATGGAGGACACCATTCTCTTCCACAAAGGACTAGGCAGTAAGATAGTTTATGACAAAGAGGGAGTATTGCAATCTATAAAAGATCATGATCCTTTATAAAATACTTCAGGATTCAAAGATTCCACCTTTTCCTTAAGCCTCATTAACAGTACTGGATAAAACCCATGAGGCTGAAGCAGACAGGTCATCTTCTCCGATGGACAGACTCCCCATTGGGCACTGACACAAAGATCTGCTGAGCCCTCAGTCTAGCAAAGTTCATTAAGTACCTTTGAGAAAAATGAGTAGAAAATTAAATGGGAACTGACCTGCGTGAGATGACTGGATTGGATTTTGTTTGTTATTGTGTAATTCAGATTTCTATTGGTGCAAATGGCCTATACTGGTAAAATGCTAGCTTGGGTTGAACTTCAGATTTGCTGAAAATGGTAAACCAGGTATTTGTCATGGATACTTTCTGCTCAAAAGGGACAGTAACTGGAGAAAGAAACCTAGAGAGTTCAAAGCATTGTTTAAACTGTCTCTACAGGCAAGAATGTCTGAAATAGGATGTTGGTGCAAAGATTAGGAAAAGAGTGATTACTTTGTTGTTTATATGAACACTGGCACAACCACATGCTGATCCATACTAGGGTGTTGTAATTACGTGTTATGCCTCTGTCTTGTCAGTAATTTTCATAACCTGTCTGTCCTTCATAAGTCTGTGCTTTTTCTACAGCCTTTCCCTGTTGTAATACATCTATATTGTAGTGATCCTGCTATTACAGCAGCTTGTAACTAGGATAGACTAGAAGGCAGTCTGTCATCAGAAACCACACAGATTTACTGTTACACTGAGGGAGGAAAAGAAAATCCTTAAGCTCTTTATGGCACTTAAAAAAAAACAAAACAAAACAAAAAGACCCCGAAACATCTGTTCTTGTTTTTGTATACATTTGCTTATATTTTATTAACCATTCTGGAAATGAAAGGCACCAATTGGTGTAGTTTGTGGACTCTTTTGTGGATACTGAGTCCTTTCCTACAGTAATGTTCCACAAGAGGTTATTTCAGACAGCAGAAGGATAACATACGGAAACGGTTTGCAGTGGTATTTGACTTTTCACTGTGTTGCATTTTTAAAACTAGGACATTTAACTCAGTGCTGTGTTGTAAAGACAAAACATTGGTGTCTGAGATCCTGTCACAAGCTGCTTCAGAAAAGCGAGGTGTTGCTCTCAGAAAAGGGAATTGACCTTAGTTGGGTGGGTCATGTCAGCTGAAACTTTCTTCTGTCTGTTGCATTATGCAACCTGTAGTTCAAGGGCCACAAAACATACGATAATATTAATTTCTAGATGTTTTATTTTTAATTGTGGGTTTTTTTTTTTAATTTAACTTTTGTGTTTATCACTGGAAACGCCTGACAGTGGGTGGGAGAGTGTTTGAGCACTGGGATGCAACTTCCAGTATGCACACAGGCTGGACCTTGGTTTTGGATAACTGATGTTGGGAGTATGAATTGTTTTTTCAGAGAGTGCTTGTCTTTTCTGCAAAAAAGTGACGAATGCTCTGATTATTTGAAACAGAATCAATCTTAATTTTGAAATGGGCTGGACTGTAACTTGCAATAACCTGTAGATAATACTTTACTGATAAATGCTATCCATAAAGTATCTCCATTTGTATGTGTGCTATGTGTTTTTCTAGCAATTCTAGGAGAAATGAAAGGCATGAGGCTTTGATTACAACACTGTGGTCACACACACATCACCTCAGACTGTTGCACCTGCCTTCCTGGAAGAAGCACGTTTTGTTTTTCAAGGGATTGCATTAATATCTCAAGCTGTCTCATTTGGCTTTTAAAATTATTACCTAAATCTAGTTTACTGTTCCTTCTTTGTATTGTTCTGTCTTTGATCGCAACTATATCTGGGGAAAAAACGGAATAGGAAAGATAGCGATTTAATTAGTGGTGATGGCCAGAGGGTATAACTGTCATCACCAGAATAAATGGCTGCTTTCCAGTTGCAGCAGCAGACCTAGCAAAATTGTATCACCTATTTTATCTACCTGTTATTACGCTCTGGGAATTCCCATGTGAGTTGATCACATACTTACCAGGTGATTGATTAGTCTGCAGCAAGACTGCTGAACCTTTTCACAAATGTTTTCAGTTTTTCCACTTGCAGCTCTTCCTTTTTGCCACATCTTGTTTCCTCTAACTTGGACTCTAGAGAGATCTGTACAACATGCCTATGCAGATTAGTTTTGCTATTAATGCCCCAGTCCCCTGTAACCGATGTGTCCTCCTTCTATTCTGACTAAACTGCTGAATTGTTTTCAGTGAATTAAAAATGAGCTCTGCTATTATTTTCTCTTTGACAGAGATGTAGATTTCTAATTTCCTGTTGGAGAAGTTGTTTATTAAAAAAATCTGTCAATTTATTATTTGTGCTTATGAAGGTGGAGCAACTTCATATGCAGAACATAATTAACACTTGGAATTGTTTTGATCTAGTTTTCTCTAGGTAAACTCTTCACTAATAGAAGATTTCTGCTGGTGAGAAAACTTCTCTTTCAGATTCTCAGCATCAAAGCCTAACTAAGTGAATTTCATGATTCAGCTAGGTTGTCAGTGCAGTGCAAATAATTTGAAACACACCACTTTTAATGCTAATTCTGCTTGAGGTTATTGGGGGGGGAGGTAGCATGAAATGCAAACTATTTAATGAATAAATTAAATATTAAAAAATTTAAAAAAATAAAAAAAAAATAAATATTAAATATTTATTAGAAGTTGTATGATTTCTGAAGCATAGAACTTCTCCCTCAGTTTGAGGGCTTTATAGGAAAGTAACGCACTGAAAAATATGCTTTTCTGGCTGCACATTAAGATACAGAGAAGAGAATTTAAAATAATCTGTCGTTTGAACTGGCTGCAAGCACCTAAGAAAAGGTTTCTTGCAGAAATCTGTCATCTGTCTCTGGCATTTTGAGGTGATTGCATTAGTCACTCTGAGGTAGCTCTTTCCATTGCTGGTCTGCCCGTTATGCCCTATTCTACCTCTTCAAAAACCTAGGAAACAAGACTCCTTTCCATCTTAAGGCTCTAGATTAGTTTCAGTTTCAGTAAAAATGCAGATTAGGATGTGGTCCACATACTGGTAATGGCAGACCCGTTCTTTGGAAAGCTGGATCCTTATTTTATCTGTTACTGGTAATAAAACAAATCTGAAGTAGTCATGCTTTGAAAACCCAATTGCGTTTTCAGCTGCTGTGTTATAATGCTCTATTTACTTCTTCTGTAAGTGTTACGTTTCCATCTTGCTTATGTGCATGTGTAAATCAAGAACAGAAGAGATAATGTATAAAATGCAAGAATTTTCAAGAAATTGTAATCAGTCAGGTTCTGAGCATGTGAAATATCAAGTGTTCTCTTTTTCTAAGCAGAATATTTATCTGACTACTAGAGTACTCCATTCCCTCTTCTCTTTGTTTCTCCTCATTTCTAAAGAGTGGAACAATCTTCTTTTTGTTGCTCTTGCTCTGCTGAAAGATGCCATAAATTTGGATCCATTCAAAAGGGTTACATCCATATAATAAAAATGTGTAGGGATAGAAACACAAGCTCCTGCTCCAGGCAAGTATTTTTGAACATATTTGAATGTGAACCACTGTGTATCTCCCATTTAACCATCATCTTAATTTTGTTTCACTTGACCTAAGGAGCCAACAATATTAATCATCCATATTGATTAACCAGATGGAAAACACTTCTTCACGTGTTCATAAGGTCACAGACTTATATCCAGGGAACAAGTACTGATGTGTTTAATTTGCTTGCAAATTGAACTGATAAGGTACAGATTATATAGACTAAAATTGAAATTTAATTGTCATTTACTGGTCGTTCTTGCTCAGACATTAACAATAATCTAGACAGTAGACAGTATGCTATATTTTTACTTGTCTTTCCATAGGTAAAACAAGTAGTTTCCACACAATGTGCATATATACTTATACATATAATGTGTATTGTATATATATATGTATATATTTTTATATGTATATAAATATGTCCACAAAATATATGCACACATTTTGTGTGCTTTCAGACTTTGGTCAGATTTATTTTGACTGATAGTTTAATAAAAGAGACAACTATTAGATTTCTTCTGAATCCAGGTTATTCCTCTCTTATTTTGTATCGCACCTTCCTCAATGGGGAACGTGCATCTCCAGAGATAAATGTGTACCTCTGTCTGCCTATGTAAATTTCAATACCCTGGGTTTGGAAATGAAAAGCACCCCCTGACCTAGCTTCAATTAACATTTGCAGAATGATCTTCCTTCTGCCTGTAATATAGGTAGTCTCCCGTAAAACGGAAATTAGTAAATGCAATTGAAACAAAAAAAATCTTTGAAATTACGAGAGTGGGAATTATAATCCTTAACTTATCCATTATCGCTCTCCCCCTTCTGTTTAAGCCTCTTTGCTGCAATAATCAAAACTGCAGTTGCTTAGTCACTGATAATCCTACATCATATATTCATTCCTTTACTTTCCTGCAGGCCCTAGAAGTACCTTTTGACCATGATACAGCTTGTCCAGTGATTGACAAGTGTTCTGATAGCTCGTTTCACAGCTTTCTTGCATCTGAGGGGCAGAATCACTGGAGGCACAAGCTGTGTGGAGAGAATATGAAGCCTTATCAGTGCTTCTCAAATTCTTCTTCAGGTTTTTCCTCTTTAGCTTCTGCCTGCCTTTACTGATTTAATTAACGCTTCTATGCCCCTAGGTTACATACCTGCTGATTTTAAATCTGTTGCCATTTACCCATTATTCAAGTAACATTCTATGCCTGATGACTTGGCTGACGGCTATAGAGCAATTGCCAAACTCCCATTCCCATCAGAGATTCTTGGGAACAAGGACATTAAAGATTTTTTTTATTTTTTTATTTAATGAAAAGGGATAAAATTTATCTTAATAAAGTCTTGACGTCCTGAAGTTCTTTAGAAGCTAGATAACTTACATTGCATTGACATGAATATTGTCTTCTCTCATTCAAGTCAGTTGTTGCATTGTAAAAGAAACTTCTAGGAGCCACTTGACTCCACTTTCCATGGTGAAGGTAAGGAAGGTAGCCAGTAGAAGTGATAATATTTTTAGCCTTAAACTTCTTCCTCTTGCTCTGGCTGTCTTTCTTTGATTCTCAAATAACTCGCTGTCCAGAGGATAACCATATGTCAGAGGAAAAGGGGACTTGTGTCAAAGTCAAGAGGAAAGCATTGCCATCTCTATGAGCTTCCTGATGTTGGGGAAGATCCATTGTACAGCCTGATCTGTGAAAGGGGAAGATCGTGTCACCTTCTGAATAAAAAATCCTTTAGCTACCACGTGTTAAAAGAATGACATACAGTAGTTCTTATTAGCCTTTCTGTAACTCAACAGGCTTAATGACTATTTCCTCCATACAGTTGTCTACTCTGCTTTGACTAGAATGGGTCTTGCAGTCTTTTGTTTGATCTTATGCTTGTAACTTCATCTTAGCCTAAATCCAAATGATCATTCAAAATGCTCGGAGGGCATTAAATGAACTTAGCAGGTGACAGGTGCAAAACAAGCAAAAAGGGCTTGTTCTTTGTACAAGACAAAATCTTACAGAATGCCTTTCTGCAGGTTGTTGAGGGTCCTAAAAATTTACAGGTGTAAAAAAGTGACTGGGAAACACAATGAAAGAAAAAGAACCCACTGAGAATTATCAAATAGAGAGATGACATACTTAGCTCAGGAGATGCTGAACTGCAGACTGCTGGAAGCTTGGGGAGTATAACATAAGGATGTTTCACCTGTTCTTATGCTATTCTCAAAACTGCTGCAACTTCTGCACTTCTCTCTCCATTTTGAGAGGTAAGATCACAGGGTGATCCTGTACTATTGTTATTTTACTATTTAAGTGCTTTTTTCCCTTGACCCTGTCTTTCTGCTGGACTGCTTCAGGATTATCTCCTTGGTTAAACATTTGCTATCTCTAATGCTTTAATAACAGATATTATTCTAGACGTATTCATTCAAACATTACTACTCTGTAGATGGCACAGGTGTTTCTGATGAAATTTTTATGCCTGATTTGATTTAATCTTTTTAACAATGTTTGTCCAAGATTTAACATTTGAGTGAATAAATTTAAATGAACCTCAGCACCTAAGTTTGGGAGTCCCATCTGCCATAAAATTTCTTGTTTTAAACAAAGCAAGTTTTGAAAGCATTGAAATCCCAAAATTATGACTATGCTCAGCAAGATTGGCACCAATTCTTTTTTTTTTTTTTTTCCTCTTAATAATCTTAGATGTTTTTAAGCTCCAATTGTAGTTGTATTTATAAGTAGCTTTTATATTTTTGGAAGATGACACTATGCAAATAATGTGCTGAGATAAAAATAGTAACATGTAGAGTCTGAAGTACTGAGTAATTCCTGCAAGTATTGATACAAAAATGTCTTTGGCTTCCTTTTTCCCTACTCTATTTGAACAAGTTGTGAAAAAGGATCTCAGAAACTTCTAAAGTGTTTATTGTCATTACAAAAGGAGGCCATGTCTAGATTTGAATAATACAAAATGTAATTCCAGTTGACAGCTAACAGTCTACAGTGAATGAATCCACAGTTTGCTGTACAAATAAACAAGGAAACACGTACAACTGGAGTTCAAATAGTAGGAAAATAAAATTTGGAGTCCAGTGTATATTCTACTGTAAATGGAAGCTTTTAGAGTACTTTGATTCTTCCCAAAAGTTTGCTTATATTTCAAAGCATGGAAAGAAGGCTAGATGTGTATGAGCTGCTTTACTGTTTTATTAAATGAGTGCCCTGTTCACCTGTTCAGGTACTAAGCATGCACACGGAGACAGTTTCAGATACTAGTACTGTTATGTCAGTAGTTGGAGTCAAATGTACATTTGTCAAGGGAAAAATGTCTATAGCCAGGGGTTGTCTAGATGTCAAAGCAAACATTCATGGAGTAATGCCATTTAAGATTCATTTTTCAACTCAAGTTTTTGGAAAAGTTCAGACGTATTTGTCTCAGTTAAACAGTTAAATGAACATCCACATTTTCTCTATAGTAATTTTCCACTTTTAAATTTAGAAAAATAAAAATACTTTTAAAAGTTTAAATGCCTGCAGCAGAATATTTCAAAATTATTAAATAAGTTTTCTAATGCACTCCATCAAAAGTAATCACATTTCATAAAGAAGGTGTCTGAGTCTGCCTTTCTTTAATCTGAGTTCAGGTCTTTCTCTGGTGGAGAGAGTGGGGGAGTAGTGGGAAAACTTTGACCAGCTCAGCTCATCTCTGTAGAAACGTCACTGTGGTGTGGACTAACAAGACAGCCAATATATCCGCTGTCTGCAACTGCTGTCCCCAATAGGGTTTCCTTGGGATGGAGTAGAATTTTCCTTGCTCCTTCAGCTTAGTCTTTGGTGCTGTCTTTTGTTATTAACGTTGTCCTGATGTCCATACTAGAAGAAGACAGCCTTGATTTGTCAAACTCCAACTGTCTGCTCCATGCAGAAATGTTCGTTTTGGAAGAAGACAAACAGTATCTTTTCCTGTTTGTGTTCACTGAATAGTAGTTTGCTACAGTTATTCTGGGCTGCTGCTTTGTTTTTGTCACATCAAGACTCCCATCATCTCTGTGCTGACTACCAGAAAGGAGGTTACCTTCTCATTTCAAGCTGCCTCAAGCCGGATTTTCTGCTGTTAGGGTTTAATGGCAGTTTCTGTGCTGGGTTCTGCTGGTCTTCAGATTGCAGTGGATCAGGTCCCAGTTTGATATGGGAATGTGGTTCAGGAGAATCTCCTCATGTATCGGTGGGCTTACATTTTCAGCAGCTACTTTTTGAAAAGGTTTAGACATAATCCTGTTGCTCTAGTTTCAGAACCAGGAAATTACACGTTGGACATTGCTACTCACTTTGGTCACCGAAGGACGGTGGAACACTGTCAAGGGCAGGTTAATTTCCCTTCTGTTACTTGTTACGATTTTAGGTTAATAATCAATGTTCTGGAGATGTGTCAGGCCTGGTTCATACCTTTTAGCATGAGTGACCTAAGCGTGCGATTCCTCTCGGCACAAAGGGATTCCAATTTCTAAGGGTTCTGAAATCATCGGTATTCCTAAAAATCACCAGTTCACCTGATACAGTTTGAAGCAATTCCAGATCTGTATTTAAAAGAGGTTTAATGTTCCATGGGCAGTTGTGGAGGAATGGCTGAGTGAAAAGGGGCACGACTTGATTGCAATGAGCAGCCCAGTCTTCGATGTAGATAAAAGCTCAGAGGTTGCTGTGAACTGTCCTTGAAAAGCAGAAGTATGACAAAGCAGCTACATGGGAAACAAGATAAGCGGAGCCACAGCTGGGAGAAGGGGAAAAACATTGCTGCATGTGGACAAGAGCTTTACACCAACTGTGTGAGCACTCTGGGTGCTTAAACGGAGACTGTAAACCAGTCTTGCAGCTGTTGCTAGTGCCTGCTTCTATTGCCTGTCTATATATACTCTCTGAGAACTTGGATAAAGGGAGAACGACCATACTCATATTGAGACTCATATTGAGACTCATCTGGGTCCATCTTCCCACTCTGCCATCTGACAGGCAGTGATACTGGGTGTCAAGGCTGAGGCACACTGGTAGAACTCAAGTGGGGAACAGTTTTCTTTCTGCCTTGTACTTCACTCTGACTAGTGTTAGAAATCTATTCATAGGATCACAGAATGGTTAGAGCTGGAAGGGTCCTTAAAGATCATCGAGTTCCAACCCCCCTGCCATGGGCAGGGACATAATCGTTCCTAATCATAGACACAATAAAAGGAGGTATATCTGACTTCTTAATTTTCATTTTAAGTTTTCTGGTTTCTAGCTTCAGCTGCTTCTTTTATCTCCACTTTGTCTCCTCATTTATATTCAAGGGAACCTCGTTCAAATCCAGCAAGCAATTACACTGTGGTGTAACCATGAATAATATTGCTGTTTACACATACTTAAGGTAGCCCATTTCTTGACAGGTAATGATATTATGTAGATTGATACTGTCTATTTTTTTTTTTAAATTCTGACTTGCTATCGATCCTTCTAGACATTTATGAAATATCTGTCTTCATTGCAACCTTCCATTAAAAGTGGATGTGATGTTTTATCCAATGATGTATATTCAGCTGGTGCTTGCAAAGCTGGAGAGTACATGCAAGCTGCATAAAGTCTCTTACAGAAAGATAAAGTATGGTGAGGGAAAATCACAGAGAGCTCATCCATGGATAATGTGTGGAAGTGAAAACATTTTATTAAAGGCAACCTTTCATCCTAAAAACAGAACTAATACTGAAATCAAGAGGAAACTCATGTATAAAAGCTCACAGGCTAGTTTGGTGGCTGTAAGTCATTCTTAAGGGACTGTTACTGCAGGCTGCTTACATTTATTATTACTTACAGAGGACAAACAGAAAGAGAAACTTTTTTTTTTTTTTTTAAATTTCATGGCCAGAGTGAACAGGATTTCATGAATTTCAGTTGAGGAAGCTCCCTCCAGGAGCAGCTTTTCCTTCAGTTCAGTAGCTATTAAAAAAAGTTTAAGAAAAGTCTTATGCTAAAATGAAAGTCTTTTCTTTACGCTTTGGTAGGTATTTTCAGCAATATACATCTTATCATGCATCAGTTCTAGAGAGAATAAAGAGACTGGTTCTTTTAAATGTATTTATGCATAGTGCTATTTCTTCTCATTAATTCTATAATGATAATTTTCCCCAGTAAAGAAAAAAGGATGTGTACTTCCAATCTGAATATAGGTTTGTTTAGATTAAGAAGCTACCACCAAAAAGAGAAATTCTTACAAATAGAAAATTTTACAAAGACAGGAACAATATGTCAATAAATTATAAAAATGTATGAAGAACTGCTAAGTGATCCCAGATCACCTTAAGTTGCTCAGGCCATTCAGAACATGAGACTTGTTACCAGTTACCACTTTTGTTCAGAAAACTAGAATTAGCTATTGATATAGCTTGAAAAAGGCCCTTCACTTTAGTCTCCCTCTTTGCAGTCATATGCTTGCTCTCTCATTTCCTTTCTTCCTTTTGACAATCTTTATTGGATGGCATTTCATAAAAAAAAAAGGGAAAAAAAAGAGAGAAAAGGAATATTTAGTGGTATTGGTAAGTCTGCAATTACCTTACAACTTTTTAGTTTCATTTGCTTTGAAGATACTGCCTGTTGGAGAAGGAAAACAATATATGTGGAAGTGGAAATAATTTAATATGCAAACTAGGATGTTCTACTATATAGTACTTTAATACTTTATGTAAATAATCAATAAAATTATTATGTCGGATATTACAGTAGACCACAGAATAGAAGATTTTAGGTAATCCTTTTTGTTGAGGTTAGAACAGTTATTACAATACAATCAACTTCCTACAGAAGCAAATATCGGACAAAACAACTCTACCAGAAACAGCACTACATGCAGACAGCAGTTTGTTATATTGGGCTAAGTAATCCAGCAAATTCAGATGCTATCCTCTTGATTTAAATAACTCCGCATGTTTCAAAAAGGTATTTTCGCAGCTAGAGCCCAGTGCCACAAGATACTTTAAGAGCATGTTTTGCTTTAAGTCCAGAGCCTCTGCCCTTAGCTATCAGATAACTGTCAGATGTAAGGCATGTGCTTAAATACCTTGCTGAGTTAGAGTCACCAGGTGTGAGCTAATCCTTATAGAGGTCAGTAGGAAAGTATCTATAAGGATTACATTTGGGCATGATACTGCCTCTTCTTGAAATAAATACTTTTGAAATGATCCTGCTGATAACAGCTGTGAAGAACTTTACTAGTTTTGTCTAGAATTTGCAATGATTTAAAAAATATTAATCCAATTAATACTTTTTAGTAATCTCTATTTATCTTCAAGAGTCAACCTCATGCATATAAACTCTTTAAATTATGATTGCCAGCACTATCCAGCAAATATCACCACTTTCCCTGTGAAACAGTTGAATAATTGTTTTACATTTGTAAATAATAAGTGACCAATTCTGTAGTATATTGACATTATAGAGTCATAGAATGGTTAGAGTTGGAAGAGACCTTCAAGATCATCGAATTCCAACCCCCCTGCCATGGGCAGGGACACCTCCCACCACACCAGATTGCTCCAAGCCCCATCCAGCCTGGCCTTGAACCCCTCCAGGATGGGGCAGCCACAGCTTCTCCGGGCAACCTGTTCCAGTGCCTCACCACCCTTAGCTATCTCTAAGTTGCAGAGTATCTTGTAGGAGCACTTTTTATATTCTATTTATATATATAATTGTATTCAACCAGGTCTAGAGTGTTTATAGAGTATGGTTCTCTACAGATGATAATAATACAAATTAGAAAGAAATACGGCATTTCTTCGGCATATATAGGAGTTTCTTCCACAGTCTGTCATGGGAGCTGGACTCTCACCAGTTAAAAGTCCTGTTTGATGATCTCCTTTCAACACAGCTCACAACAGTCTACTAGTAGAGAACGTGACATTTGTTTACAAAACTTATGACAATGTTTCTTATACAAATAGCAAGAGCAAGGTATAACAACAAAGAAAGCATTGACAGCGGATAGAAAATCAGTGGCCAAAACTTATATGAGGTTTGAGACTAGGTGGGGATTACATTTTTTCAGATGCATGTTTGTAGTCATATCTGTAGCTTGTATTATTTAAGCCAAAGTATTTTACATTTAAAAGACATAATACCTGGGAAAAAAACAGTTCATCCTTCAAAACAGTCAGTGGGTTTTGTTTTAATTTTTTAGAAAAAGCTTTAAGGGATAAAATTAAAATAATCACAGCTACTGCACTTTGGGTTTCCTGATGTGATCCTCATCTCCTGATGGTGAGCTCGCTATGAAAAGGAATTATCATGCTTGGGTTTTTTACTATTGCAAATGTGAAGTACTCGCAATTAGATTTTTAAACAGTTTTTCTACTTCATAAAGAGAAATCAATACAGGCATGTTTTGGAAGTATAACTTTGGGCTATGCTTTTTACATGCACATCTATACTGTTGAAATAAATTCAACTTATATTTATTTTATAGTGCTTTTCTCTGTAGTGGGTAAATAGGAATAGCCAGGATTGCTGGAGTTTGGCAGAAGAGATTTCTTTCCTCTTTTGGGAGTCTCAGTAGTTTTTAAAAATGTCTCTTCTGCAGCTGAGGGTCTGATGTAGGCAGCCACCCAAAACTCAAAACCAGCCCCAAACTGTAAATACGTGCAGAATTAACCCTCATAGGGTTACCCACAGAGCACATGTGGACAACTAACAAATCCCAGATTAATTGTTTTAAACATCTTACTGATGCGTACTGTTGTTAGAGTGGTAATTATTAGGAGTTTCCATGTATATATATACGACCTTGGCTTAGGAAAATAGGAAGAGAAAGACTCTAGGCCATCTTTTATTATCCTGTCCTTTGTAGGATGATGGCAACATTTCCTCAAAGATGATTTAGAGCTGTTATTTACATTACAGACATAGCATTAGGTTTCCTGTGTTTTTTTTCTATTGCATCCCCGTCATCTTTCTCAGAGGACTCCTTCCTTGAGTAGATGAGTCCATCCTCTGTGCTGTCAGAAGAGTGGGAGGTTACACTTTAAGTTACTCAGTTATGCTTGGAACATATCTTTTGTTTGTAGGATTTGTTTTTGTGTAATTTCTACACGCAGAGCTTTAGGATTTGATGTTTGTGACATTGTTACAGTCTGGCTAATTTATTCTCAAATCCTCCTCTTTCCATAATTTTCTTTTTGTCTGGGAAAGCCCACTGATTTAACTAATGAATCTAGTACTGAGTTCTGAGCAGCTGGTAATAATAAGAAAATTGTCTTGATGCTTATTCTCGAGTCTGGAGAATGAGCATGCAAGCAAATCATTGGGCCTTTTTTTCACTTTCCAGGATGTTTGGCTTTTTTTTGGAGAGCTCTCATGTCAAATCCCTTTTATCTGTAATTACAAAGCATTATGATTTCATCTTGTTGCCAAGGGACGGCAAAT
This sequence comes from Thinocorus orbignyianus, assembly GCA_013400375.1. NCBI lineage: Eukaryota > Metazoa > Chordata > Aves > Ciconiiformes > Thinocoridae > Thinocorus > Thinocorus orbignyianus. The sequence goes on along the minus strand of VXBW01006647.1, from coordinate 573,789 downwards.
GACTGCAGGGAATACTGAAAGCCCATTTATTTCTCTTAAGGCCAACTTTTGGTCACAGTGACATCAGTGCCTAAATTCTCAGTGCATTTATCTGTTTGGAGCTTTAACCCTATGCATGCTTCCCAGGACCGACTGCTGGAAGGGGGAGTAATGGGGAATATATTCCTTTCCTTTCTCTCTTAGATAGCATGGGTCAGACTATTTGTCCCAGGGATCTGGCAGTCATATCACACACTGATTATTTTTATCCCCACTTTTGAGATTAACTAATCAACAAAAAAGAAATTCATCTTAAATGATATAGGAAGTCCATTTCAGACCAGAAAATGAAATCTGTGATTTCTGGAAGCCCATGCTTCTCAGTTCAAAACCTTTCAGCCTCCCTTCTGTAATCGTCTACCCTTTAAAATGCTTTCATGGAATTCAGATGCATGATTTATTCCAACTGTAGCTGTAAGATGGCTTGTAGTGGAAGGTTCTTTCCTTCCGTCTGAAATCACGTCATCTGTGTAGGATGCTATATTGGAGATCAGGATTTGGGCCTTTTAAAAGTGTGGCCAGGGAAGGAGCTACTGTCAATGTATGAATGAAGTTGATATTGGTAATACATAATAGCAGAGTTAAAATAGTTTGTGCCTGGGCATTCGTTGTTTCCAGTCTGTGATGTGTCTGCACATATGCACTTTTAGCTGCTGTGTTTAAGTCTGCCTGGGGAACATTATGCACTGATTTGCGATTGCAGTGTTACAATACTGAATTTTGGGAAAACCTCAGATACCTTTATGCTCCTGAGTACAGCTTTCATCTGCTGCTAACTGATAAAAGAAATATGAGAAAAAACTCATTCCTAGGGGAACAGACTTTCTGTCCGATCTTTTGTGTGGGCCTTGAAGAAAAAATAGTAGAAGGGTTGTAATGAACTTTCAAAGATCATCTAGTCCATCTTTCTTCTTCAAGAAGGGTTCAGCAATATCTGAATCATTCTTGACAGAATCAGTTCAATGTTTCTTTAAAATCATTTAGCAGTGGAAACTCCACAGCCTCTGTATATAATCCATTTCACTGCTTGTCATTCCATGCCGTTCAAAAGGTTTTTCTTCTAATACTTGACTAAATCATCCTTATACCAACTAGATATTTTTCCTGTCTCCAGTGGGATATGATGATCAAAACTAGATTCTCTAAGGAGTGGGAGAAGGACCTCAGTCTTCTGGAGCACAGTGATGTCCTGAGGAGGAGAGGCCTGGCTGAATATAATTAGAATCCTGGTTGCAATTACTGATTTTGCCATAGTGTAAATTGAGCAAATCCTAGAAACTCATTCAGTGTTAGTTTCTGTCTGCTAGGTAATACTACTTCAAATATAAGATCTTTGGAAAAGGGACTGTGTTTCTAAAGTATACATAGCTCAAGCAGCTTCATACTGCCATCTAAAACACGATTTATTGTCAGTTACTGACTACACTGTCTTTTTAAAAAAAAAACCAAAACCCCTTTGTGTTTGCTAAATATCAACAGACCAGTGTCAAGACCAATATTTAAATATGTCAATCCTTACCTGCGTTACCAGTGGAATAAGCAGAAAAGCTGAAGACTTGGAGAATAGCTCAGGTTGGAAGGGACCTTGAAAGGCCATCTGGTCCAACCTGTCAGGGGAAAGGGAGCCTAGATGAGATTATCTAGCACCTTGCCCATTCACAGCTTGAAAACACCCAGTGATGGGGACTCTACCACATCCCTGGGGAGATTGTTCAGGTAATTCATTATTCTCACTGTAGAAAGATTTGTTTCTTATATTGATATGAAATCTGGTGCAACTTGTACCCTGCTGCCCCTTCTCTTCTCCTTTTGGCTCCTTGGGAAGGGAGAGCCTCCATTCTCTGTGAACCACCCTTCCACCCTTTAACTACTGGAATATTATGATGCAGGTCTCCCACAAGCCTTCCCTTCTCCAGGGAGAAGAGACCTAACCCTTTCAGTAGTCTGTCTCCACTAGACATGAATTGCATTATCCTCTTTTCTTTGAGTCTTTGTCGCAAATGATGTAATTTGTATGTAATACCTCTCTTCAGTTGTCTGTTCTGTGGCATAAACAACTGTAGATTTTCCTTATTTTCCTCACAATTTGTTTTCTCTACACCTCTGCTTATTCGTACTGATTGTTTAGTTAATAACTGATTACAATAACCTTACTGATTTTTCTCTTCCCTGGTACTATCCAGCTGACCCTTATATCTCTGGAAGCATAGTGGCTGAAGATTTGTATAGTAATCTAGCCGAGGCTTTATTACTTCTGAACAGAGTAGGAAGGTTACTTTATGTGATTTCCCTATTTGATCTGTCTGATTTTCTTGACTCATACACAGTTTGTATAGTGTTATAATTCCCAGCCCTGTGTTTCGCACGTCTGCCTGAGCTGTTATTCAGAAACTTGTATATCTACGCTGTTATTCCTACCTATAATATATAGGTATATACCTATAATATGTAATAACCATGCGTTGATTCTTATTTTACTTTCCTTTTTTTATGCTAACAGGGGTTACTTGTAAATGTAACGTTTTTCCTTACTGACTTACACAATTAAATGCCAGTATATTTCGGTATTTTAAAGCAAACTTTTTAGAACATTGCTTGATGCAATGTTGATTTTTGGTTTCTTTAGAGGCTGACTGACAGCTGGGTTCCATTGTGACCATAGTTTATAGCACGCTAATTTGACCCCTATTTCCCAAATTTCGTATGAAAATATGGCACAAGCCAGAATCAGAAGTCTCAATAAAGTGTATGGTACCTACTGCCACTTTCCATCCTTTTGAATGGAGACCTTATCATTAGAAACGAGCAGCTGTCTTTCACTGGGTGAATTCAGGATGTGTAAATCTTGTCAGGATTATCAGGAGATAATTTCTATGCTCACCAACAGAGTGCCAAAAGTGCCTTCCCTGCTAGCATCTCAGTTAGTCTGAAGTTTTCAGTAAGAAACCTATAAAACAGCTTTTTGGTTATTTCCTCCTGTTGTTGAAAGAATGAGATTAAACAGATGAGAGCAGAGGACTCTTTTCTCTGTCACAGCTTCAAGCATTACATACAGGAATATGCACGGGGTATTAGGATTTTGTGTGTATATGTAACAGTCTCCCAAGAGAAACAGGCATGTCATACAGCTTGAGAGATTGTACGGCTTGAAAATAGTAGAAAACATGATATGGAATAGTATACTAGGAGATAAGATGCTTTTTATTCTCATCTGTGCTTCAGGGGTTGAATTGGCAGCAAATGCAAAAATCTTTACTAGGCAACAGAAAAGATCAAGAAATATAGTATATGCATAGCAGGGCTTTGGCAGGAGGTAGTGTATCTCCTAACTGTATAATAGAAGCAGGTCTTGAGATTAATGTAGAATGTGCAAATGTTTTTTTTCTAAGATCTCACGCCATGCCAGTTTTTGCAGAGTCTTTATGGACAATGTTTTTTTGACCTCCAGTTAAAATGCCTTTGAATAGAGTTCTCCAAGAGAAGCCCCAACACTGTATTATTTTTCTGGCATTCATTATTGAGTGACATATGGATATGTCCCTCTGCGGAGGTTGTGTTGTCTGTCTCAGCTGCTATTCCACATTGATAAAAATACTGGTTCTCTTCTCACTTGTATATATTAACAGCTTGAGTGTAAGTGAACATATACGCCACAGGTTCTGGAGACTTATGATCTCCAGGAGGGAAAAAATACCTCTGTTTATTATGGTGTCTCTCATGTGGTTCTGTTGTGCAGCTGACATGGGAAATTAGCAGATGGTGTAAAACTTCTGTGGTTATTAACAGGCAGCACTACCAATTCTATATATTTTTCCTTACTGTGGCCTTAGTCACCTTTTGAGTTTTGTAACCTTTCTATTGACCTAGTGAACATTTTTTTAATCTGTCTTTTCCTCAGTTTTCTGTTTGTTGACAGAAATATGTCCATTCTGATACTAACAAATTCAAAATCAATCAGCCAAATAAACCCCAAAGCCAATCCAAATGAGAGAAGAAAAAATAACATTACCTCTTTATAAAGTAGTGCCCTCTGCTTAAACACATGAATGCAAACTTGCTTCTGCTGATGTTGGTATTACGCTCTTTGACTAGTGCTCTGTAATGCTGGCAGCATTAATAGGAGGTGCTGTACATCATGCTGTCTTGCCTGTGTTTGTCTCTTTTCTTGCTGCTTCGTTTCTTGTAGGTGTATAAAGTGCAATACAAGTGCCTCCCATTTTCAATAAGCCAATGGGAAAGAGTTTTCAAAGCTACTGATCACTGTAATATTTTACAAAGAATAGCCATGTAGGTTTGCATCTTTTTCTGAAACTGTGACCTATCTTTAAAGGTCACTGTTGAAAAGTGAACAAATGTCATAGAAAATGCTAGAAAGTCAACTTCATCTTTCCCTGAAGTTGATTAAATGCATTGGACACACTTCAACCTCTACAGTACTTTTCTGTGAGAAAGTAGGATTATACAGTAGTTCTGGCTGCAGCTTTATAGATATGGGGAAGGGATTTTTGCTGGTAAATGTATTTTGATACTGTTTGTAGAAGGTGATAAGTATTATACCTGCACTTCGACTTTAGGCAGACTTCAGTATCCTAATGGCTGCAGTGTCTTGTCTTTCACAAGGACTTTAAATGAGTACATGGAAGGCAAGCAATAGCCTGGGAGTGGAGTCTTCCCTACTACCTGTGAGCTGTGTCAAAGTTCAAAGACAACCAGGTAGATGAGATTCCTGGCAGGATAATTGCATTTTGCTCCAATGCGATGTTGCAGCCATTAGTTTGTTGAACTGCAGTCTCAACTGTGACTGGGAGATCTGTGCAATCCTGTTGTGTATCTGTTGCGTTTCTTTTCCCATAACATTTAGTCGATATTGGATTGAAAAAATCACTTGTGGAGCCTAAAAAATTTTGCATGTTAAAGAGCAACTGTGTGCTGTCTGTGGATTATGGACTTTCACACACTGACAAGCCTGCCACTAACTCAGCAGTACAGGAGCGAGGCCTTTGCTATTGAAGTCATGCTGTGCGATGTTGTGTCTCTTGCTGCATTCAACAGGGCACCTTTGCTATGAGCACTCTTAGCCTTGTGCTTTTTAGATGCTTCTCTTAGAGAAAAAAAAAAAACACAACAAACTCATAAATCACTGTTAGCAGAAACCAGAAAGCTTTGCTCTGCATAGGCAGACTGGTGCAGACCCTTGTGTAAAATATCACATGCAAGCTGTCTCTCTCTTAATGGATACTGTCAAGTTGCTCTCTATCATTCTTAGTGTTGCTATTCCTATAGCAGTAATGGTAAACTACATTACAACCTTAAAGAACACTTTTCATCACAAAAGTTTAGATTGTCTCTTCTTTAGAATGTCACATTCGTTAGCATTTCATTTTCAAAAGCACTAAATTTAATTGGGGATGTAGATCCCGGTTTTGAAAGTGATATGTGTCCCCTAAAATGTAGCAAAGCATGGTGGATTTTTCAAATCAGTGTTTCCCTTTGATCATGTTGCACACAGAAATGTTTTAGTGAGTCAGGCTCCAAAGGTCAAGCAACTGATGTGGAGAATCTTGAAAAATGTGTGTGTGCATACGCACATGTACACAGAGAGGGAGGGTTTTTTTCCGAGAGTATTACACTAGTGGGGAAGCTGAGAGCCCAAATGAGGTGCTGGGAGTGGGTGGATGCTCAGGAAAACTGCAGGAGTTCACTGGAGATCATCAGTTTTGAAAATACTGTGCAATTCTCCTGACCTCCTCAAATGGGTGGTGGAAAGTAGCCACTGAACCATGGCGTATAGCAAAACCAGCATTTGATGCCATGGGAATCAAGTCTTTCAGCTGCACGATTTTTTTCATTCCTAGCATATGAGGGAGTCAGCAGGATGTCTCTGTGCTCAGTGGGCAGCACTGTCTCCTGCAGAGCATCTATGAAACATCCCTACAGAAGTATAACACTGCCTTGAAAAGACAGAGAAAAGTAGGTATCCTTGCGCTCTCTCCTGACCCCTGTAAGGACAAAGCAAAACCTAGTTGCTGTGGGCAGGAAAAAAGAGCTGTGGCAGAAAAAAAAAGAGCACAATTATATTTTTGTAATGTTTCTGCTGCTTAACGAAATACTAAGTAACAGGTAAAGTGCTCTTTCCCCTGGGGACCAATTACTTCAAGAGAATTACATGCACAAACATTGGCAAAAGTCTCTCAAATAATAACTACTGTGGTCAAAATGGTGGTGTACCCAAATACTAGAGTTAAGATGAGGCCAAGAGCTGCATGCAGTGAAAAGAAGAATGTACTTTTGCTCAGGGAGTTTTAGAGGCTCCACTGACATACCTCCTGCCTGGTAGGACTCATTGCCTTGAGAAAATAACCCTGCCAACGACCACTGAAAAGGCTTGTGATTATTCCTGTTTTTCAGTTCTAGTTTTCTGAGCCTCAGATTGAGCAGCATCACTGCCTGATATTCCCTCTTGGATTGATACCCTCACTGTCGATGGACTATTGTACACCCAGCCTGATTTATTGTGGTGGATGCACACAGCACTTGGTGTGCGGGTCCAGGAGCTGAACTCTGCCAAGCAGCACCAACCCCCACCAACACACAGCGATGCTTCTTGCAGTGTAAATGCAGGTGAAGTTGCTAGGGCAAGGAAGCTAGTTTTGACTTAAACAGACAAGGTGCTGTTTAAGGTTTTAAGTTTTAATTTGCATTGCATGTAACAATGTGAGTGTATTGTTAAAGCTCTTGATAGACAGAGAAATGAATCCTGCCTTTACTGAAAAAGAAAAAAAAAAAAAAGGCATTGTGCAAATTTTGTTTTGGGATCCAAAATGGCCCTCAAGTTACTTGCAGAAAAAGATAGTTACAAAGAGCCTTTTTGTGCATCCACGAAGGATCGGACTTACTATAACAGGTAAGCTTGAATCCATAGCCTCTGCTTCCCAGAAAGCTCTGAAGACGAAAAATGAAATGCAACCAATGAGAACGCCTTGCTTTTGAAGCAACACCATTGTCTTGCCAGAAGAGCAGTTCTGGGATGAGAAGGGCCTATCCAGGGAGTCCTGACCTGTCCAGGCATTGTTCCTTTGGCAGATTCTGACATAGGAAGAATCTCCACAACTAAGATGGGTATTGATTTTCTTCCAATTTGTTATCACTGGTGTTTTGCTAACCTGGAAGGCCAGCACAGTTGAATGAGGTGTGTCAGATTCTTCATGGTGCATCCTCCACAAAAGTGTTTACTAGGTGCAGTCAACTACTTCTGTCTGGCAGCAGCTTTTCTTCACGTACAGGCTATAAACAGTATCCTAATTTGGTCCCAGTTTTCATTAATGCAGCTGGATGGGGAGGAAAGGCCTGGTTTAATGCTCACGTTCCAGATTGAGTTGGCGGGTATGAAGACACATCTCACTTGCAGACTGGGCAAACTTGAGTTTGAAAGTCTCAGAAGCCTGAAGCTTGAATTCCAAGAATTTTTTTACAGCCACAGATTAGAGCTGTATATTGGTGTTTACATTGAAAGTTTCCCCTGGGGTTTTAGCTGTAATAGCATTTGCTGACTCTTTTTTTTCCCCCATCTGTAGGCTGAGATTAATGTGATATTATGTCACATTTTTCAAATGAATTGATTTAGTAGTTAAGCATAAAACATTGAAGTTTATCTTCCCTCATTTGTCACACTCATCTGCCATTGCCTTCCCAAACATGGACCTACACAATGTATCCCAGGAGAGCCAGCTGGGCTGGTTGTGCAGAGTGCGAGAGCAGAGCATGGGTGCTACAAGAGGGGTGCTCTGGGAGTAAAAACCCAAGCTGTCAGTGACAAATTCACGCTGCCCAGTCTCTTTCTTCATCTCTTCTTATGTCAGCCCTTGATGTTAAGCCTGTTGTTGAGAAAACAGTGCTCGTGTCTTGGGCAGGTGCCGGAGATAAGCTGGAGCTTGAATCTTTTGCTGTCGGGTTAGACTTCTGTGCTCTTCTGCGGGTAACCTAGTGGGAACTGCAGAATACGGCACAAAAGATCATTCTGTACATCTCTCCTCTTCAGGTGGGCAACAGCTGAAGATAGAAATGTACTGCAAATGTAACGCACATCTTGTAAACCGTGACTGTGTCATGAGTCCAAATGACTTTTGGAATAATGCCATTATATGCCATATCTTCTGCCAAACTACAGTAAATTGATAATTTTACCTATCTTTAGAAAACCTCAGCTTTTGTTCTCCAAAACCAGTCTCATTTCTAGAGGATTAGTTACCAGGAATTTTCTGAGTATCCTGTTATTTTATATAGCCAAAAGCATTGGCCAATAATACTTTTACCCCTTTAGGAAGTTGTTACTGAACTAATAAAGTTTTTTTAAATATATATATATATAATTTTTTAAATTGGGATTTTAATGTGTCCTGGAAGCTATTCCTTTACTGACCATGTAAGCTTCGTGAGGTTTGCATACCTTTTGTGCATTATGTTACACTGCATGTAACAGGCGGAGCATGGATGTCGCATCTACAACATGCAGCTGCTTTCCATAGAACCTCTTGCTCACAAGACTACCAATGGCAGAGTCAAATCATCATTTGTGCTGAGATGAACGCCACTTGGCTGCAGTGGGAGGCTCCAGAAGCTCAGTTCATACTGAGAAACTGACCCAATGATACAACTTTAGGAATGAGCCAGCACGTTGGGTTCACATAGAATCAGTTTTATTGCCAGGTAAGAAATTCATATTAATATAGTGAATACATATGTTTACAAATAAACATTCTTAAAAAACAAACATTTTATTGTAGGAAGTATTATTGGTATCATAAACTCTGTAGTTAACAAATATTAACACGGGTTTACTTACAGAACATACAGTTACTAAAATATTTCCACATAAAATATGCTCAAGTTACACGAAACCTGTGTGAATTAGAGTGCAGCTGTAATGTGTATCTAAAGCATATGGATTAACAGCAACATTCCATAAAGGGTCAAATTAAGTCAGCCAGTTGTGAAGGCAATAAAGATTAAAGGAATGAAAGTAAGGTAGTGGAGAATCTGGGTTCTGTGCAAAGTATTTGTCCTGTGGGCTTCGTCCACTTCTAATAGCCTTAAAACATATGATTGTACAATTGAGCAGCACGCTATGGAGAGATGCCGGTGCTCTCAGGATGCAAATCAACCTCAAGATAGCTAAAAAAATGGTCTCTCCATTTAACTGCATTTCAAACTCTTAGCCCTTGCATCCTTGACTAAGAAACAGCTCTGCCAGTCGGTTGAGTACAGCAAGAAATGCCACTTCCAATTCTTCTTACAACATAACAGTTCTCACTGCTGTCTGTATACTCTTCCAAAACTAATCTCCAGAAGAATTGACAGGTGGTGAGAACGCAACTGTAGTAAGACAGCTAGTTAGGATTTAGCCAAAAGACTTGTTCTAGGGGAAGGGCAGGAATTTAAGGGAAAGACTGAATGCGTTGCCTGCCATCAGGCTGTTGCAGCACCGCCCTGCTTATCCCCACTCTGCTCATCTCTTTTGTGGATGTGCTGAAGCTTTTACAGGCCCAGGACTGTGAGTCTGCTACCAGTGCCCAGTTCAAGAGTGGTTTTACTCACATGAACGAGGCATCCTGCTCATCAAAAATGCAGTCAAGACCGTGAGTCCAATTGTTTGTTTAATTTAAACCCAGATCTCTTTGATGTTTGAGGCTAGTCTGTTAGCCTCTTCCACCAAATAGTCCACCGAGAGGGAACGCCACTATAGAAAGCCAAACGATAGAGACAATATACCATATAACATTTAGTTGAACTACAAAGAACTGCCATGGCTAAAAGCAAATACAAAATGAGAGACTAGAGGGGGAAAGTTTAAATTGGGAAAATGGAGGGGCTGACTAAATCGTCTTGACTGTGCAACCACTGCATGGAGATGTAGTCCAGTTTCCCTTTGGGACAAACAAAGGAGGCTGAGCAGGGCAGAACCCTTGTCATCCTTAGCAAAATATGAGGAAATGGCTTAAAGGAACAGAGGGGTCACCTTGAGAAACAAGACTGTCATTGAACAATAGTAATACAGTAAAGGCACCACCCACGCTTAATTTCAGTCTGAAGCAGTTGAAGATAGGCAAAACATTTAGGTGAAGAAAAAGTCCTGACAGTCTGCAAAGTGAGAATTGTTACCATCTGCCCAAAAACAGGAGGACTGAGAGGAAATACTCTGATGCCCTTATTCCCCCAGCAGCTTTCTGTGTATGATATGTCTCTTCTTAATTTGGAGGTTCCCAAAAATTTCAAATCAAACTAAGTAAACTGAGATGAAATCTTCTGCTGTTTGTTATCATCCTGCAGAATTCTCTACCAGCCAGAAAGGTCCCATATGCTCTTAATCATAACAGTCTTCATAAATTCCTTATGAAAGAGACTTTGTCTCTTGTTGTATATATATTTTTTGCCCTTTCTAAAGTATGGTGCGAAAGTACAATAACAGATGTTAGGGGCTGTACCAAGATGCTTGCTCTTGGCTTTTCACAGGTCTAGTGCTTAGTAATACATTTTATAGAAAATTCCTCTCTGAAATAATATATTACAGTATATTGTTCTCTCTTTCTTCCTCTGTCTCAAGGCAGGAACATAGTGTAAATGTTTAAGCAGACATAAGGTTTCTCTAGATTGTGCTACTTCTCATCATGGATTTTAGTTTCAAGTAAAAAAATTTAGTCACAAGGGTTTGTGTTCCGTTCTGAAATACAAATGGAGTTTATAATTCAACCTTCAGTGTGTATTGCTGAATGGTATTAACTCACTCTTCGGCCTACAGATGGCTGGATACCAAGAGTGTCCAGGTGGAAGTTCCTTCCTTCCTTTCTTCTGCTTGCTTTTCTTACTTTTGTTTTATGTTTTTGATTTTATTTTTTGCCTTTCAGTTGAGTGTTTGTGTTGTATGTGTATTTGCGTGTGGTTTTTAAAGGTTTTCATTAAAAAAAAATAAAGAAAAGAAACTCAAACAGTTACTTCTGTCTTGCTGTTAGTTATGAAGTATGGCTGTGGGCCCAAATAATGCTGGCTCCGGGTTGTCAGTGGGTCGCTTAACGTTGGGTCTCCCATACCGTGCTTCCCCTTGTTTGTGTATGCTTGCCGTCGAAGAGACTGGTCATTGGGATCCCAGGTCTTGTAGTGGGAGTTGTAGCCCAGTGGGTGTGTGTGGATCTTTGCCATTTTGGATTTCTGCCCATTCTGTTTGGTCAGGCCACTGTCGATCGTGTAAGCTCTCTCTTCATCTAGGCGCACTGGATGGAGTGGCAGGCTCCCCTTGGCAGCCAGTTCTGCAAGATGCCGACGTTTGGTATAGAAGTCATCGTTGACTTTGTCAGCTATTAGGATTTAAAAGGAGGAGCAGATAAAAAAATCAGTTGGACAGCAGAAAAGTGTTACACAGGTCATGCACAATTACATCTGTGGACCAGGTACAGTTACATGTGCATCAGTAGGAGAAATCCATGCCACCTCCCACCCAGTATTTTCTCTCTGTAGCACATTTTGGGATTCTGTTACACTAGACTTTTCATATATGCAAACAAAAATCTATTGCCCTTTAACAAAAGACTGTCCCTGCCCCAAATCCCTTGGGTTCTGCTAATGTTTACATTTTGGGGACAGATTCTATGAATCTTACTGCGACTCATCTCACATAGCACAGGAAGTTGCGGAGGTGTTCAGAAGTATACAGACCTTCTTGGAAGTATTGGGAATTCCCTGTTGTATAAGAGCACATGTCTTTAAATGCCCAGTGTCCTGTGGGTGTTTAACCAAGCCAGTTGTAAGATTCAGTGGTGTATGATTCTGTTGAATTATGCCTTGGCCAAAATGAAAAAGGGGATGTGTTGTTCCAAATGGTTGGAAGTTCACTGATGCTTTATTGGGCTGAAAATACTTTAGGTTGCGGAAGGTTAGGTATTCACCCTGTGATTTTGCAGACAGTGAAAATCCTAAATTCCAGATTCTGACATTATCTTCTGGGGCCAGCACCACAAAGAAATACGGCAATAGCCATGCCAAAAAAATACTGCATTGCAGTTCTCAAATTAGGATTTTGCCTTCTGCAATTTCCTGGATGTGTCTTCCAGTACACGCTTTTGCTCAGGCTTGATAGTTGCCATTGCTGGCATTTATTTGGGCTTGCTTAAAAGTATGAACCATACTCAGGAAGCTAAAGCCATTCTGCAGCAGTCCAGCAACTGGTTTAAATTTTGAGACTGAGTATCAGGGGTTTAAGGGGAGCTTAGCTGGATTTCATTTTTTAAGATCTTGCCTTTTACATAAAGAGAGTTTATTTACCCACTTGAAAAATCTAGATTTTCATTTAAGATACTGCCAAATATGTAGATCAACTAACATGGTGGTGTGTTAATCAGGTGTGCCTTGAATATATGATTGTGTCAGCTGGGATTTGACTTTTGCTGTGCCCTGGCTAGATTCATCCATTTTCCTGGAAGCTATGCTGTGAAAGGCTTCTCTGCAGTCTTGTACAAGTAGCTGTCTGTACTGCTCAGCTCCTCTTGCCTTCTTGATAAGTAGATTTTTAATTCCCTGTGCTGTTTTTGTTTATTTTCCTTCTTTTTCTCTCTCCCCAGCATTGCTAGGAGGCTTTTGTTGCACACTGAATTTTCTCCTTCTCTCCAATTCTGAAGAAGATCTTTATGCAAGGTGGTGAAATTCCCATAAGCACCACATTAATCTTCAAGATCAGACTTCAGTTCTGCATCGCCCTCGTCCTGCTCCCTCGATGGAGAAAAGTATTACCAAAACTAGTTGCTGTTTATCGTCTCGTGATATTTTTTGTATAATGCCTGTTTGACTGGACTTTGCTTTTAAATCTTTAATTTTGTCATTAAAGAGGTGTTTCATCTTCAATGAACTGAAATTGCTCGTTTGTGCTGTGAATGTTTTGCTCATCTCCATCTGTCCCTTTTTTTAATTGATGAGTGAGTGCTTTTCTATAGCATACAGGTGGCTTCTGATTTCAACAAACCCCCTAACATACATAATGGCCTATTCTCATTTCAGTACAGGATATGCAGTTGCAGTTGCTGATAGACCTGTAATATGTTACAAAGGGAACCTACTAAGTTCTGCTTTGGTTTTGCCATGACTTATTTCATTTAGAGATCCATAATCTGAATAATCAAGAAGTTGTACCTGTTTCTCCTTGGAGGAGGTTTTTTTTTTTTCTGTTCTAAATATGGCTTGTCCTTTTAATTTGTTAATATTCAATTAAACAGGAGGGAAATGCAATCTATATTGCTAATTTCTTATTAGTTATCAATATTTGAGAAAAAAAGTTGCAGAAAAGGCATTTGAATATCCACACGAGTATTTATTTGTATAAATTTTCACATCCAAGGCACTGGAAGCCAGCTGGTTAGGGGACAGTTTCTGTATCTTATGACTTAGACCTTGGCTATAAGAGAAAAGTCACACTACCTTATGTAATTTAAATTCAACAGGGTTAATTATGTCCAGCTCCTAATATAGATACATTTGTCTGCCAATTTCACATTTAAATTCATTTAATTTGCATAGAAAAATTAAAAACTAAGTTAATCTGATGTAAGGATAGAGTAAAATTATAATTTTGCACTTTTAATTTGATCTTAGTTAACCAAGATCTTTGATTATCAATTGCAAGGCAAATAATTACTTTTGTTTAGAAAAATAACAGATGCAGTTATGCAAATAATGACTAAAAATTGCAGGTATTTGCATTGCCTGATTTTTTCATGCCATTTTTCTGAAAAAGGCCACAACAAGCTCAAGCCACTTCCTTCGTTTTCTTCTATGTTTTTCATGGCCAGCAATGGTCCCGGATCTCTGAATTTTGTCAGAGATTAAATATGTTACTCAGATCTCGAAACACATTGAGACTGATGTCCTCATAGAAGAGCAAATGGTATTACTGTTGTACATAAACAGCACCCCCGAAATAAAAACTAAGTCAGGGTGAAATCAGCTTCAGAATGACTGTGTCTGTGGCACATCTGTGAGCCTTGTTATGTGTAAGATCTTCAGCTCTTTATTTGTTTCTTCTAGAAGATAGTACAGTAAGTGAAATGATTAATTCTGTAAATATGGTTACATTAAAGTTTCTTTAACTTAGTCCATAGTCCCTCTATAGGGACTTCTCCACTCTTGTCTGGAATCTGGTCTTGAAGAGAACAAACCAGGCTTTGATCTGTAAATCCTCATCAGCAGACTCCAGCGGAAAGCTGACAAATGGATGATGAAGGGCTGATTGCACGTGTTTTGTGTGGCCGTGACTGTGTGGGACAGCTGCTCTTTGTATTTGTTCTGCTCAGAGAATGGTTTGCAGGGTTTTTGCCTGAGAATTTGGTATGTATGCTTGGGAGTTAAAAGCTAACAGTGGAAACCAGTCTTGCAGCACACACATAGGCATGTGTACCAGAACTGGGTGGGGGAAAATGCTGTTGTGGCAAATATATAGCAAAAATAAGCATTGATAAAACCAAATTGTTCAGTTGTTCCAAAAGGCTTTGGGCAGGTCTTGAAGCAATCCTCATTCTTGCACACTGACTAGATGATAGGTTTTATAATACCAGTGTCCAGTGCCCCAGTGTGAATGACCTGATATAGTGCAGAAACAGTGGGGTTCAATTCTGGTTTTCAAAGTAAAAAACATTCAGAAGAATAATACTGAGCATGATTCTGTAACAAATCAAGAAAAGAATATTTATAGTATCCTGATGCCAGATACTTTAAAAATCAGCTGTGTATCTCAGGACTTAAAATGTGCAAAGGGACATTTTGGAGTTACGTGGTGGCTTTAATATGTGACCTTGGGTACATGACTCAACTTTCCTCTGCCTTGATTTCATCAGCTGTAAAACGAGCTGTTAACATATTGGGGAAGGTAGCTAAGTGTTACAAAGATTAATTGCTGTTTGTAGATTATACCGAGTTTTCAGATGAAAGGTGCTATAGGAGTGCCTTTTCCATTGACTTCTGCATATAAGTCAGCAAAATAGGATTTAAAGATGTCACTGTCATATTTGCAAAATTAGTAATGAATTCAAATTACAAAATTCCCAAATGAACAATAGTAAAAGAAAGCTTTAGTTCTGAGTGTGACCCTTTGTGTTCCCTCCCTCCAGTCTTGGCATCTAATTACACAAATGTTCTCAGTTTCAATATTTTTGTAAGGTTTTTACTCCTTTAAGGTAATGCACCCACAAGTTTAGTTGTTGTTGTAACTGTTCATCTGGAAAAAATGTTGAAATATAATTATTTTTTTTCAACCTAAAGTGTGTGCCTGGGAGGGGGGAGAGCTTCAGCTTTTGTTCCTGCTGTGCATAAAATTAAAACTGAAAAAATACAGAAACAGTGTAAGGAGCAAAAGCAGAACTCCTCCCTCCAGCTGAGTTTCTATTATTGAGATAAAGAGATGCTTTCTCTTCCTTTGTCTTTCTAGACTCAAAAATCTTAGATTTTCTTCTGCTACGTGGCCCAAGTTCTTCAGGATGTGAATCTGGGTGTGGACCATCCAACCAGAAGGATGCACCTTGTAGGGTAGGGAATGTAGGTTTAAATTGCTCTCTGCTGGAGCAGTTGTACAGCCACGAGCCTGTCATCTAAAAGGTGGATCACTCCATTCTTCTCTCTTATCGGAATCCAATGATGCCTTAAAGTGACCACAACTGTCTGTTGTACTTTGATCTTGATTTTGCCAGTATTGGTGTCAAATGTCTCAGATGAGGCCCCTTGTGTTGTTCCTTGAATTTTGATTTTGAAAGGTGATGGCTACCAAGCTGCTTGGGATAGCAAGATCATGGGAATGCCTAGAAACATTCTGGTGAATTGAATTGATTCTGCCCATCTCACGCTTGAATGAAATGGCCAGAAAGGAGTGGGCCTTCAATGGTATGCTTTTATTTTCACCATTCTGCCTAAATCTGTCATCAACAGAGACAAGCTTTGATCTTTTGCTGATTGATGCTAGGCCATGACCAAACTTGGCAGTTTCACAGGTTTCTCCAAAATCCGCAGTAACATGACGAAAGCATGTAGACCAGTGCCTTGTTTATAGACTAAATGCCCTGGATGAAAACATGCTCTCTTGAAAATCAGTGGCAAAAATTTTTCTGGGTGTAATAGGGCCAGGATTTCTCAGTGTGCTCATTTGAGTGTGTTACCTGTGCTGAGAGGTGGCCCCAAAGCTCTGTAATATTATTCTGCCCCCTTAGTTAAGTAGTTTTTAAGGTGGCTGTGACCACTTTCGAGATGGAATCCTGTGAATGTGCATTAGCGTTGTGCAGTGCTTTCTTTTTCTTGTAAAATATTGCAGTTACAAGCAGTTCTATGTAGTGAGTACAGCTAAATAATGAGGTTTTGGGTAATTCTGAATCAGTAATCTTTTACTCTTTTCCTCGTTGACAGTCCTCTTATCTTTACTGGTCCATTCTTGCACCACTTCTTACAGCTATGGAAGAAGTATAGAATCCTGAAAGACTGTTATGTCCTACAGCTTTTGTGAATGTAAGCACCTAGGAGTGGGAAGAAACCTCAGTCCACCAAGGGGTGAGCCCTTATAAAAGCTCTAAAGACATTTAAAAAAAAAAAAGCTTCAGTGACTGCTTTCAGTCACAGTCAGAAGGTGCAGAAATATATAGGGAACTCTGTTTCTCAGTAAATGTTTCACAGAATTGTTTGTTATCCAAACATATTTTAAGAGCTACTTTATGAAATACAGAGCTTTATTCTAGCCACAGGGAGATCATGCTGCAAATTTAGGGCTAGAAGTACAAAAAGCAAGCCAATGGGAAGTGCTAGGGGACAGGATAGGAATGAAATGACTACAGTGGCACACTACATAACAGCTAAAATACACTAACTGCATACTTGCAGATGTTTTCTGTGTAACAGTAAAGCTATCCCTATGTAACATTTAACAGTTTATAACAAGGCTTTGCTTCTACAGCTGTGACTTTGCTGGGACATTAGTGTAGTTACCTGAAACTATGGGAACCTTACATTTCTCTCTGTGAGTAATGAAAGTGTAAACTCAAGGAAAGACAAAAGGGTAATGAATCCTGGTTCAAAGACAACACAGGAGCTGTGCTCAGGGAAATGCTTGGAAGCTGCCTTTAGTGGTGCAGTTGTTGGTCCTGCCTGAATGCATGATTGCTTATTCATTTGCTTTTCTAAGCTGGCATCTAAGACAATATGTTCAAAGGCTTCAAAGATATAAGCCAAGTCTGTGTGAGTGTTTTTGCAGGAGCTCGTCTGAAAATCAAAGAAGTATCATTTCTACAATAACACAAGTTTCAAGTTTTTTCTTGGGTGAGCGGAAAAAACTGACACAGACTGGGTTCAGATTAGCTGTCCCCACGTATGAAATGCATCCAATAAATTCACTGAAAAATGTGTTCCATCCAGTAGAACACGTAACTAACTGAATTTTGAATGAAGGGGTTCACCGGATATCATGGAGCATAGAAGAATTTGTTTGCATAACACGAAGTCTGTTGGAAAACAGAATATATCTAGATATTGTCAATAGACACAATTCTGCTCACATAATGACAGCAGTGGGCAGAATGATATGATAGATCTGTATGTGGCCAGTAGGAAGGAATGTAACTACTTCATGGCTAGTTTCTTATCTCATGGCCGCTGGGGTGGCTGTGTATAAGGTGAGGCAATTTTAAACCACACTAAATTCCAAGAAGGGGCGAAGGCCACTTAGAATAATTTTTGCATCCCTCCTCCATTCTTCTATTGAGCTCTGAGAATGCAGAATTCGGCCTGTGGGCTGCAATGCATTGATTTCTTTCCCGAGTGTCGTGGTTCTGAGCAAATCAGAAAAGGACAGATGATCCCCCCCTCCGCAAGTATGTGTCTTTCTTCTCCCTGAAGTTCTAATACCCTTTTGCCTTTATTTAAGACATTCTGAAAAGGAAGACAATAATTTATGTCTATGGATTCTTTCTCATGTTTTTTATTCTCTATTACTGGTAGAGGTAAAGAAAAAATGCATAATGGATGGTGTGATCTATAAATTACTTTCATAATATTGGCAGAACCTACTTTTTGTGGTTCTGTGTTACTCCTCTCCTGACCCCCTTCACCACTTTATCTATTTACTCATTCCTTGTAGTGATCTGGAGAGAGACCAAGCATGAAAAGACATATCATATAAAAATTTACTTCTGCAGACATTGTTTGAAAGCAACTTGTCTACCTCCAGACACAAGGCTGCATTTTACTTTGCCAGTGAAATAAAATTCTCCTTTCATGATATGAGACATGATGAAACATAAATATGTAGGTCCAAACATTTCTTCTCTTCTATCGATTACTTTCATGACAGTTTCTGAAAGGCTGAAGAGGCCAGAATATTTCTGGCATTTGAAATGCATTAGGAATGTTTTAGAATAGGAATGTAATTAGACTTGGTAAGTAGAGCCTCCAGTCTCAGCAATGTGCTCTTTATCCACTACAGGCAGTGAATGCTGCTACTTGGCTGGGAATGCTGTGACAGAATTTTATTAACTCCTCGGGCACCAGACCTCATGGACAGGGTTACAGTTCCCTGGAACATAAGAGTAACCACAAGAGAAGCACCCCTTTCCCAACAACATGCCAAAAAGTACAGCACTGCAAAGCCTATTTTTATTTTTTCTTTTTACGAACATTTATTTACTGTTTAAGTATAGGCAGGCTTCTCTTTGGACATGTAAAGCAGCTTTTCCGTTTGGGCTTTGTACAGTTGACTGCACTGATTTACATTTAAAATTAAATTTTGCAAAGTGCAGCCAAAATACTCCGGACGCATACATATTGTACCTAACATAGAGACCAATGGTATGCAGAATACTTGTGTCTAACCCACGTAAGGAAAACAGAGCTTTTCTGAGTTCCTGAAATCAATAGTTTCTGTCAGCCTGGAAACAAATGGTGGGTACATCATGTTATTGTAAATGTTTTCAAGAGACCTGAAAGGTGTTGCAAACAGGTAGGCAAAGATCACACTACTTTGTTATATCTTCAGGTGATTTGCCATTTTAAATTCAGGCATTGAGATATTAAATTGCTGGTTCGGTATCATGCAATGAATGATAAACTTGAGAAGGAAATAAGATTTCCAGTTCTTGAACCAATGGATGAAATTGTAAAAGAAGTCTAAGAGAATTATGTATTCAAATCTGTGACTTTTCTTTGAAAATGCAGCCAGTAGCCATCCTGTAACTGTAAATCTGGCTTTTCTTTTTTTTTTTTTCTTTTTTTTTTTTTTTTTTTTCTCGAGGAGGCCTCTAAACCCATGTCCTTTCATGTATCTACAATGGCAAATAAATATGAAAAGTTCTACTGCAAAATATTTATTTAGTTTTATCTCGTTTAGGCATATATATCAGGTTTAGTTTTACTGGAAACCATATATATGGTAAGAAAACTTGCCTTTTGAAATAGAAGCTATCTGAAGAGTCATGCTGTCATGCTTAACTTCTGAATAAAGCATGACTGCAGCATAAACTGATTATAGGAAATGAGGGTTTGGCTTGCTTTCTGAAAATGCTGTCCAAAGCCAAAGAGGTTAACACTTAGGAGATTTGCTTAAAAGGCTTCTTCCACTTCTTCCTTCAGTAATCTTGCTTGGTTTTTCACTGGGTAGCTTTTAATGCTTCTCAAAGAAATCAGTTAGGACAAATCTGGTGGTGTCAGAAGTTTGCAGCAATGCTTTCATACATCAACAATAATAGGAAATTGGTTGTAACCTGTTTGGTCAGTGAGAACCTTCAGTTTGTTTAAGGGCAGAGTTGCCTAACTGTTCCAGGAGCCAGCTTCGTTGTGCCCTTGCAGAAGAAGCATGCAGTCCTGGGCAACAAAAGGCCCTGCTATTGCAGGCAGAGCAGCCCAGGCAGTCTGGACACTGTGATGTGCCCTGCTCCCAGGAGCACAGCACAAACCAGCACTGTCCTGGCTGGCTGCTCACTGACAACTATGTGGGTCACGTTGAAAAAAATTTCACAGTGTTCCGCAATGTGACTGAGTGTCTGAAAATGTGTTTGTGTTTTTCCTTAAGGTGTCAATTTATCTTACTTAAAATTGACTGAAAAAGCTGTTATATTCCTGACCACATTTATTTGTAATAACTGTTCTTAGCGTGAGTCTAACTTAATTTTTTTCACACGTTGCTGTTAGCGTTCTTCTGTGTTCTGAATTTCATTTTCAGGTTTAATACTTTTTATTAGATGTTTTTGTTTCTTTTAGTATATTACTGGTTATAACTCTTAGACGTATGTCTGAATTGGCTATGAATGCTCCTAGTTGTGAGGACGTAGAAGCTGCATGAGGACACAGAATCACAGAATGATACAGGGCTGGAAGGGACCTCTGAGCATCATCTAGTCCAGCCCTCCTGCCAGAGCAGGTCCGCCTAGAGCAGGTTGCACAGGTCTGTGAACACAGAATGAAGGCGTGGTTTTCATGCTGAAATACACCCATATTTTTCTGTCTTTCAGCTGGTATCATACTAGATTTACACTGTTATTTCTGAATGTGGGTTAAGGCCTGAAGGCTTTTTGAATTTTATTGCTTAAATGAAAAAAAAGTCCCAGTAAGCAGTTATTTTTATTTGATCTAACTCCTGTGATTATGAAGATTTTTAGCAATCATTCTGGATTGAAGTAAAATATTTTTTTTTCCAAAATTAGCTGTGCCATAAGTTATTTCTATTAGAAAGTTATCTTTTTTTCTATTCCTTTTGCCAGAAGGAATCATTTTAAAGAGAGGGTTATTAGGCAAGAGAAAAAATTCAAAAGTAATTTCAAAGCTGTACTTGCACACATGCAGTTCTGTTTTTTTCTTCTCCTTTCATCCTCTTCCTTTCTCCCTCCTATTAGATTGAGTACCATTTATAGTATTAAAGTCTTGTGTGGAATTATCAGAGGTTTCCAAACCAGAGATGTGTGTCCAACTGAAAAGAAATAGCGTTCCCTGGCAATTACTAAACTTGCACTGTGAGAGGAATACGAGTTTCATAATGTTTTCATGCAGACTGGGCAAACTCAGAGGCAAAGCAGAACTAATGCCTGCTTCCAACAGGATCCTTGGAGTAGGTTTCACATAAAGCAAAAGCATTTGTGACTGACAGACAGTCAAGGAAGGATCAGTAATGAAGCTCACTTCAATGAATATTTAATAGTGCGCATGCACACACAACTTCTGCCATATCGGAGTGTGCAGCTCCCACCTCTGTGCTTTCTTCGGGGAAATGCAATCGTAACCATCACTTGTGAAAATGAAACCCAACAACGCTGGGTTGCAGATCTTCCTCCTCTGCTGTGTCAGGTCCTCCCAGGAGGGGAGCACCTCCTGCAGCATAGAAAGCTTTGCAAAGTTCCTCACTATAAAAATTACTTGTTGTGCTTGAAATTATCATTAAGATGGAACGATTTGGTAGTTCTGCAGTGGTTTTTTTTGATGCTGTAGCATCATAGCTACTACATATTAGAATTTTTTTTCAGCTTCTCTTTTATCCTTCTTCAAATAAGCTGTCAGGGGAAGGACTTTTGGAAAAATTAACTGCGTGCATTACAAATCCACGTTATTGCTCTTCCTCCTTCTGTGCCTCAAGCCCTTTGTTATTATAGTATGAATGTGTAGGAGTAAAGCAATGATCTCTGTGGCTTTTACCTGTGTCATTTCTCTCTTAAACACATTTACTCTCTTTAGAACATCCTTTGCAGAACCAAAATAGCAGACAGATAACTGCCGCTATTTATATGATATTGTTAATATGGGATTCGTTCCTATCAGCTGTCTTACTAGTCTTCATTGGTATTCATGGGTAATTCTGACGAACATCACACTACTGCTGTTGATACATATCCATGCACAAAGCTGAAGAACATTAAAACCTTTGAGTTTTTGGATTAAGTTAGAAGAAAAAAAAAGTCACAGAAGGCAAAGGCGGGGATTGTGAGAATGAAGAACCACCCAATGTAGGAGAAGACCAGGTTCAAGACCTGAAGGTGCAAAAAATCCATGGGATCTGATTAAATTCATCCTTGGGTCCTGAGGGAATTGGTGAGTGAAGTTGCTAAGCCACTATTCATCATATTTGAGAAGCCGTGGCAGTCCAGTGAAGTACCCACTTGGAAAAGGAGAAAGATAACCACCATTTTTAAAAAGGGAAAAAAGAAAGACCCAGGCAACAACAGGCCAGTCTGTCTCACCTCTGTGCCCAGAAAGATCATAGAGTAGATCCTCCTGGAAACTATGCTAAGGCACATGGCGAAAATGGAGGTCATTGCTAATGGCCAACGTGGCTTCACTAAGGGCAAGTCGTGCCCGGCAAATTTGATGCCTGCAGCATTGGTGGATAAGGGAAGAGCGACTGATAGCATCTTCCTGGACTTGTGCAAAGTACTTGACACTGTCCCACATGACATTCTTGTCTCTGAATTGGAGAGACATGAATTTGATAGGTGGACCACTCAGTGGGTAAGGAATTGGCTGGATGGCTACGCTGAAAGACTTGCACATGTTGGCTTGATGTCCAAGTGAGCAGTGACAAGTGGAGTTCCTCAGGTGCTGATGTTGGGACCAGTGCTGTTTAACATCTTTGTTGGCAACATGGACAGTGGGATTAAGTACACCCTCAGCAAGTTTGTTGACAACACCAAGCTGTGTGGAGTGATTGATGCACTGGAGGGAAGGAATGACATCCAGAGGGACCTGCGCAGGCTTGAGCTGTTGGCCCATGTGAATCTCATAAAATTCAACCAGGCCAAGTGCCAGGTCCTGCAAGTGTGTCAGGGCAATCCCAAGCACAAATACAGACTGGGAGGAGAATGGACTGAGAGCAGCCCTGAAGAAGACTTGGGAGTGTTTGTGGATGAGAAGCTCAACATGAGCTGGCAACATGTGCCCACAGCCCACACCAACTGCATCCTGGGCTGCATTAAAAGGAGGATGGCCAGCAGGTCAAGGGAGGGGATTCTGCCCCTCTGCTCCACTCTGGTAAGACCCCATGTGAAGTATACATCCAAATCTGGAGCCCTCAACAGAAGAAGGACAGGAACCTGCTGACAGCAGAGCTTGGTACTATTTCATTCAAGTCTGTTGGATCTACAATATTTGTGAAATGAATATTCAGGTTTGGCTTGATAATTTTAAGCAATTATGAGGATTATTTTGTTGCAAGTCAAGTTTAATTAAGTAAACAAATAATACTTTTTCATAGAATCATAGAATGGTCAGACTTGGAAGGGACCTTAAAGATCATCCAGTTCCAACCCCCCTGCCCTGGGCAGGGACACCTCCCACCAGAGCAGGTTGTTCAAAGCCCCATCCAGCCTGGCCTTGAACCCTTCCAGGGATGGGGCAGTTACAGCTCCTCTGGGCAACCTGTTCCAGTGTCTCACCACCCTGACAATAAAGAATTTCTTCCTAATATCTCATCTAAATCTATGGTCCTTCAGTTTAAAACCATTACCCCTCATCCTGTTGCTCCACTCCCTGACAAAGAGTCCCTCCCCATCTCTCCTGTTGCTCCCTTCAGATCCTGGAAGGCTGCTCAAAGGTCTCCCTGGACCCTTCTCTCTTACAGGCAGAACAGACCCACCTCTCTCAGCCTGTCCTCGCAGGAGAGGTGCTTCAGCACTCTGATTGTTTTTGTGGCTCTTCTCTGGACTGACTCCAGCATGTCCATGTCTTTCTTATATCCTGAGATAAAATTAAACTAAATGGACCTGAAGGTCAGATTTCCTTCCTTTCAGAAGTTCAGTGTGTTGCTAAATTCTTAAAAATGAGACAGCATAGATGAAAATGCTTAAGAACATCTTATTTGGTGTTAAAACTGCATCTTGTAAAAGAAGAACTATTTGCAGTTTCCTCCCAGAAGCCTAGATGTCACATCTGCTAAGACCAAGATGTCCCTGAAGAATTACCTTTTTACAGCTCCATGTATCTGCTAAAGGATGGCATGGGCAATGACTGCTTGGATGTCTGATTACTACAGCAGAATTCCCCAGATTTAGAAAGAGTATCGTCCTGTAGATTTTTAAAATGTTGTTTCTTTAAGAGGCTGTAAAGAAGATCAGCTGTATTGCTGACATTCTCTCGAGACACTGAGGCTTTGCACAGACAACATATTTATAATTAAAGTAGGGCTACCTCACTGGAAGAAGAAATGAGTGTGCTGGATGATAAAATAGGAAAATATTTAGGTGGAGACTCCCTAGGCATTTTTTATTTACCTGTGACAGAGTGCCTGTGTGTATCAGAAGCCAATTTAGTAAATAACAGAGAAAACAATTTAATGATTTAGCAGAAGCAAAGAAAAGGTCTTGAAAGAGTGCACACACTGGGCAGGGTAGGTGGAATGAGTGACACTGGCACTTCATCTCGTTGGAAAATGGGAAGGCTGAGAGCACAGTGCCAGGAGGGGTGTTGGTAAAGTGGGGCTTCCTACTGAGTGCTTCTTGGCTTTTCTCCTGTGCCTGAAGGAGAAGCAAGGATTAAAGTATGAAAGACTTCCTTAACAAATGAACACTCTAAAGCTTCAAATTGTCCAGCCGCATTGGGCTGAGTAAGTAATAATAAAAAGATACCACGCTTTCACGTCATACTTCCTTGAGGCAGCTCTGTAGTTCCAGTGTTGGACACTGAACATACCTCTATATGAAATCATTAACTGAATCATCCTCTGGATATAAAAAATGGTGCATTAATCTGTACTTCTCTGACTGTTTTCATGGTGTTAAACCCAGGGAGTTACTCCCACGGCCCAGATGTTTTTAATCCATTTTTGTGCAACTGTTTATGGAAATAGGAGCTGAAATTGCTTTACTCTTTGAAATGAAAACATAATTCCTTTCTAAGCCCTCTGACAAAACACAAATATTTACCTGTCGTTGTAACAGCGTGGTTGGTATAGGAAAGTAAATTAAAACAAATACATTGCTTCCAATAATTCTGTAGTTTACTTTTCTAGAAGTTGACTGTAGCAACCCATGTGAATGCATGGGCAGGCCTTTCTCCATGATGTGTGTTTCCATTTTTCCAATTACAGTATTTCTTTCCAGCCCTCCCTGTCTTTGTACAGAGGCTCATGAGGCAGAGCACCGTGAGCTGTAGGGAACAGGGCAGAATCCCATCGTCTGCTGAAAGAGGTAGCACATTCTTAGGGTGAAGTTACCACTGTTTTCGTGAGGCGGATCTTGTATCAACTTAAGAGTTAAGGTTATTTCTGTGGAAATTGAAGATCTGAAGCTTAAGAGAAAGTACCTCCAAATTTCACATCAGATGTGAGGATGGTTCAAACACCTTATAGTTAACCTTATGGTGATCTTTCCCTTTGGATCCTTTTGTGAGTACAGATGTAAAGGACAAACAAACCAGACAGTTTGCTCACATGCTTCACCTTTTGTAGGGAGATGTTGCCTTGTGCATTGGTGCACTTGTGGCCACCATATTTTCTACATAGTAAGAGGGACCTAAACAGGAGATACTTATTCTGTGAGGGTCATATTTTCAGAATCTCACTTTAGAGTTTTGCAGCTGCAAGCAGAGCTGAAGCAGTCGGACGTTTCCTTTGGGATCAAAGAACTTTGAAGCCTCAAGAAATGCCGGAAGCTGTAGACTCAGAGATACGATGATGAGTCTGCTGCCAATTATATCCTCCTTCACTATAGTGAATCAGTTAGATCTGATTTAATCCCGCAGGAGACTACAACTCCCAGCATCGCTGAAGGCTTTCGGGGTCTGAGTTTCAGGGAGGAATCTGACCATGGCGGGGGGTGGGGACTGGCAAAAATTTTAACTGACTGATTCATCTCGTCTTAAGTCATGCACAGTCAAAGGTTTGTGCGTGTATGTGTGTGTGAGAGAGAAGAAGAAAGTTTATGAAAACCAGAAAATCCCCTTAAGCTGTAGAAATATTTGTATTCTCCAGGTTCATGTGTGTGTCAGTGCACTGTCCTGCAGCTGAGTGATCTTTCTCCCAGTCCTGCAGGACTTCAGAAAGTTGGGTTTGATGTATTAATTGCAAGAAGTTCTAAAGAAAGAGAGTAATTTTGCACCTCCCTGAAACTCGAGGAAGAAAATTAACTGTTACTGAGCCGGGTTTGCAGAACAGCTTGAGTGACTGAATAAATGTAACACCTCAGGATCACGAGGCAAATTTAAGCTCTAGGAAACTCTTACTAAGTAACAGGATGGACTGCAACTCTTACAGCTTAGCAGGGTGGAATCTGAAGTTGGATTGCTTGTGCTTTCTAAATGAGTGTCCAAATCATGTGTACAAATATTTGTGATGAGCTACCTTTGTATGTCCTGGGACCTGAATTTCATGAAGGTGTTTAGATAGAAGACCTCCATCTACTTGTAGCTTTAGGCATGTCAGGATGGCTTAAATGAACAATAACCATTTAAGCATGGAGTGAAAACATGGTTGATGAACTGGAAATAAGAATAATTTATGCAGAAAAACCTCTTTCTGCACTTTTCATATAAATAATCAAATACTAGAAAAGCACCAAAGGAAAGCAGGATCATGACGTCTCAGGTGACCAAAAAAATGAAATATTCGAACACTGGGTGTTTTAATGCCACACAACATTCAGAGACCACTTTTGGTGGGACTGGTCTTGAAACTTATTAACCCTTTTCCCTCAGATACAGTCTCTGACATTCCTTGGCAGAACAAATTTAGCATTGCTGAAAAAAGATTCTCTGACTTATAAATGGACAGATACTGGATGAACAGCATGCACCTATCAGTCAGCCAGGCTGGAGGCGCTACGAGATGGGTTGTCTATTCTTTCAGGAGGTGCATGTTACTCTGTCTTGTTTCCAAGGGGTCCTCTACCTTCTGCTGCTAGGTGTTCCCTCATGGTGTATATGTTGAGGGAGGAGAATAAAATTCTGGTGCAGTGAGAAAAACAGTGAGTAAATCTCAACTATTGCCTTGTTATTCTCCAAGAACTCATATGAGAATACAATAATAGACACAGAATGTCCTTGTGTTATTCAGAGATGTAAATGCCAGTAGACAATAAGAGGAAAAGGTGAATTTGGTCAGTAGCCCTGGTCAGTACTTAAGGAATTCTAGAGGCAGCAGCAAATAAAGAAATGAGGATTATATCCTCTTCCATTGACCGTGAAATGGTTTGGCTGTGCAGTTTGAATTGGTTCACATTAAAATCTTTTGCTTTTTAAATGAAATACATCCACATTGACCTTTTCAATTCTCTTCTCCTCTGTTGTGCTGAATCAGACACTCTGCAATGCACACATTGCATTGCACGCAGGCATGAACAGTCCAGCTTCAAACTAAGCTAAGCTATATGATTTGGGATCTAAGGGTTGCTTTAAAATAGCTTC
This sequence comes from Thinocorus orbignyianus, assembly GCA_013400375.1. Taxonomy (NCBI): domain Eukaryota; kingdom Metazoa; phylum Chordata; class Aves; order Ciconiiformes; family Thinocoridae; genus Thinocorus; species Thinocorus orbignyianus. Next base: position 546,372 of record VXBW01006647.1, on the reverse strand, counting down.
CTGGGGATCAGCTTGGCCTCACTACCAAAGTATTAGTCGTTATTATTCAGTAACACAAATGAATAGCAGTGGCACTGTTGTCTCTTTTTTCTCAAGCGCTTGAGTCTTAGGTATTGAACTTAATTCAGGTCCTGAGCGCGATCCAGAACAGAGATGACTGTGAGTCGCTACTTTTCCGTGAACTAAATTTTCACAGCAGCCAGTCACTGAGGGATGAGTAGCTCATTTCTAAAATTAGACAGCCAAATTTTTTAGGACATCTGTAGTTCAGAAGAAAGCAGCTGTGTGGAAATTAATTTAATATTGCCTCTGGTAAAGCATCACTTTTTCAGTTATCTAAACTTCTTACCATTTATAGCCACATTATGATGACCGATATTAATGTACTGTGGTTACAGTTACTACAAAACAATAGGAATTGAGAAATAGCAATAGGCATTGAGACCCTGGGCAACCTAGTCTATTTGGGGGTGTCTCTGTAACTGTTGTGAGGTCGGACTAGCTGACCTTTGGAGGTCCCTTCCGGCCTGGATGATTCTGTGATTCTATGAATGCTTATTCCTCCACCCCCAGCCCCATTAAAGAAGAGAATTTAGCACAGTGGATTATACCTGAACAATGGGGTCATGAAGAGTAAGAGGCACATAAATGAAGATGGTTTGCCTCAAAAGCATGAATAAATATAGAACACATCCCTTATTAAATTTTATGTTGTGGCAAATGAGTCTACCCTCGAGTCACTATAAATGAACGCAAAGGGAAATGGACTACACACACTCATTAACCTGCTGTGGGGATCAGTAAATGCAACTCTGAATGTCAGCACATGAAAATTGCCATCACTCTTTGACATTAATACCAGGTCAGGGTCAACTCAGCCTGTGTCTATTTGTTCAAAAGACGTTGTCAGGTTACATGTGTATTGGTGGGCCAGTTGCTATTTCCTCTCCAAGCTCTCATTCAGTCGATGTGAACTCTGCGTTGTGTGATCTGGCTGGCTTGATGGCATCATAAACCCAGGCCTGGCTGGCATCATGGAAAAACTGCTTTGTGATTTTGAGATGTACTCAAGAGGTGCCTCTTAGGAGGAGTCATGGCCTTGAGAGTCTGCAAGTTGTTAAAAACAGAGCATGTTTAACTGTAGCTTCCCACGTCTAGGCAGAAGGAGTGAATGTATAACAATTCCAAAGCCTCTGTTGTTTTCTGCTAAAAAGTTTGGATAATAATGCAGCAATTTTGTACTTTTCTTGTGAAAATTCGCCTAAATCTAAAAATTGCCTAGTGTGCTTTAAGTCCAGTGGATCTACAGGGAAAAAATAGAGAAGGGAATAGGCAGGATAGGGAAAATGCATGGGAAGTTGGTGCAATCCTCCTGGAAGAAAATGTCCCTGAAAGTTATGTTTAATTTAATTTAAGATTCTGAGAGGCATTACACAACTTCTGGAGCTGAAGTGCACAATCTTTCAAGGTTGATTTAACTGTGTGGTTATAATCTAGCTGCTTTAAAAACTTGTACTCAGACACCCAAGGAATGTTTAAGTTGTAATTTAATAATTGTATTTTTTAAAAAGTACATTCAGTGGCTCTAGGGCAGATAAGAGAAGTTTCTTTTGATTGTTTCATCTCTCGTTTTATTATGCTTAAGTACCTTTTAGCTTTGATGATTGGCTTGCCCTAAATTGACATCTGAAAAAGAAGCCTGATATCAGTGCATAAATCTGTGATAATCACCACATCATTACACAGTATCACCTTTTGAAGAAGGAATTGTAAAGCTACTCTGTCTGTATTCACAATTCAGCAAAAAGTTATTAACCCTTGTCTTTTATGGATGGTTTAAAACATGCCACTTGTGAGAAACAAAACCGGCAAGCTAAAGCAAAGCCAAACTATTTGAGACGGGAGCTGGATGTACATTTTGTTAGAGGTCTGCTATCCTGAAGTTTGAATAAAGGAATGTCAATTTTTGATGAAAACTTTTTCTTGAGTGGCAAATACTAGACTCTTAAATCAGAATCTTCTCATCTTTTCTGCTGTTTTTCTGAGCCAAATAGCTCTGCCTGGAAACAGGCAGTGGGATACTGCTCTAAATTCAAGGGGAAATGATATTAACTTCCATACATGTGAGCTGAGCAAAGGTCAGTGCGAAGCTGTTTATGGATAGACACCCCACCCCCAGTTTTTAACTTATTATTGTCTAGAAGGGGCCTGAAATGTAAGGTGATAAAGGCTTTCTGTCCTCACGTGATGTCCAGCAGGTGTTTGTAGCCCCTGAAAAATGTTATCAACTTATGCTTCCAATATGAAAATTATGTTGAAATCTTTACCCTCTAGTGCACTTTTCCCTCCTCACAACTGTTTCTTTGAGGATGTTCCCCTGTTTGCTTAAAATAATAGGCTATGACATTAATCAGTCACAGAAAATACCCACCACAGCGATTGCAAGGTTTCAGAATATTCCTCCAGTGACCTACTAATGCACAGTCTGCAGCAAATGTGAAAACTCTTACTTTGGAAGTGTACAAGCATCTTCTCTTTTTGGACCTATTTGCAGGTGTCTAAATTACACACTTTGTTTGCAACATATCTAATGCTTTTCTCTCTCATTTGTGCAGAGAGGTCTGGAAAGTACATACGGAATCGCGCAGGTAGGCGTATTCAGGGCATAAAGAACTAGGACTGAACACTGCACATACAACACAGGTGAAACTCGCTGAACAAACGGTGTACAGTATATAAGGTGTGGTTTTGTATGCATGTACAGACATGCCTGCAGAGGATTACCAATTCTTACATGTAACTTCTTTATTATTAATTGTAGTCCCCCTGTTAATTTTTAATACGTTTCCAACTGACATGATATTCTGTATGAAATTCTATCATGAAGTATTCCAGATGAGCAAGGCTTTTTTTTTTAACTTTGAAGCAGAACATGAGCTGACAACAGCAAGTGCAACATCCTGATCTAAACCCGAAGTCATGCTTCATGTTGCTGACTTACCCACTGCCTTTAGAGAGGCGTACTTGTTAAGCTCTTTGCCTGGGGGCTGTTGTTCATACGGGTTTGTGATCTGTCCCAGGCTGGGATATGAATGTTGATGTGCCATCTGAGGAAGGAGGGGAGATGTTGGCATGACATTATTCATCTGTGGTGGATCTGCATTAAAGAAAATCAACAAGCATTAAGAAAAGAAGGCATCAGTCTCAAGTTTTCAACGTCGTTCCCCAGTAAGGATGAGACAAGATACGTCATCAGATGTAAGGCAGCAAAATGCTGTTTATTACAAAGTAGGCGTTTGCGTACAGCAAACCTGTACTTCCAACAGCTAATGGCACGATTAAAGGCTGAAGAATGGTTGTAGCAATACATGCTAACTTCTGTAGAAAACACATCTTTGAAATAAAAAAACAGTTTTCAAAGCAAGAGAACACCAATACAACAGCTGGGTTTGCTGCAGCATTAGGATACAACCCAAAACTTGAAGCTTCCTTCAAGGTACCTTGAATACAGGGTTGTAGCATCACTCCAACTGTGGAGTTAAATAGGCAGGGTAATTTAGATTGGCTCAGCCAGGCTGCTGCATAGAGGCAGTTGCACTGCTTTTGATACCAGAACCAGCTTGGTTATTTGCACAGCATTATGTTGTGTTCTGCAGACATGCCCCACAGGGCAGAATGTGCAATTTTGGTTCATGACTATCATTAGGTAATTTCTTCAAAGCTTATACTTTGTCCTTATGTTTTCTCATTTTCCCTGACAGTAGGTATCACAATATCATACCAAGATAACTTTTTTTTTGTAGCAGACACCTAAAAGCAGGAGCTAATTACTGCTCTCGTACAGTTTTATACCAGCACTCACCCCATATTCATTCTGCAGTTGCTGATTTCATTTATACTAGAGACTACACCCTGGATACTTTTCTTTCTAGGATATACCATAGTTTATCAGTTATTTTTAATGTTTGATTCCAGCTTGTGAAAAGTTTGGTCAGAATTGTACACTGTACTCAGTCTGCAAACCCAAATCTCAACAGATTTCAAGATGCTCAGCATATCCTTTTTTCTGAGTCTCTCACCAGGCTGTGTATTTTGAGACGTTTGCAGCTGATTGTCAGTCCTAGAACCTTGTCACAGCGCCGGAAATCACAGACGAGTGCATTTTTCTCCTGCAATGAAACCATGATGCTGAACCGGTGACACTACACGAAACCCTACAACATCAAGCCCAGGCTTATGATCATGTAGAAAGCAAGCTGGGCAGTTAGGGGAAGGGAGGTTTATTCTGATGGATTGGGTGAACCACCCCTCAAGTACCCACAGGATTGCACAGGAGCCAAATTTTCTTGCAGTTTGCCAGGATTTTAAGGGAATTGAAACACTTGGCTTTCCACAGCCCATTAATGAAGCTGAGTGCGTGAGCATAAACTCTGAAGCCAGCTAACAGATTTACTGCTGAGAGGGAAAAGGAAGCCTGAGGCATTCTTTAACTTTGTTCTTTTTTGCCGTCGCTGCTGCCCGGTGCAGTCACTGCTGCTCAGACTGGGGTTGACCCAGCCTCTGCAGCTCAGCATAACCACATCCCACACACATCCACAGGCTGGGAGGGCACCTCCAGGCAGCTCCAGAAAAATAGCAGAAGTGCTGCCGTCTAATAACAGTAGGATTCTTCTGGCTCTTACTGGTTATTAACAGGGAACAAGCTGGTTGGGGATAGTAGGTAGCGCTGAATGAGAGATTATTTTTCCGTAATGAGATTTTCAGTAAGTGCTTTTTTTTCTTTCACCAAACAAATGAAAAAATTTGGTCTTTTCCTTGCAAATACTCTGTCAGATCAGGAGAAACATCTTGTTATGGTGAAAAATTATATATACATATAAAAAAGTTGGCTTCCTTTTAAAGAGAGAAATGTTATTTTGAATTGAAAACCAGAAGTGTTTCTGTTCTAGAATCCCCCCCAAAATATTGGAACACTTTCTGAATCTTTTCCTGTATGTTTACCTTGGAAAGGTAAGTTTGTAAAGTCCACTCTTTCACAGAAGGAGTTGTTATTTTAATGAATTGCTATTTTCTGATAAATAAAAGCTCTCTGTATGTTTCTGTTCAGCTATAGTACCAGTATGTCTGATGTAGCTGATCTTCTCTTAGAGCAAGAAAAGTCCTATTCTCTTCCCATTTTATCTCTGGAGTAAAGCTGAGGAAGGCCTCTTGCTCTAATGGCTTGAACTGTAAAATAGCTGACCGCACTTTCTTGACTGTCCATATCTCTTACAGCGGCATCTACAAACACACTTTTGAGGAGGGATGCTAACACAGCCCTATTTCAGTGAGAGGACAGCTCTAAGATCCCAGCATGGGTGGGACCTTTTACCACTGTATTCACTAGTGTTTTTTTCTGAGTCGATCTAAATCTGCGTGTCATAGATGCTAGTAAGATGAGGTTCCTTTGTGGCAATTCTCATTATTCAGCCTGTCAAAACGTCATGATTTCACCGTGATGGACGTATTGTGAGTACCGGTATTTCTACGCTGTCGAAAGTGACTTGCAGCTGTGGAGACTTGCAAAGACAATGTAAATAAGGTGTAGTTAACCAAGACTGTTACGAGGTTGTTGGGTTAATAATGTTGCTCAGGTTTGGCTCTTTGAGCGTTTGTGAAAATGTAAAGAAATATGTTTTCCATTTCCACATTGTCTGTGACTTCTCTTTTGTCTTGTTAAAAGCCCAGAACTCTCCTGCATTATGAATTTCCAACCAATTCTGACAGTCATTCCTTCACTGCTGCACCACCTGCACAGTACCCCTCACTCATACCCAGAGGCTTACACAAGACTCAGTCACCACGTAGAAGACAGAGTTCAAATTACTCTTTCAGTTGGCCATTTGCACAAAGTAAATCAAGCAAAAGGCCAAACTGGCAAAGTGCATTGAACTATATTGAAGAAAGATTTCTGTTTATAGAGAGACTCCCATTGGAATGCACTCCTAGGGCCTGAAAGAAAAATCTCAGCTTGACATCTACATCTGTCTAGATCTGAATAGTATGAAATTTGAGTCTAACTGGCCGTAACTGAGGAACGTTGCATTTGTTTGCAAGCTCACTGGAGTGTTTGTGATCTGATTCCTTATCTTTGGATTTCTAGAAATAAGTGACCAAGTGGGACATCTATTTTGTTTTCTCCACGCATCGTTCAGGTAGTGATGAGGGGTAAATTCACCTATATTTTGGTGTTATTTAGGAGACATTCTGAAGTAACTGAAGTAGAAATGGAGTAATGCAAGTTCTGCAGCAGACACAGTGATGGGGAAGCCCAGGCTTAATGGTGAGCAGTTGGGAGGCTTTAAGCAGGACTTGCCTTGCCTACTCTGGGACAGTCTCTAATTTATAACTAAAAAAACTATTGGCCTCGGCAGTGTTGTTTTCCACTTGTAAATGCTGCTTCAGCCTCAGCAATGCTGAATAGGGATTCTCTCAGGAAATTAAGAAATTTGTTTACAACTACTTCACAAGATCTCAATGAGAAATTTGAGATTTTGACTTTTTTTTCTGAAATTGGAAAAAAAAAATAGTGTTAAATTTTGGGGAGCAAAGAACCTATTGGATTATTCAAAATATTTTGGGATACAAGGGATTTGTTTCAACTGGAAGAAAGTTTAACCAGAAAAATCCTTACCAGCTTTATTACTGATGTCTGTTGCCAAGTTAAATCCTAATACTTATAAACCAGGTATTCTGTGATTGGTATTTGCAAATAGCTGCCTTCACTGAATGGGGACAACTTTAACCTGAAAGCTGTGGCTGTGCTGATACATTCCTTTTGGCAACCCGACACTGGTACATTGTCCAGTACGATATTCCATATAACCAGCTGTGCTGCACCACTGCCAATTTATCTATTTATTTTTTAAAAATAGGGAATATGAACATCGCAAAGAGTCAAAAAACTGTGCCACAGCCTCTAGCATGAATAGTCATACCTGATTAGCAATGGGGATATAATAAAAAACCTGCAAGATTCACAACCTGTCTTATTTTCCACTGAAGAAATGAAATGCAATGCCGGGCTGCTTCCTAATCTCCCTAGACTTTGAGGAGTCATTCTGGAAATTGTGTTAGTTGTTTTGTCTCTGTCTTCCTACTGTGAGCCCAAAAGGAAGAGTTTGAAAAAGCATGCTGGAGGTTACCACACAAAAGCTAGATGTCTGCTGGGCAGAAAATGAGACATACAGGGGGGGGGAAAAAGTGAAAAAGATCTTCAGATACTGAAGAGTGCTTTTGACTGTTATCCTCTTAAGACGTCTAGGTATAGAAAAGCTTGTAGAAGGCAGATGGAGCAGAAAAGAAGAACTGGAAGGAAGGTGCACCAAAACCAGCTTGTAGTTAGAGAAAGTGGGTTTTACATCCCAGCCACCAACAGTGAGCCTATGGAAGTGGCTACGGTATCAACTTCTGATCACTGTCCCAGTAGTTGATGAAGACTGATCATTATGCTGTCTGTTTATTATCTTGACCTATAGCGACTTGTATCAATATGTCACAACTAACAGCTTACTGTATTTTTCAAGCGAAAATGCTTTTTTTTTTTTTTTGAATGTTTTCACCCCTCTTAGATTGTGAATTTTGGAGTTGCTTTACGTGTGCAGCATGGTGACAAAAATAATGTAATTGGTTGCTGTAGTTATTCTTGCACTCTATCCAACTAAGATGCTGTTGTATCTAATTTATGCATTTAATTCAGAAATCAAGGAATAGGCACCTCAGCAATTATTCAATACATATAAGAACCGAATGTGGAAATCTGACACGCCATGGTCACATGAAGAACATGGTAAGACAAGGCAAAAGCCCCCAAACATATTGTTTCTTTGTTTGTTTTGTTTTGTTTTCCTGCCTTGTTTATAGAATGTATTGTGCTGTTCACCTAGTTTGGTGGTTGTTGTCAAGAAGCTTCCAGGGTTGCGGGAAATAGGGTTAGAGGAAGGGATGCTCATAGGCTGCTGGCAATAATAAGCATGTTCACTGGATGAGAACCAAAAACCTGCCATGAACAACCCTTAAGCCCAGCCTCTGTCCTCCTCTTCTTCAGCCATGGGAGAGTGAAGCCTGTCCTATAGCATGTCCTGGGGATTCATTCCTTTCTGTAGCAACGAAGTCGATGACTCAGTGCTTGAGGACAGGGGAAATGAAAAAACTCCATAGGCATAGAATGGAATCTGTTAGTAAATAAGCAGTTACAGGCATAAAGAACAAATGAGACAGTGTTGTAGGAACAAAACAGGAGAGGATGGGGGAAGGACAGGAAAGCAGAATGAGAATTTGCTGTAAAAGTCACCTGCAGACACACATACAGAAGAAACAAGAACAAGACAGACAAAAGAATACTGTGAAATCAAGGGGGGAAATGGGAAAATTCAGAGCACAATAAAATAATAGCTGAGCATTTTCAGATATTCAGGAGAAAAAGATATGCCCTGAACTATCTAAAATTGAAAATAATAGCTCTGATCAGGATAGATCAGAGTGAACAGAGAACACCAGTACAAAATTGCTTTCCTCCCATCTATAACTGTGCTGACACCAACATGCGTATTTGCCTCTTTGGTTTTGAGTGTATTATACTTAATTATAAGACTAGCTCATCCGGTGTTGTAAATCCATGCTCACATTCCTACAGGTCTCACCAACAGAAACTGCAGGTGCTATTTCTGAAAAATCCCAGATATGATGAAAGCTTTGGGATTTTAACAGCTTGACTATGCCTGCAAGCTTATCTCCTGTTAGACCAGCTCTTTCCTGGATAAGACTGTTCTCTATTCACAGGAGTGAGCCTCCTGTTGGAGTGAAACTCAAACCCTTGGCTCTTGCCTCTCTGTAGACTGTCCCGGTGCAGCTGAACTCATCCTCCCTGAGGCTGTACATATGTGCACTTTCCTACACCTGCATGACTTGGGTTTTTTCTCTCTTTGTAGGTGTTTTATTGCCATTGTCTTTTTATTTTGATACTTTGCCCCTTCCTTCGTATTTGCATTAAATATTGTGTTTTAAAAGATATTCTTATCCAGAGCATCTCTGCGTGCAGAAGCATACAAGGGTACATCAGAAGGTGGCTGCACACCCATTAGATGATGCCCTGATTGTGCACATATAGATATATATGTAGTATATGTGTCCCATCCAGTTGAGTGGCCACTCTGTCCAGTACTGGATATGTGACAGGAGGGTGCAGGAGCCCCCGTGGTATTTATACGCAAAACTCCCTCTGAAAGGTGTATGTGCAGCCCTTTGGTTTGCATTGACTGTTATAAATTTGCATAGTTTAGTTCTCCACATAGTCACACAATAGTGTTTCAGCTCTTGTTAAATTAATGGTACTCTGCAGCCAATTTTTCCACAGCCTAGCACAAGTCCTAAACTAAATTGTATTATTATCTAATCTTAATTTCTCTGCCTTGCAAGTTAACGGATTTTGTATTTTATCAAGAACAGATGCTCACAATCCAATTTCTCTACCATTCATTATTACTTGCTTTTTTTTTCCACTTTTCAAATATTAGTCTCTTTTCTGAAGTAAATAATTTCAGTCCTTTCAATCTCACTTCATGTGACAGTCTTTCCAAGCTTTGATCATCACTACTGCCATGCCTTGCAGTGCAGCTTCTGAGATGAGGTTCTACACATGGAGTTGTATTATTCTGTATATAATGGTATCGTAAGTCATCCCTACAAGTCTCTGTCTTTTACGATATGCAGACTTTTTTGTTTTCACATCATTGGTGCACAAGTCATGCGAGTCATCATATTTTCCCTGAATGTGATAGCTCTGAGACAATAAATATTTTTCACGGCAATTTATGCTAGCCAGTTATCTGTTCTGTCTCCGTACCGTATCGCAAGAACTTTCTTGTAGCACAGACAACCTCCCTGTCTAAATCACCATCGCAAAAAGGATCTGAGATGAGTGGGATGGCATTTCATCCAGCAAAGAAATTTTTCTCTTTAATGAAAGTGACAGTCTACAGCATAAATGCCTGTCATCAAACACACCGTCTTGTTCCTTCCCCTGCCCTACCAAGCAATCGTAGGAGTCGGTCCCATGCAACATGCTGCACTCTTGGTTCTCCACGGCACCTCTGAATGCAAGTGTCTCTCAGCAGGCTGGTGTCTAGTGCTGCGTGTTTGCTATTTGCTTCCTACATGATTAACCTCTTGGTCTGTTGCTGTCTTCCACAGTAGAGGTTGCATGGTCTTTCACGTATGGATATCCTCGGTGGATTTCTGAGGAGAAGCTTTTCCCCCCAAAATAGTAAAATGCTGGATGCAGGAACATCTTCAGTTAAACTGTCATGTTTGGAAAAGGTATTAAACTCCTTATGACACAGTGGAGTTGTGGATTGTGCTAACAGCACAGAGTATGGGCAAGTGAAGAGCGTCCCCTGCTGCAAGCGTTTATGTATCAGCAGGGTTTATTGTGCTGACTGACACCAAAATTCCTGTTTATTCAAGTTGAAAATTGACAAGAGATAGGATGGCAAAATACTCTTAAGCACCTTGTTGATCTGATTTGAGACACAGATGAACAAGGTTCTTTATGAGAAGGAGATTCCTGAGGGAGATTCTTCCTTTTGGAGAGATTTCCGAGCTGAGGTTGAGATGATGCCAGTCATCCGGACATGGTAAAGAAGGCCAGGGAGCCAGGCCACAACATCCACAAGGCTCTGCCCTCAGTGCATATCCTAGGAGGAACTGGCTTTCCGCTGGCAGAAGGGGTGAACTGCAGAGATGGAGCAGTGAGCTGTGCAGTCAGTGATGCTGTTGCCCTAACAGTGCCTGTGCCTGTTTTTAAACGGCAAAAATTCCAAAATTTCAAAACCAGATGGACTCTTCGTTCTCAATACTTAACTGAAGTGCAGATGAGGACAGCACTAACTTTACAACACAAATCCTCCCCCCTCAACCCCTTTAATTTTCTATTAGATCCGTCAGGCACTCACCTGTGTGAAAATCAGAGATTATATTTCTTTGAATAACTATGTTAGGGGGAGGTTGAAACATTAAAGAAGGAAAACTAGTAGTAATATGTTCAAAGAGGCGTGGGGCTCCACTGCCATCTGGGTCCAGCCAGGGAGGCGCACACAGTGCTCCTGTAGCAGGGCCTGTTTGTTACTGAATGTGCTCCTGCCACTTGGTGTTTAAATCTATGGGAATTATTTATATCTGTAAGAATCTTATGCCTGTGAGTTCTTCTGAACTCTGTGTAACAGGTTTCAAATGGGGAAAGGAACAACTGCATCTTTGTTTATCAGTGAAATTCAAGAGCTGGTGACTGAAGCTTCCCGCTGCCTTGTAGATGAGGTCGCTGGTGGTGTGAGGTGCTGAATCCTCTGTGGTCGCAGTGATTTAGAAGATGGGGCCTTCATCATGTTTCAGGTTTGGGCTCCTCATTTCTGGTTAGACTCCAAGTGTGTAGGAGCAGAGTTCTGTGAAATCTGTTGGCTGTTTTGCTGGCATTCTAGGAGGGTGGGAGTGGGATATCACTGGCCTTGTGACTAAACTGGCTGGAAGTCTCTCTCTCCTGCTTCTCATTTCCTTTGGACTCTGCTGTACCAACATGCTCACATTCTTGTCATATTTTCTGGGCTCTTGCTTTGCAAAAGCACTGCAGTCTGAAGTTGGTTTTCCATGAAGACTCTTATTATGTGACACCCTATCTCTTTTTGCAAAGGTTATTTTTGTGTCCTCTGAAGGTTTGCTTTTCCTTCATTACTCACAACCTGACAGACAAATCCTCTGATAGGATTTGTGACATTATAATCTTCTCTAGAGCAACCCATTGTGGTTTCACAAAAAGAGGATTATATCCTTTAAGAAAGCAATAAGCAGATGAACTCTTGAGATAGCAGGACCCTGCTTTCACATCAATTTGCAGTGCCTGAGTTGTGGGAGGGCAGGGAGCGGTGCTGTGTTCTCGCTCCCACCCACAGTTGTGGTTTTCTTCATCTTCTTTTGCCTCAAGTAGCGGAGTTGAGAAATTAATTAAACCCACCACTTATACACACTTTGAGCACTGCAAATATCCTTAACTATGCAAATTAAGACAAGATAAATTCAGCAGATTTGACTTACGTGACAGGTTTTTTTCCCCAGGAGAATATTCTTTACACTTTCCCATAAGGTATCTGTTGTTTTACAAATCGAACACTACTGTACCTTTTCATAGAAATAGAAAGGGTCTGCTAAGATGTACCAGCCAGCTCACATTCTTTGTTTTGCCTGTTTTGTCTTTTGATGAAATGACTTTTCTTCCAACAATTAATATGCTTTTACTTAATGGGAATGTGCATGTAATTTAATATTTAGTATAACTTCTAAAGGTTCATGTGCCTTAGGTATCTACTCTTTTCTCTTACCAGAATGGTTACAGATGATCCAGTTTGAATAAATAAAAAATTCCCTTACTTGAGGCATTTCACCAGTTTGTCTATTAGCCGTCCCAATATACCAGAGGTTTAGAAGGAAAAGACTAGAGAATATAAAAATTAAAAAAGCAAACACATTACCAACTTCATGTCTTTGTTATTTGCTGTTATGTCTAAGCAGAAACTTAGCGGTCTCCTGCCTGTAGCTTGTGGGTTCCCAAATTGCCTGCAGGATTCTCACATTGTTCATGGGCAAAGGCTATTGAAGAGTTAAGATTTAAGGCAGAAAGAGAGTTAAAATTGGAATGAAGTTGCTCAGCATTGTTCCCCTTCAGTCAGCAAAGACTTTGTTTCTTTTCACCAGCTAATCATCCAGCTAATGTGAGTTTGAGAAATATTTTACAATATGCATCTCACCTGAGCATATCCCAGTGCCATTTTCTGCCCTGATCTTCCTGAACTAGCAGTGGGGAAGAGTGTGGTTTTTCCTTTCTGGCATAATTTAGTTTATTCTTTCAGAGTCTGTCTAGAGATGAAAATATATCATTGTGCTACAGTGAAGCTGTAATATCCAGTTATGAATCTCTTCTTTCCCGATCTCCATATGCAAGCCTTATTAATGTCAGGGCCATTTTTGTTTTGTTAGTCTGTGTTAAGTAAACAAAAACTCAGAAACTAAGAACTTGGAAGGTCAGTGAAGAATTAGAATTGCATTCTCAGAGAAATAGTCATAATTTGTTATCTTTTAGAATACTGGAGAACAAAATTTACTGATTACAGAGTAGCAGGCATGCTACATAGAATCCCAGAAAACAGCAATGTCTGGCTTTTTGGAAGTTTCTCTCATTTATCCCATACTCCTCTCAGGAAGGGTTACCTCTGCTCTTGATAGATGGTAGACGTGCTTTTTAAAAGCCTCCAGTGAGGTGCTCCACAGCCTACCTGCACAGTCTGGTCCATTTCTAATACTGTTATAGTGGTATCCTCACCGTTAGAGAACTTGTCCTGTTACCTGTTTTACACTCTCTTTAGGGCAGTTTAAGTCTATTAGTTCTTATCCTCCAAGGGTATGGGGGGCAGATGATTACTACCCCTAGTCCTCTGCACTACAGGAGTGCTTTCAGTCTTCTCATACAGGATGATTATGTGTCTCAGAATTCCAGCCTTTCTGAACACATCTTTCTTGAGGTTTGTCATCTCTTGTCTTCTGATATGTCTCATATCTTGCAGGATCTCTACTTATTTATGCACCCTGGAATTTCTTCTCTGGCATCAGCATGGTGCTGTTGATCCATTTCTGTCTTCAGTCCTCTAATGTCCAGGAATCCATTTATGTCAGAATGCTCTTTATTGTCTCATGCCTATCCTGTGTTCACTTTGATGAATAATCTTACACATAGAATCTTGCATCTCATTTAACAGGGAGGCACCTTTTTTTTATTTTCGTGCCATTTTTTCCAGCTTTTTAGGATCTTTTGAATTGTAATTCTGTCCTTCTAGGCATTTGAAACCCCTTCCAGCTTGGTGTTGTCCACAAATTAAATAAGTATATGCATTCTCTGTCCCATCATCATCCTCATTAATGAAAATACTGCACGATATTAGAGACCAAGTAAATCCCTGCAATACTATGTTCAGTATATCCTTCTATTTCAAAACCTATGAATCATAGGGGACTATTCTCTGGATGTAGTTTTTACACCATTTTGCATGTACCTTTTAGAAAGAGCTTCTGAAATCTTATTAAAAATCAAGAATTAATATATTGACATCTTTCCTCCATCGAAAAGACCTGTTACATTGTCACAGAAGGAAATTGCTTAGGTTTAGCTCTGTTCTTGGCAAATCTTTATTGGTTGTTACTCATGACCATGTTTTGACTAGATTCCTTAGAAGTCTGATGAAGTGTTGATTTCTATTCCTTCCTCTCTTCCTTTCTTCTGTCCCTTAATTAATGAATTAAGTGATTATTAACTGATCTTAATTATGTTCTTTCTCCTCTTTTTAGGCTAAACAGCACGCTTTTGGTTTTGATAGTTTTACAGAGCTTCATTCCTTGGATGAGTTCTTAAAGATAATGTCATTTACAGGACTCGAGTCATTTCTCTAAGTATGTAGGATGGGTCTTGTGAACTATCAAGTAGAAACATGTTATAATTTTAACAAGTGCTCTTGAAACCTGCCCTTTCTGTCCTCAGGTGTGACTGCTTCCTTTTCTGATGCTAATTTTGATTAGTTCCTTGAATCTGTTGCCTTTTTTAGTGAATACTGAGGCACTGTCTTCAAAAGGGAAGAATTTAATTCTTTGAATCTTCAGATGTTAGCTTTTAATAACTAAAATGAAACAAAGGTGAAGTATTTTGGAGTCCTATACATGGCTTTCTTTTAATCAAAACCAAGTTTTATGTAAGTGAGAATTTATAAAAGCCACAGTCATTTGGACTGACCCTTTATATAGCATAATGGCACAACATTTAGCTGCTTAGTTATGATGTGTTCCACATTGCCATTTTAATAATTCAAATTATTTTCTATTTAGATAGTGTTTATCCAAACATATGCACAAGAGTTCTAGGGGGAAAATTAGGTGAGGCAGAAGATCAGACAAATAGCTTCTTTTGAGAAAGAAAATGCTATCTCTGTGGAGGGGGGAAATGGTATGTTCTTAAACTTCTCTCTTCTTTTTAGCCCATACTCATTTGCTTTAGTCCTCTGAAGTGAAATTTGAAATATAATAATGCAAGTAAAGTAAACTAAGTATATCTTATAGGAGTAAATATACAGCTGTTAAGTGTCCAAGTAATTTTCTTTAAAGTCAATCACTCCTAACTGTGCAGCCTAGCAAAGTGGCTATCATGGTACTTTGCAACTAGGCGACTGGACTAGAAGTTATATATCCTGTTTACAGAGCTTGACATCCTCACCAAAAAGAAAACACACTTAAATACCCCCTATGTTTAGAGAAGAGGCAGGCATTGCCAGCTTACAAGGTTCACTGCTCTCTTTAGTCATGGAATTGTAACCAGCGTGAGGCAGGTGTTTGACACTGGCCACAAACTGGTGGCTTGTTTGTAATTGTCTCATTACTTACAAATGTTTCCTAGCATAGCTGCTGATGGCACTGCAACCAGAGGTGAAAGAAATCTGATTGTTTTATGCTTAGGCACTAGAGGCAAGAAGAAAGCAGAAATGGAAAAGTAGATTTAAAAAAATACTTTTCTTTTTTGCACTTAAAATTGGGAATTTCAGAACCTCTCCTGAGAAACAGGGGAAGAGTATCTGTACATTTTTTCCTGGAATTATAACCCAGGTGTTATCTAAGGAGAGAGACTTATTTCTAGGGTTTTTTATTTAATTTTAAATTGCAGTTTTGTAAGGAAATGAATGTCATATTACCAGATGTCATTTAATGTTAGTATTCTAAAGTAATCTTAAGGATCATTCAAAAGTGTTCTAAGTGACTTCCTCCATCCTCCCATTATTTGATATTCTCTGTGTATGTAACGACCTATTGAAGTAAGTGCCAAGTAGGTATGAGAGTGGAGGAAAGATAAAATCTCTCCATAATTAGGATATAGGAAATTCTCTAACAAAGAGAATGTTATTTTCCTTTTTAATATTTTAGTAATGTTCCCATTGTATTTTCTAAGACTTAAAAGGCAAATGGGATAGCTGCTGTTCTCAACCCTCATGTTATTTTAAGAACCTCCTAAATGTAATTTCTGTGATCAATAACATCCATGCACATGCACTGATGTGCAGCATAAAGATGACCCAGTTCTATTTTTGCTTTTTAAGGGCCTTTTGTAGAGTGGTAGCTCTGCTGTTAAAGGGACAACAATGAGCATATCTTTCAATAAATGTGGAAATGCTACTGCTTTGAAGAAAGAAATTTCAATGGTTTTAAAAAGACTTTGGTCATCTGAACATAGATTGAGATTACCCATCCTATTGCACCCTTTTAGCCAGAATGCAAATATTTTCTTCTGAATAGTCTTTACTGAAAGCAGGTATCAAAGTGATTGCGATAGGCTAGGCATAGGTCACTGCTCCTCAGAGAATAAGGCGTAATGGGCTACATTATCACAGGCAAGTTGCTTAGTCAAGAATACTCCTCAAGATATGCAGCTGACATGAAGGGAAAGCTGGAAAAAGCCTCCGCCTGTCCAGTGGTGGAAATCAGAATGGATTACTCGTGTAAGGCTGCAGGTGTGAGCTTGTGTGAGCTGTTGTGCTGTGAGCTGTAGACACCCTCCGCTTCTCATTTTTAGCATGTGCGTACATTAACACTGTTGTTATCAATGCTGCGAGCTCTACAGCTGGGACTGTTGTGTCGGGTCAGCATCCCAAGGACATGTGCTTGTGGCTTATGCACCATCCTCTTCCATCCTGCCATGCCAGAGGAAAATCTGAGACCTGCAGTTCTTCCTGCCAGAGAACTGTACTATACTGCCAGGTTTCTTTCAGAGCATTTTCTTTTTTTTTTTTTAATTGCTTCTGTTCTACATCATCCTAAATGAGACCGTTTTCTGTGTATTCCTCCTCCCTATAAACTGTGCAGGGAATGAAGGCTTGGCTGTGTGGCATCTTCAGCCATGTCTTCTCTTCACGTTTATAGCTGTGTTCACTACAGTTCCCTGAAAAACATCCGCACTGCAGCTGTCTGTACTATCTCAAGAGAGATAGGAATAGGGTGTGGATTCATGAAAATATCTCCAGTGTAAATCTGCGGTCTCCATCTTATGTCTGGAGAGTCACGATAACTGGCTCTGGAGCCACCCCCATCCCCGACTCTGTCTCGGTGTCCAGACACATCCTTGGTGGTAGGTGAGGTCTCTGCCAGGCACTGCAGGCACCTGGCCCAGGCAGAGGGACACTGGCTCCGGAACAGCCTCTGGCAACACCACTGGGACAGCATCCCAAGCTTGTGAGGTGCCAGTGCAGCTGGAGGTAACTGCAGTCTCTTCAGAAACACAGCTGTAGCCAAAAAGGAAAGCCAGGGAGAGAAGGGTGGCAGCAGTCCTGTCCTCTTCCTGCCAGCTGACCCAGGGGGCTGTTGCTCACTCTACCTCAGTACAGGGTGCAAGAGCCACCTCTCCCAACCCAGCGACTTTCCATCGTTAAAGGTGTTTGTAGAAGGGCCTTTATGTCCTGGCTGCCAATGCCTCCCATACTGGAAAGGTGGCAGGAGAAGACCTTCTGGGTTCCTTGTTCCACCCCAAGCATTTTATCTTGTTCCTGTTCATGACTGCATTTAAGGAGACTGTTACAGCAGAGGGGAAGGTACACTCTTGGCTCTACAGACCACACAGATTGCTTCCCCTTCTCTGAGAAGCTAAAAAATAGACATGCTGCTACTTTTTGGTTCTGAAGAATAACGGTGCCAAGCTAGCCTGAAGCTTGCAGAACACGAGTACTTCCACTGACATAGTTGTGTCTAGAATGGTCATGCCAGATGCATTTCCCACCCACTTTCTTTTCTCCTCTGTTCTCACTTTCCCGTTTCTGGTTTGAGAAGACAAAGCTACAGGCATGTGCCACCCTTCTGTAGCATAACAGTAAGAAAATAGAGGAAGATGATTCTTCCCATCTAATTGCTGCTAAGTCTATTTAAAATAAAAGGTGTCCAGCTCTTGTGATTATAACTTCCCACAGTGTGAGTCTACTGGGAAGAAACTGACCTCCAGAAACTACGTGTTAGACAGTTCAGTTTCTTCTCTTTGGAATTTAAAAAAAATAAGTCTCTCAGCTGCTAGGTTGTTCTTTTTTATGCTCTGGTTACTATTGTATTAATCTTTCTCTCTTACTCATTACAAATTGGTGCATTGTCTAATTTGTAAGTTGAGGCAAGTTAGGACAAGGTTTTCTTCAGTGCTCAGGCTAGACTTTACTTCATTCCCAAGTGAAACCCAGACTTTTCAAGAATCGCAGAATCAGTCAAATTTAGAACATTTCCAAAGCTCTGTCTGGACATATTTTATGAACACCTACTTTAATGGAGTTAGGCCAATATTTAGAAACTGAATTGCAGTAATTCAGCATATCGTCTGTAGTGATACCCCACCATTGTTTAACTTAAAAATGTGCTGATGAATTAGATTCACGGTACCTTATATGTCTTCAGCACAGTGAGCATGTCGGTGTGTTTACTGGCACTTCTCATTGCCAGTGTGCCCTAACGCAGAAGCCCTGTGCCTCACTGAGAACCTCTCACTCCATTCATCTCTTTTGACCTTCCTGATGAGACCAAGTTCTTATTAGTTTCTCTCTCAGAACTGTGTTTCATAATGTGATCCCTGGAAAGTGACTGAGACCATTGACCCTTCTTACAAAAGTTCCCGAATAAAAATTAGTTGTTAAATTAATTCTCAGTCCCTTCCAAAAGAATGTGGGCTCTGTTTGCACTGATGCCCTGGAGGTGGGGTAGTTGTTATCCTGTGACAGTCCCCTGAGCTCTGGTTCCATCAGTCATTCAACCATAGGAACATTATTTTGAGACTGATATATGATCATTCTCACCAGTATCTGTATTCATGTCGTATTATCTTTCCTAGATGAGGTAATGTAGTAATGCTGACACTTCTGACTTCAGGATCTTGCTTTGTTTATTTAGTTACAATCCAAATAAAAAGCTATTATCTCACAGTCCTTTGCCTTACAGTGGGGTGTGTTGGAGGGGTCTGCTGAATGTAAGCAAACTTTCAAAACCTTGTCCCTTCTGATAAATTGATACTCAAACAGAAATACACAGTAATGAGTTTCAATAATTCATTACAGTGCCACTACATTCAATGTAATTCCTTTAAGAACCATGATTAGCTGATACAAAATGATGAATGGGGGACTGGGACAGTTTATTTAGCAATGAAACAAATTAACAGTGCTGTTGAATTCAAGTGCCTCTTGGTGTGGGAACAACACCCGGGACAGATTTTGAGTGCCTGCTCAATGCTATCTGCCTAAAGTAAAATGTGTCAGAAAGCAGGCTGAATAGGGGAGACAATATATGTCCCTTTATAATATGACCTTTTTAATAATTTCTGTCTCCTTATTAGCTGGACTGTTGTCACTCACAGTGACAGTGGGAACAGTTCTTCATCTCAAAAATAATGTACAAGCCCAAAAGGAAAAATAAAATCAATGCTTCTATTCTCAGACATTTCTAGTTATAACCTATTACTCTGCATACATTATTTTTAATGAATTGCTGGATGCCTCTTTAGCTTTCTCAGAATGTCTTCCAAGAACAAGGCTTTGTGGACTCCTGCCAGACACACACACGTATGATTTCTATGCTGTCCTTTTCTTTTCTTGTTGGTAGCAAAACTGCTTTGGCAACAGCCCTCCTACGCTTCCTTCAATTGCTTCTTGCTCTAAAACTTGAAGAAGCCAAAGTCTCAACCTTCTTTGCCTTAGTGTCAAATCCAGCTAGGTGGTGAGGGCCCTAGTTTCCCATGGACTTCCATCTTTGACACCTTAAATGAATAGCCTGGAAGAACTGAGTTCAATTCTAGGCACAGCAGTGTCAACAGTAGCTAGATCTGGGATCAGGTTTTCATCCCTGGGACTGGTACCTGCCTGGAAGGCAGCACTTGTGAGCAGCAACCTTCCTGCACAGCTGGCTGAAGCAGGGAACTCTTTCGATGTTACATAGATTATGATGAAAACTTTGCCATGCGATGTTATTACTATTTATTTGTTCCCAATGGGTTAAGAATTTGCCAGGCAGAAAAAGGCACAGTCCCTGCCCCAAGGGGAGCTTGCTGGAAGCTCTGTATTTGGATGCCTGTGAACTTCCTCTGTGACTAAAGGCTATGTCCTTGCATTAATTATGTTAGATCTGTTGTTTCTCACAGTGTGTTACTGTAAATAATCTCTATTTACAAGAATGGATCATTACTCAAACTTCCCACAGAAACTCAATATGCTGTAAGTTTGTTTCCCTTTGTCTTTATTATATTTCACCTCCAACTTTAATTAATGCTACTTCAGGAAATTTCTCCCTGTATTATGTATTTACAGCCAGAAATATTGAGGTTAATGGTTCCTATCCAGTATAATTAAAGATAAATCACAGAGCAATAACTTAGCCTTCCCTTCTGTATCTTAATTCTGTAATTTTGGACCATGTTCTAATCTTTTATGTAATATTTTTATGACCTATTAAATAACTGTGTTTCACCCAAGAGTGGTTCTTCCTGCTAGTGATCCCTTTGCCTGACTGGTAAAGTAACCTACCTTTCTTTCTCTCTTTTTCCACAGAGGAAACAAGTAGACATTTAGTTAAACAGCAGTGGTGGACTCAGAGTCCAATACCTCAGCTCCTGACTCCACCACAGCAGCCTTGGGTCCTCGTGGTGAAGTCAAAAAAGGACTT
Organism: Thinocorus orbignyianus; assembly: GCA_013400375.1. Taxonomy (NCBI): domain Eukaryota; kingdom Metazoa; phylum Chordata; class Aves; order Ciconiiformes; family Thinocoridae; genus Thinocorus; species Thinocorus orbignyianus. Next base: position 525,579 of record VXBW01006647.1, on the reverse strand, counting down.
GCAATGTAAATAGTGCATCTAGTATATTTTTCAGAAACACTTGGTATACTTCTGCCAGTGTTATTTGCATTTGCAGATGGAGAATTGTTACAATACAGCAATGGGGTTTTTTTGGTTTTGATTAACTGATCTGTACAGAGTTTCCAGCAGCTACTGTTTGCACACTGCATTGGCCTGGCCAAATGGATGCATGTATGGCTGGAAACCTAGGTATTAGCAGGAGGCAGCTTAGCAGGGACATTTCAGTCTTGAGCGGGAAGACATGGTTGAAATGTATGATAACATTCTTGTTTTATCAAATAGTTGGAAACAAAAATGAGGAGGTTAGACAAAACTTTACAAGCAAGCCAACAGAAATAATGCCTGTGAGACAGAGGGCTCTGGCCTTCTAATGCAGCACATTTAGTATTGAGTCCTTCCACATCCAGTACAATGTACACACAATATAATTTTGTGGCTAGCAACTCGGATTCCTATATCAGAACTTCTCTTCTTAATGTGCAGAAAGTATATGGATAAGTAACCTCCCTTTGATTTTAGCAGCAAGGTCTTTTTGGTTAGATTCTGTATCTGGGAGAATCACTTATATCCACAGGGAACCACTAATGACTTGTTATATCCTCTAGTGCCTAGGTGAATTCATATCAAAAAAAAACCCAAACAAGTGAAAAAAAATTGAAAGATGGTTTGCCTTTTGTTAAATAGCAGTTGTCCTTGCAATTTAGAGTGAGAACTGAATATAAAAAGAAGAGAACATTATATACACAGAAACAAAATAGGCCATCGGAACAGCTTTTCTTCTGAATACTCCATCTGATTTGAGATTACTAAATGCTCATTAATCCTACATCTTGCAGAAAATTTTAGGGGGAAAAAAGACTACGTACTTACACACTGCACATATTTCCTTGGATGTTATGGATGTTCATGTAGCCACACAGAACCTGGAAACCAAAAGTGTGTCCAGCTTTTCTCCATTTTTTACTAGGGTTTTATTTACATGTTTGCAATGGAAGAAGCTTGGGTGTCTTCACAAGCAGTAGCAGAATTCTGTGGTTTGTCTGCAGTCAGTTGAAGATGGAGAAAGCTGTACAACTGAGACTTTCGTCCCATGAACAAATGCCATAAGAATGCCTCCTCTGTGTGTCAACTGTTACTGCATTTATTGAAATAAATTGCAAGCTCTTTCACTCTTCAGATTGGAGACAGACCCAGAAGGCAGATAAATATGTGCTTAACTGCCAATTATGAATCTGTTTGGCCTTGGCCGGCTAAAAAAATGTAATAGGATTTTTCTGTATCTTCCTTTTGAAATTCAATAAGAAGAGAATAAAGATTTTTCCCTTTATTTTAATGTTTGTTTTTTTTCATATGGTGGATGAGTGCCCTTTGCTTAGCTATTGCTTTTCACAAAATAATAGAGGCACAAAGGGCATTTCTGTAATTTATTATACATGCATCAGTCCACCTGCCTAGATTGGTGAAAGAACCTGACCTTTATTATGATAAAAGGAATATAGGTAGGGGACAATTTTGATGTTGGAGGCACTCGGTCTTTTAGATGTCTCCAAGCATCTGTTTTAGAATGTTACCTATTGTCACTTCCTAGTAAGGTTTCTTTAGAGGATGACGCTTGCTCGTATTGATACTTGGACTTCCTACAGTGCATTTAAAGCAAAGGCTTGGGAGATTTTACTTAGCTAAAGACAGTAGCACTTACAGCCCCAAGTTAAGAAAGAGACGATGAAATAAACACTTACATTCCAGACGTCTTTTTTTTTTCAAGTAAACTATACATACTATGCTTCAGGGTATTAAAATATGAGGCTTTTCTCATGAAGTGAAGTGGAGTGAAGGTGAAAATAAATGTTGTGGTTTTTAACAAGTGAGTTTTTCTGCTAGCAGCAAGGTTGCTGACTTCTTGCTCATTTTATACCAGCCTGATTGGGGAACTGCATAGCTCAAGCACTGAAGCCATCCGGTGTATAACAGGATAACACAAGCAGCATAAAGGGCGGGGGGTAAGCAGCATTTTTGCTTTCTAAATCTGAGCCTGTGAATTCTCAGCTCTAGGCAGGAGCACATTTGACTTAGAAGGGCATCAGTATACATATATCTCAGCAGGGACAGCTGTGTCTGGAGGAGCCTAGCACTGGTGCTTATCAATCACACCAGCCTCTTCCCAGCCAGACCCAGGTACTACACACAACCACGTTGTGCATGCAGACACATTATTCATGGGAAGTCCTAGCCCTGTCAGGGGCAGGAAGGGACAAGAGCAGGCTTTCACCCATAATATTTTGTTTTCCATATGGCATCCATTTGATGAAAAGGGTTTGAGCACAATGTATTAAACATCTAAAGCCATCCTACACCATGGCACTATAACAGCTCCTAAGTCTTTTTTCTGAGTAAAGAACACATATCCTCAGTCTAATCCCTGATGCTCGATCATTTTTAGTGCTCGCAGTGGGGTTTGGAGAAAACCCGACGTCTCAGCAGTACTGCTTACAGGAATTGCTGTTTTCAGGATTCAGCCCTTTGCAGTTCAACTTCCAACCACGCAAACTGATTATGCAGGAAAATAGCCAAGATTTGCACAGGCCACTAGAAAATCTTGTAAAATTTCCATATATCCTCCACCAAATAACTTTATTCATACCTATTTTTAGGTATCAGAGCCAATATCAACAGCACAAAACTATATAGCTGTACATAGCTGTAAGTTACAGTGCCTATCAATAATCTAAATCATTATCTTGCATATGTATGTTATTGTTGTGATTGTTTCCAAAAACAGAATTGAGATGTGCTAAACCTCTAAAGTTTCAGCAATTATCATACATTAGCAGTAGTTCTATGCGAACCAAGCAACCACCCACTTCATTTGTACCTGTGTAATACTAAACATGTTTAAATGTGTTGATATATTATAGCCAGGGATTGTATATGTGCCTGGTTCATAACATAATCTCTGTTTTGACAGTGTAATGGATTTTACACAAGAGCAATACTGTCAGTAGAAGAAAGGAGGATTAAAGGCTCTGGGTGCCAAGGTCTGTTGTTACTTTGCTCACTGTGGTTGCTCTACAGACAGTGTTGACCCTCGACGTACCTTATCTGTAACTACAACATGAGGAGAATGATATTTCTATAAAAGAAGTTTAAAATAAACTTGAAATAAATAATGGCTACTTTGTTTTTAGGAAGAAAGCCTGATGTGTTTACTCTAGAAAAAGAATAAACTTTTCTAAGTAAAACTCTTAGGAGTTCTGGCCATATAAGAAATGTCAGCTTTGTCCCTTGGTTGATGAGTAGAGTAGGCATCTGCAAGTTGCCTGTCCCAGTGCTGTCTTACTCTGCTGGAATATGATGCTCCTAGGCTCTTATATAGGAAATCTTGAAAATTTTAGCTTTGGTGAAATACAGCTGTAAGTACTGTATGAATGTTATAGTCACAGTAAGAATCAAAAATACACAGAGAAAGAATTAAAAATAGATTAAGATAAGATTAAGGTTAAAAAAAAAAAATTAAGGTAGAAGAAAGATTAAGAAAGGAGAACCTTACTTAGAAAGATTAAGGTAAAATTAGTGGTTGCTTGGTGAAGGTTAGCTACCCTCTCAAGAGCAAGCCAGTCAAGTCTTGGATTCAGGGTATGGTTTTTGTGGCTTTTAAAGCACCAAAGCAAGAAGTGTTAATAAAAGGTAATAGTTCTGAGCAAATGCGAACTATAATTTACAATTTGTTAAATTCTGAATTCACTTTTACAAAACAGCTGAAAGAATCTGTGCAAAGACCTGCAGGCCTCTAGTAAAACTCCAGGCCCGTGGCTCAACACTGATGAGTCAAGAGCATTGAATGAAGAAAATGTTCTTGATTGTGTCTTTAATGAATTGTTCTGATTTCAAAGCAATGTATAATTGGAATGTACTATTGAATGTCAACTAAATGCAAGTATCGCGACCCTCGCCTAAATACAACAAGAAGTCTTAATTCTAGCTATGTAAAATTGCATCAAATTCAGTTGCAAATTCATGTTTTCCCATAGTAGTATCAGTAAAGGGAAAAATAACACAAATAAATGTCCATTATAATTGCTACTGGCATTGATGACATCTATTATTCATGATTTTTTCCCCCACTCCTAAATAGCATAAATCATTAGTGATTTTTTTGTTCTTCAAGAAGGATAAAATAAGGACTAAAAATGTAAATATTTTAAATTCATGTAAATATAATGTTTTTTCTCATGTCCCGAGTCTTCAGAAACAGACTGTTTAAAGCAGAATCTTAAAGAATGCTGTTGTTTATCTCTTGGTTGTTCTTAGTGTGAAATCCATCGGGCTCTAATCCTGAACACATTAAAGCCCATGGCATCAGGCCTGCATCCCAAGAATGTGATGCTCTCAGAAGAGTGGATTTGCAAAGGAGTTTGATGGAGACAGGCATCCAACTCTTGTGGAATTTGTGATTTGGAGCCTCAGCTAAAGCTGGTCAGAAATGCTTCGACTGGAGAATGCTGCTTTGTGAAGATCAAAGGATTACCCAGAAGCAATTTGGTTTTAACCAAAGGCTAATGGAAAATGGACAGGTTTTCAAAGTTCCATCAATCTCTGTCAGCTTATCTGCCAAGCCCCTCTGCTGCCTGCCCAGCCAAGGAAGTGAAAGCTCAGAGCTGCTCAGCAGCTCCCTCATCTTCTGTGGCACACCTGACGAACTGCCAGGAAGACGGCTCCAGCTCTTGGCTGTTGTGCAGCTTTCCTGGTTTGCCAATGTTGTACTGGGATTTTGGTTTTCTAGTTTGCAACTCCTCAGCAGTTGGCTGCCCAGCTCCACAGCTGTGTCCCGTCCAGTGAGGTGTGTGACAGCCAGAGCTTCAGCCCCGGACTGGCCTTTTGCAAACAGTGCCAAAATACTTAATTTTCATCCAACCCAGAAGTAAACCAAATTCTGATATTTCAAACCCTTTCCAAGAGCAAAGCATAATCTACTCTCATTACTTCGTTATCTCAGTTATAACTGTTGTGTGTTTTTTTTCTGGGATGCATAGTCGGTCATTACTGAGCAATAATATTTATCCAGAATTTTTCTGTCTTGCAGCTACTATCTCTAAAACATCCTCAAAGTGCAGAACATATTCTCCTGGCAAATGCATAAGCAGAAAAAAATACATAAGCAAAGTTGCGTAATCTTTTGAAAACCTAGTTTGACTGGCAAAGCATCCTTCAGCAACTGAAGTCTTAATAGGAAATAATTCAACATTCTGCTGACCTTTACAAGTTTAGCCTTTATGTAGGAGGGAACTGTTTGAAAAATGTTTCTAATTCAGTTGTCACAAATGGACACCAGACTTGTGGCTGATCTGCTTCATAAACAGAGGCTTCCTTTTGATTTTTTTATAAGCACCAAGCTTGATCTTACACTGTCTCCCATAATTCTCAGCTGCCCCATCACTTCTATTTCCTCACGAACAAAAGGCTGCTTGAAAAAAAAAACTACGCATGTGACAGATAATGAGGATAATAAAAAGGTAATCCTGGCAATTATTGTTGCTTATACAGTCAAAACCAGATCCTGTCTCTGTTCCAGGAACCCCACTGTGCCAAGCTGGTTGATGAAGCAGGAAGGATGCAGCCTTCCTGCTCATAGGCACACAGACATACATTTATACATGAGCGAGAAGAGTGCCTTTGATCTATATGCTTATAAGCAGCAACAGTGTAGACTGTCGCTTCCTATGCAGACAAGGGTATTACACATAATAAGAAAACATTTATTACCTATACAGCTCAATAACAGCAGCCACCCAGGCTCCATCAGTAGCCGGTCATTATGTGGTGCCACTTACTCACCAGTCTGGACTCCTTTCCAACTTCATTGAGCTCCTGATTCACAGTAGCTAGCAAGACGGAATATATTCCGAGAGAGGAAGGCAACACGGGGTGTGACAGACAGTGTCTAATACCATAAACCCCCAGACTAGCCAGACCTCCTCCAAACAGAGGATGAAAAAGACAAATATGAAAGAAACTAAATATTTCAAATTGAATTTTACTACTTAAAAAAGTGTGAGAGGGCATGTCAGAACCCGTTGTTACTAGAAACAAATAACAGTGACAATAATCAGCAAGAAAAAAATGTCCTGGAGAATATTCTAAACTAGAAACTGACTTTCTAAATTTAGTTTTCTAGTTTCACTTATTATCATCTCTTTTCCAAACAATGCACGTGTGAGAAAGTACTCGCATAAAAAAAACCCTGTTTCTATGTTTCGTTAAAGACAAAGGCAAAATTGGATCGTTAAACCTCATTGCTTTTCTGGAGCTAATGTAGCCCTCCTTTTGTTGTGGCCGCACTGCAGGGGTAGGAGAGGCTGTTCACAGCCGGACTGGTGTGTTGCAGGGGTGGTTGGTTTGATAGGTGTTCTTAGGGCTGTAGGTGAGTCCCCGAGGGGTGGGAGCACGGCTGACCTGCCGCAGGCTGTGCCTTGCAGGTGGCTCAGCAAAAGGTTGGCCCCATTCTCCTGTCAGTGTAAGAACGCACCATAGATCATGCTCCAGGGGTGATTCTCTCTTGTGAATGGAGCGAGCACATAGCCCATATGACAAGCAGGTTTTATTTAGAATCATAGAATCATAGAATAGTTAGAGTTGGAGGGGACCTTAAAGATCATCAAGTTCCAACCCCCCTGCCATGTGCAGGGTCACCTCTCCCTAGAGCAGGTTGCTCAAACCTATACAAATTTATACACTATATTAACGTTCTAGGTATATTTTGACTGGCATCCCCTAAACTGGAGTGGCTTTTCTTCCACAGGCCTACGGGGATGATTTTCAGAGCCATCACAGGCTCATGTGGCTGTGAAATCCATCCTTGTGGTGCTGGCAACCCGTGGGAAGGCCTGGCAGAGCTGGGCCCTGTCACCAGACAGATCTGCTGCGTTTTGGCAGAGCCGCAGGCGATGCAGGGCATTACCGGGGTCCCCACTCACCCTGGGCTGCTCAGACCCCCGTGTCCCACCCTGAGCTCAGCAGGGGCAGCAAAGGCCAGGAACAGACCACGCTTGTGGCACACCCTGCGCCTCGGGAGGGTGATTCAGTTGGCGACAGCAAATGGTTTCACTGATGCAAAGACAGTGTGGCTTGAGTGGGAAGGGAGCCAGCTGGGCTTTTTCTTCAGCTAGCATACACAAGAACAGGAGTGTGAGAGCTATTTTGATGGGGTCAGAGTCACAGTAACAAGTATTATGCCTGTTTGCAGTGGTGTGAATCTACATTCTACCCCATTTCCTTCCTCTGTTTGTTTTTAAAAGGCATAGCGGGAGAAGAATGGCAGCAAAGTAAGCCGTGCAGCACAACTCTGGGTAAAAAGGCCTTGCTGCAAAGGAGCTGCAGGAGATCTTCAGCCAGCCCTAGAGGAGAGGCTGCCCGGTCCTTTTCAGGGTCATTGCCTGCATACCGAGTCCTCTCTCTCTGCCCGGCTGACTGTCCACAGCGGCTGCTGGGGCGAAGGAAGGACACACAGGTTCTCTGCGCTTGCTGGGGACATCGGGAATGCCTGTGGGGAGCAAAAGGCTCCTGTGTTTGTCAGAGATGGTATTTTTTCTGTCCTTACAAATAGCTGTTAGGCAGGGGAGATTGCATTTACTTCTCCCAAGCGGTGTATCCTTGAAGAAGTATCATTTAGGACCTGATGAGAAATACCATTTTCTTTTTTTTTTTTCCCCATTTAGTTTCTTCCTCCCATTAGCTTAAGTTTTTTGCACCCAGAATTGTAAACATTCAACTCTTTATGAATGACCTTTCTAAGGAAAAGCATGTGAAAAGGTTTATGAGCATAAACCAAAGCCTCCCTAATTAATACCTCTGAGAAATATTTTTCTTTAATGCTTTCTTAATGGTAGTATTCTAGTATTATAGTGAAATATGTTAAATTCTCTGCTTCTTTGACACGACTGATGAAAAGAAAGGAAACATACTCTGTCACCTACAGTACTCATCTCACCTAAAACGGAATTGTTTTCCATATTTACATAATGTGCTGGTAGTCTGCATACTCCCTAATTGTCTCTATGTTTATAATCAATTAATCTTTAACAACTTTATCATTGTCATGTTTTCATCCTAGGTATTCATCTTTTTATCCAGACCCTCCAAAAAATGTAACGGTAACTTTGAGTATTACTGCATCAAAGAGCTTGTGCTATTTCTGTTACAGGTACCTCTGGTCTACAGGCAGTTGCAGATTTCAATCTATAGCTGCTTCCATTGAAACAAAATGAGGGGAGTTCTGTCTCTTTTCTACGTGTCCCTTTTTGATACAAGTTGAAATAGTGTAGCCTGCCGTCCAAGGCCTCTACAAAATTCCAGTGTAGGAGTTTGATTGATTTGTTAGTAACTGTGCATAGAAAGCAAGAAGATGAATTACCCCAAGAAAAACAACCAGAGCTGCCAGCTGCAGGCTGCAGAGGAGTCACCAGGGCAGCAGAGAATAGTCTTCCAAATGTTTTAATAAAAGGATCAGGAGAAAAAGATCAGTAGCTGATTAATCATGTTGCTAGTGTTTTCAAGGACATAGGCTAATAGAGAACCAAATGTTAGGAAAATATGTTTCAAGGGAAGGCCAACAGAAAAATCAGAGGAATGCACCCACTGATAACGTTGTGTACAGATTTAGAAGGAAACAGGAAGGACAGAAGAACAGATGAGAGGGCAACTCACGAGGGATCAAATGAAAACCACACAAATAATTATTTTTAAAGGTCATAGCAATAAAAGAAGAATAAAATGAACAAACAAATGGAAAAATAAACTAGCTCCCTGACGTTGTGTTTTCTTGTGAACAGCTATTGTAGGTGTTGGGAGGTTGCTTGTAAATGACAAAATAGCAGAGTCATCTGTGTCCTCAAGTTATCATGTATAAATTGAATAAATACTGAAAAACTACTCTTACAAAGGAGTTTGGAAGTAATTTTTCAACTTTGACATTGGAATTTCTTGAGCCGTTACTTGTCAGCTAACTTCTAGAGGCACTTCCATCTGCATCCCTTTAGGCTGGCCTCCCCAGTTACAGAAACACCAAGTGGGCATTTTGAAGGCAGCAAGATATCACCAAATGTAGGCAGAAATGGCACCAGCCAAAGGCAAAGGACTCTTCAGCATATATATACTGAAAATTACCATGCTGACGTTATCCAGTATTCCTGTGCAGTTGAGATCCTTTTATTTCCTTGCAATAGCTGAAAAACACTTATTCTGTGTCTGACAGAACAGTCATAGTTTCACTTGAAAGATTTAGTGAGCTTCATGGTCTTACTGAAGAACAGGAAGGATATTTTTGTTGTCAGGATGATTTATTAGTAATTGTATCTATTAACATTTTCAAAATATTCAATAATTCCTTCAATACACCTTGTAAATTAATCTTAATAAATATGCAATAGGAATCAGCTTACCCCAGTAATTGACATTTAATAGCATTCAATAGCTGTAATTACGAAGATAACTTCTCACAGTAGTTTAACTCTTAATTAGCCCTAGGGAAAGAGCTAACCCTCCAAACAGTTAGTTGTTTTTAAAAGAGTTACGTGAGAAAACATGCGTGAAATTTTTTTGCAGATTTCTGCAGGGTAAGCTATGTGTATGAGCACAGCTAGCAAATGGAAAACAGAGAAGGATAAATATATTTTCACTTTAACCTACTGCATTTATCACCTCCAAATTCACAACAAGTACAACTTTTTTTTTTTTTTCTTTTAATGCATTTTAAAAACATATCATTACTTAATTTTACTGTGTGGGCAGACTTGGACTAATGTGAATTAGAGGAGAGAAGTTTTCCAGCAGTTCTGCTTTTCTAAGAGAGTTACAGTGCTCTAGACCAGCCTTTAGCGGGGACTCACACATGAGACTGATACATGATGGTGCTGGGGCCAGAGTCTAAAAGAAAACTGTGATTTTAGAGAGAAAGATTCCTCCAAATGTCTTGGCCTGATCCCCATAATAACTTCAAATCTGCTGTTGCTTGGTCTTTACTTCCCAAAATCTGTCCTGATGATTCTGCAAAACTGATCCAGGGTAACTTCCAAAGAAAATTGCTTGGGATAGTGCAGATACTGAAGAATTTGTTCTAGCCACACACAGTTCCCCACTAATGCTTATCTTCAGAAGTTCCATTTTATGAACTCTTATTTCAACTTCTTTCACTTGTTTAGTCTATTGCAAAGCCTTTGTTCCTAGTGACATTTTAGTTCTTAGTAAAGAAACAGACTTATGTAATTACATCACTGCTATTAATTATTAGACCTCTCTCTTTTGCTATGATTGCTACTTTTTTGGGACATGCTGTTTTAACAGGAGTGACACATCAGAAGAGAAGACACTTTGAATGAAGTACATAGAAGTCAAATTCAGCTTTCAGATGTTACTGTCTTTTTCTAACATTATCAAACCAAAAAATTTCAATTTATTTTATGTATAAAACTAGATCTACAATGCAGACCCACTTGCCAATAAGCAAAGTAATAATCACTGTCATATTGCTTAATAATATGACTTTATTTTTGTTTGATTCTATTTTTAGTTCTTTTCGTTATCTTTTATGAGATTGTGCATATTCCAAATTAGTACTTCTGTATTTTGAGGCTGTGTTTCCACTGTGGTGGTTTTACTTGTAATCTTCCTCCCTTTCTCTCTCTTTCTCTCTGTCCCTTGCTCCCCCGTTCCCCTTCCCTTCCCTTTTTTTCTTCGGTTATTTTTCTGGCCATACTTTGCCAGCTGTGCACAACTATTCCATTTCCGAACTGTCCATTCCATTTAAAAATAAATAAATGACAACACATTCACTTTTGCCTCTTCTCAGCCTCATGTCAGTGAGATTCTCATCTTGTTGCAATTGTGCAGGAGTCTAAAATAAAGTTTTCAGCCTCACACCATTATAATCATTCACTGCCCACACCAGTTGCTACTTCGATACAGCTCCATGTGATATAGGTTTTTCCCAGAAAGCATGAAGGAATCGGTATTCCTTCTACCAGCTCATTTCAAGGTTCAGGGAGATTGCCTCACCCTTAGAGAACACAAAGAAACATTCAAACAGTATGAGGTACATTTTCAAAGTGATACTTAGGAATCACACATCTCATTAGCAAATAATTGAGATTCATTGGCACAACTCACTCCTTAGAAAATGGTCCCCCCTAAAACCTGTAAATTGTGAGAGGGCAGACTATGTTAGAGTGCATCTTAATTTTCAGCGAAAACATATGTATGTGCCTAGAAGTTCTGAACCAGCTTTAATTCTGGGTAAATGCTCTGATTCCCCTGTCCTGACGGACATGGGCATGGCATGGATTCCTTCTCTCACAGTAAGAAGGCATAGTGAGGAAAAAGTGGAGCTCTTCTGCCCTATACTCAACTGTAATAAAGCCAAAAGACTTTGTCCATTTTTATTGCACTGCCAATGCAGAAAATTAAGGAAAGTGTGGGGTTTGGGGGACATAGGGAGCTTGCTACTGCATAAAGTGAAAAACAAACAAACAAACCCCTTGAGAAATTATATCAGGAAAGAAATATTCTTAAATATTGAGAAGGCTCACTGATGAGTGCCCCTCACAGAACAGTGTTTCTGTGTCTGAGCTCCTGCTGGTCAGTAAGGTTCTTCTAAAGCTGTTGGGGCCACATACTCCCATCCCCAGTCCCAGGTACAGTTCTGTTGACTTTTATGGTTTCTCCATATTAACCAGGACGCTAGAGGGACAGATTTAGTTCACTACACTTGGAACTAATGATATGGTGTGAAATTTCCATTTCCCACCTGAGACTGCTAACACTGAAGCATAGACTCTTCTGACACAATCTGCTTGGTGCTCACACTGAGTGGGCTCACCTCATGGGCAGCAGCCCAAGGAATTTTAAATTCTGTTCTCACATTCATTCTGGACCATGCTTCTGTCATTTGGTATAGCAAGGTATCAGTTCCTGTCTAACAGCTTGAACAGGTTCTTTGTCAATTCTTATATCTGTTGTATCACCCGAGAGAAATCACTTACGCATATTGCTTTGGAGTGTTAGCTTGAACAGAGATGAGTTTCTAAGCTGGTGTCATAAAGGAAAAAGCAACAGCCTTGGTTCTTGATACTATATACAGAAATATTACAGAATGACGAATAAGATGCTAAACGAGATTTTTTAATTTTTCTCAGTGGGCTGAGTGACTATATGGGGGAGGTGTTTTCTGAGTCTTTCCATTGGGAAAGGCTTTTAGGATCATATTATTATACTTGCTTGTATACATCACTTGGTCCTAACCAAACTGAAAAGATACATTTTTTGGAACTCCGTGGTTGTGATCTAGAACCCTGTTCCTTCATCTAAGATCAGTGCTAATCTTGGTTATGGAACTTGGTATGTCAACCTGTGACCAAACTCTCCCTCTCGTGATTACTATATGTTGTGTAAAACGTACATTCTTTCTAGAATTTGAATTTATTGGTAATTAATATAATGATAACAGAATAAAATCTCAGAATATTCCATCAAAGGAGGAAGCTCTAAGGAAAAGCTTTATATGGTATGCTAAATCCTTGTATCCCAAAAGATGAGAGTTCTGCATCTGTACACAGCATCATGCCCAGATAAAAAAAGTGTCATTTGTAGTAAAATAATCCTGTTTTCTACAGTTGCTTGTAGTTTTTAAATGCTGCTAACCAAACGTAATAACGTATAGAAGAAAATTATTATATTTATGAATACTTTTGAATATTTAAATCATTAACATGTATTCTCTAAGAAAAAAGAACTATTATTTGCGTACACCGTTGTGCCAGTAGGGATACACAGCCCTTGCACTCCTTTGATATTAGTTGATAGGTACAGGTATGCATGATGTAGCAAGATGAGAAAAACATCATAAAGGTGATTGACAGCATGTATGAAGGGACATGGTGAACTGAGATTAACTTGACATCAGCATATAAAGTGATAGAGCAGAAAAGCATTTCATGGGGATTGGGATGTGTCTAAGTAAATGGGACAGCCGTCTTCAAGTATAAAAAAATACAAAACAATTGTATGTGAAAGATGCATTTCAGGAACAGAAATTTGCGCTATTCCTGCTCTTCTATGTCAGCATTCAGTGTTTTTTGGCAACAGTAAGTATTGAAATTTATATAATTTTTTTATTAGAGCTTTCTTAGAATTTCTTGTGGTGAACATCTTAACAGAGACAGGCAGCCACTGTATTTGGATAACTGAGCATCTCTCTCCATCAGTATAACTCTATTTTTCTTATCCTTCTGCCTTATCCTTTAGGCATAGACTATGAGGGGACAGAGAATTCACAAGAGTCCTGAAAAAGAAAATAACCTTTCAGTCTCAAACTTAGTTCATTTTTTTTTCTGACAAAGTATTTGTTAAGATTCAGCATTAGACAATATGCTACCTTTTAAATAAAACCTCTCAGAAAAACAGAGAGTAAATAAGTGTTTATTTTTACTCTTATTCATGGTCTGCAGAGGGGCAGGATGGTGTCAACTTGTTTAAACCAAACCAGATTTATGAACCACAGAATGGTCAGAGTTGGAAGGGACCCTAAAGATCATCGAGTTTCACCTCCCTGCCCTGGGCAGGGACACCTCCCACCGGAGCAGGTTGCTCAAAGCCCGATCTCTTTCAAGAGAGTATGACAGTTTGATTCCACTGGGGAAGAGGCAGTTGGAAATTGCCAGGGTCCTGTGTTAAAAACAGGTGGATTGTAACCCTTCTCCTCTGTACCATGGTCTGTGTGCATGTTTCTACAGCAGGTCCACACATGCTCCTTCAGAAAACTTTTTCCCCTGAACCACTGAACTACTTCCGAAATGAAGCTTAATTGCTTAAGTCTAGCTACTGCTTTATGTGCTTGAGTGGAATGATTTGAAAATACTTGCTGCTTAAAAGCAAGAAGTGCCCCAGCTGACTGACCTTTGCTCCTGGGGAATCTTTTCTACTACCAGAAGAAGGGCAAAGCATATTAGTTTTGCAAACCTAGTAGCCTTCCCAGTCATTTATTGATGACTTCTATACAGGGGTAGCTGAGGCTGTGAAGATGAAAACACATGAGACACAGAGTGCTGCCTAAGAAGTGCTAATGGGCTAATGGGTGGGTTATGCCCCCAGTTCTCCTAGCAGTGAATGATCCACCAAGTCGCATTTCCCCTGCTGGGCAGCCACTGTAGTGAAAGAAGTTGTGATCTCCTCCAGAACAGATCTACTTCATCTCTGCTTCAACTCCCACTTGTCAGTGGCACATTAAAGTCAGGTATCTCCTATCCTAAAAAAGCAAAGATGTTTTAATTTTTAAACGGGTGCTAAATAATTTGTAAGTGCTTACTGAAGAAGTGCTTGAGCGGATCAGGAAACTGAGCCATCCCCACCTGTTCGGTGACTACCTAAAAGTTACCATAGAGGTACAGGCTGGAAGGAGAGGAAAGCCTTGCTGCTCTTTTGAAGTCTGTTCTTGAGAAATATATATTGTCTGTTGGAGAGATGTGCCTTAGTATCAAAGTACCTCCAGTCATATCTTGAGCAGTAGTTCCCTGAGGTACGTTGAGTCTTAGGAAAAGAATTTGGTGGATTTCACATTAGTTTTAGAAAAATTACCTTGTTTCACAGGTAGGGAGAAATGTTATCAGTTTTCTGAGATGAATACCAACAAACTAGAAACATTGAAAAAAATAGATACTTAGTCTGTGCCAGTAGTCAGAGGCTGATTCACAGTTTTCATAAGGCAGTTATTCTGTGGGAAAGGAATTTATCTGCAGTGTGCTTGCATTCCTGAGCTCTTCTTCAGCTTCCACGCTGCCCTCTCACCACTCCTTCTGAGCGTCCTGAGAACTCTCAAGCTCTGTGTTCCTAAGAGTAAATATCCTGTCCTTAGTCTCATAGTAGTGTTCTGTTGTCTAAGTGGATATTGTTTTTTCCAATTTCTAGCAGAACTTAATTTCCCAAGTTATGTTTAGGTTGTCTTTTGGTATATAACTTAATTCTGCAAATGCTCTCAAGTAGTTGGACTTTTACAAAGAAATAGCAATTTATATAACAGCCTACAATATGACAGTTGTTTTTCTAGTTATAAAGCATTTTCCCTTCTTTCTTGGGCAAATGGATGGACAGGAGGGACAGCATTGTGAGAGCTAAAGATTTGTTTGCAGAATGTTTTATGCTTGGATGTTTGAATTAATGGCTGTATGGATCTTTATGTCCGTTCTCCTGCAGGAATTGAGTCTTCACAGCCTCTCTTTATATCAGTTGAACTAGGAAAAGTATAAAAATATAACACTTTAAGGGTATCTCTTGTATTGTCATATATTGTACCGCCCCATTCTTAGCTGAGTCAAGTCCCAGGCTTAACTCAAGCAAATGCTTTATAAAAGAGCAGCCCGATTGCCATTGCTGTGTGGTGTTTGCATGGTATGAAACCACATGAACGGTTCAGCCTGCCTTCTGTTCTCCAGAATGGAACTTCTTCTTACGGAATCCTGGTTAGCCAGGATATGGCACAAATTGGACCTAAAACTCATACTAAAATACTAAATTTTTAGTTAAAATAAAATTTTAAAATGTTAAACCTAAAAAAGAAAAAAATCAAATGTGGAGTTCAATGCAATTGGTTTGTTGTGCTGATACTTGTCCCAGTGATTTGCTTTGATCTCCTTGTGTAAAAGAAAGTTGACAGCAGTGGTAATTTAAATGAGTAATATGAGGAGCCCATCCACTGCTAGATCCAGATGCAGGTACATAGAAATTTGCCTCGTGTCTGTGTTGTATTCACATTATCCATTATCTGTAGTGGTTTTCTGGCTGACACAGAATCAACAGTCCCTCTCCAACAAAGCTCCAGTCTGAAAAATCTAGTTACCTTGTTAACCACGCTCACTCCCTAAGGGTTGGTTAATAAAGGAGTCCTTTTGAATTGTGGTATTCTTACTGCATAAAATATGCTTCAAGTAAGAAAGGTACAGAACAGCAAGGTGCCACAACGTGTTACAGAATATATTGATGTTTTAGGGTGTTGTGATACTACACCAGCTGAAAGCTGGTATATAATGCTTGTTTTGTTGTAAGTTCCTCAGGAAAAAAAAAAAAAGAAAAAAAAAAAAAAAAAAAAGAGAACCTGAATAACTGTGACAAATAATTTTTAAAAAAAATATATTTTTCTTTTTTAAAAGAGAAAAATTATCTCAGAAGAGAATTTTTATCTTGTAGTTACAGATACTGGTAGTTATAGAATGTGGAATAATTTCACTGGCTAAGTTTCTGAAGACATGAAGCAGACCAGAGTTTAAGGGCCTGGTGCTGAAAGCAAACATTTCACCCTGCAAATTCTTGTTGATTCAAGTACTTCCCATGCATATCACTTTACCACAAGAAGAGTTTCTAGGGAATACGTAGCAGAGCATGTAATCATAGTGCTGCTCCTTTCTGTGCCCTAGTGCAATCCAGGAAAGGCAAAGGAGCAAACTCTTTTCTGAAGAAGTTACCTCCCTGGTCAGTCTGTCTTGTTGCGTCCCAAAGGTGACAAGTAAAGCAGAGCAGCTGGCCTGCTCTTTTACTTTTCCAAACACCAAACATCTCTGAGGGATCTCTAGGAGGCAGAGCTAGGGAGGCAGACCACTAGGCTCTGCAGGGGAGGAAAAACCAACTACATCAGCAAACCTACATTTACTATAGTGAGAAATATGAATCAAAATTTTAAAAATCCACCAAAAGCCACCATCCAATTAAAACTAAGCTTCCCCTGTCACTTGTCTAGTGGATAATTATACAGTTACATGTTAGAAATGTCGTTACTAGAATTAGATTAGGGAAATTTCACGCCACAGAGTGAGAGTCTCCCTGGTGATGGCAGCTGTGGGTATCTGGAGGGGCAGTGGCATGCCCCATCCCTGCCTCAGCGTCCCTCAGCGTGTCACTGGCCACCAGGGGAGAACATTGATGCAATTGCGGGGTTACGTATCCAGACACATCACACAGCATCATCTTAGGGCATAAATTGTATCTACCAGCATGGACATCTTGTGAGAAATAGTGCAGTGGCACTCTACAAATGGGAGTCAAGTATTCTCTATATCTAGTTGGTTAAATATAGCAGTAAAGTCAACTGGGAAATCTTAAGCTCTGCTGTGAAGAGCAGAGCTATTAAGAAGTCCTTACAGCTGTGGCGTATAAAATGGCAATGCGCTCACCCATTGAACCTTTGTCTCATTTGCTCAGCTACCCAAATTTACAGTAAAACTGCAGTGTTTCATCTGTTTGTTTATACAATATTATTATTATTGAAAGCATCCCTTCACAAATCTATTGAGCAAAAGTCTTCATCCACAGGACGCTGGGTGGCCTGGCCAGTGACTCTGCCAGTGGCTTCTGTTCATCCACCTTAGTCACAGAAACGTGACACACTATGAAGGACTGAGAAGGACTCTTGCTGAGGTCTCAGGTTATTATTGATTCCTTCGATGACAGAGGCAATGGCGATGTTTGTGCAATGTGTGTGTTTGGCAAATACGAGCCACAGGGCTCGTTGCAGTAGCAGAAAAACTCCATCTGCTTTACAAATTTTATAACACTGATACAGAATGTGCACAAACTGCTCCCCAAATGCTATTAGTTGCCAAGCATAGTTATCATAAGTGGTGATAGAAGACTTAAAACCAACATGAATTATCAAGCCCTTATATATTTATAGGAGAGAGAAATAAATAGCAGATTTCCTCAGATTGGGTGTTGATGCCCATTTGAGGATGCCTTATACCTAGTAGGCTATAGCCACTTCAGTCTGAAACTTCTCTGCTGAAACAAATGTATTTTCCAAATTTCCAAATAATTTCCAAATGGCTGTCCCTTCCATTCTTGCTTTTCTGCAAGATACAACAGATAATCAGTGTGCTCCCTGAGAGAGGTCAGTGCATCTTAGCAACCAGTAGCTCCAGCACTTGCAGTACTTCTAATCCCAGTCCTCAGTATCACTCATAAAAGTTTGCTCAGCTTACACAGAACTTCTGAAACAAAGTGTTCCAGTTTCACATCAGTTTCTGAGAAAGCAAGTTCTCCCCTATACCTGTTTTGAGATCCAAGCTGGGCATTCTGAGGGCTTGGTGGGAAATAAATCTGTTCTGAGCAAACAGTTAATTGATATACGTGAGAGTTTTCCCAAGTGTTTCTTTGTTCAGTTGTATTTGCATCTAGGTTCTTTGCACTGGTTTGTTCACCCTGAGATGTGTGTTCAGATTAACATGCTGTCACAGTTAATGCACAAGGAGTGTAATTACCTGTTTCCTTTGGTTCATTTTTCAAATGCTTGGATTTTGGCATAGTTGGAGGTTTCATCTGTTCATCTTTTCACTTCTACTATAATTCCTCTCAGTAGAAAGAAAAAGGGTGAAGTAAAATTCTGCTTTGCTCTGTAACCCCTATTGCCAGCAAAGCCTATTTCAGATGCTCACACTCTTCCTCAGTCTCTGGTTTGTCCCCGGTGCGGGTTACCATATGCTCAGTTGCACAGATGCAGCTTTTTGTGGGTCTACACAGTAAAATGGGTAATGAAATTATGACGTTTAGATTTGGGGTTTGATTTAAAAAAAAAAAAAAATAAAAAATAAAAGTGGGCAGAGGGGGAAGCGATGAGGACAAGGGTAGGTCAACTATGCTTCTGAGGTGAAAATTATTTCTGGAATTCCATCAGTTATAACTCATCATGCTCCATATCATGCTCCATAGTACAGACAATACCATGATAGCTAATACAGCCTAGTACAATAAAGGCAAGACAAAGTGGTGTGTGCTGATGGTAGAGCCATTCCTTCCCTGATAGGTCCCAAGCAAGCACTTGCCATGTGGTGCATATTTACATTCTGAAAATGTGCAGGTTAGGGGAGAAGCAGCCTCCTGTTGGGTTTCATCTCTGTGCTAATCAGTTATCTTTCAGTGTTGCACTTCCAACGCTGTACCTGTCTTGCACTTCTGTTATTTTGTCATTTCCTTTTTCATTTTCCAGCCTGTGCTGTGTGTTCCCACAGGTGCTTTATGTGCTGCATAGCGTCAGAAGTCCTTATACAAAATATCTGCAGGGCTGAGCCTATCGTGCTATCATTGTTTTATTTTTCTTTGTTGAGTCTTTTTCCTTCTAAAAAATAAATAGTATTTTCCCTTCCTTTGTGGGATCAATTTTTCTTTCCTTTGCAGAGCTCTATCTAATGAGGTTATTTTTCATTATGAGAATCCTGCTATGATAAGGGAGATAGCAGAAAGTCAGTCTAACCCCAGTGAGCTTTCTTCATCCTTGTGTAATTGTGAACAACATCTGATTTTGCTTAGCTTCTCTACTTCGCAGTGCGCTCTCTGGCAATCCTATCAAGCCTTGATTCAACAGCCAATGCTTTTTTATTTGTTTCTTGGGAGAGTTCTAGGGGCCCTGGGTACAAGTTATTGATGAGACTGAGTTTTATTGCTCAGGAAATACTGACATTGCCCTTTGATAACTATTCTTTTGTCTAGTGAATCTTACGACACAGGTATGCTTGGAAGACAAAATGCTGTCACAAGTGAACTTGTCATTAAACTCAACAAATGCTGATAAAATGTCTGGGTGAGTGACTAGACTGTGTTTTAAGCTGTTAGATAATAAAAAGGAAAAAAAAGGGGGGGGGACGGGACAGAGGGATCTGAAAGATTTTTAAACGCAGAGGGACTCATCAATACCACTATTACATCACATTTTCTAACATCAAGTGCCAAATTTCCTGCTGCTCAGCAATCCAGATTTACAGTTCCTTTTCTCCATCAGCAAGAATGGAGAATCAGTCCCTCACATTAGACAGACAAAGGAGAAGGCTGTTAAACTGCATGGAAGTGACAGATATTTTTCCTTGTGTTTTGTGCATCTAGAGTGCACTGTGTCAAAGTGAGTAATGAGTGTCATGGCAATAATGAAGACAATCTCTAAGTTGGATGGTCAGTAAATGTGTTGGCATCATGGCACCAACAAAGAGAAATTTTCCTACATGCACCTATTGCTTTATCTTTCTTTTTGCATCAATAAACTTACTCTAGTTGCTTTATTCTGGTTTAGGATGTACAATTGAATTGTGCCCTGTGCTCCCCTCTGTCCCCAGTGCATAATGCAAAAGATCTTCCATGTCATTACAGGAAATTCAGCCTCATCTAATTTATAGGTGATTTACATTGCCAGCACCCAGACTCAGTGCCTTGCAACTTCCTTCTTTTCATTCCTCTGTCTTTTTCAGAAGTTAGGGAGCTCATTTTCTACCCGAGTCTTATGCAGTGACCTACACACCATCTTCCCTTATACACAGAAAAAGAGATTGAGGCTCTCTACAACGTAGTCTTCATCCTTCTTTGCCTTTTTGCTTTCTCTTGCTCCATTTTCAGCCCTATAATCACACATTTGCAACACAGGAATGTTAATCTCTCTGCTGAAGGCAGCTGTCGATCTTCTGCATATTACTCAAACAGTTTCTAATGCCTGCTTCATGCTCATTAATTTCTCTGCGGGAGATCTTGCATCTTTAAAGCAGAGATCAGAACAGCTGATTACCTGTAATGATATTGCCAATACGGTTAGCTTCTAAGTGCAAATAAAGGGGGGGGGG
>VXBW01006647.1:485995-504898 GCA_013400375.1 Thinocorus orbignyianus | reverse complement strand
AAGAGGGGGAAGAACTGGTTGTTAGGTGCTGAGTAGGATGAAACAGGTATTTTTATAAGTTTTTTAAGTTAACAATAGCAAGAGAAGATATGGATCTGTTGTAAACCTCCATGTCTGTTGTTCTGAATTGCTAAAAATACTTTACAGTTAGTTGGGTATGGATATAGTGATGGTAAAACATCCAATATTTTTGCCTCAATTTTTACACCAAATACATGGTATCTGATTTGAAGTATAAATAATTATTCATTTAATATTTCTTGATTTTTTAAAAAATATTTATTGAATTAATTTTTTTAATCCACTAGATACCCCTGATCTCTAAGCAAATGGTTTTATGTGCCTCAGGCTGTTGTAGTTTGTTGTGGCAGACACCAGTGTAACTTCTGCAGCACTAACTCCTGCGGGCAGAGCACTCAAACAGGCACCTGAAGCCTACTTACTCTCTTAGAAGAGATTTATTTATTTTTGTGTTCGCTGGGAATTGCATTGGGCTTCAGTGTAAGGTCCAATTTAAGTTGAAACTGCCCCCCCCCCCCATCCCGTCTCATGAACTAGAGAATGAGGGACACAAGGAAAGCAGAAAAGAGACTGTGCCTTCTCCAACTCCAGAAGGAAGCAAGGATGAGGAGTTCCTCAGTTACTGCCTCACCTCTCATTTGGAAAAGCAACCAGAAGTGTTAGAGTGCCCAGCTCCCCCTGTTCCCGGTGCTGGGAGAGGCACAGGCGACAGCTGGGGCTGTGCACAACGCTCCAGGAGTTCCACCCACCAGAACTGGGAGAGCAGCTGAGTCCTCACCAGCTTTGGTCAGTGTGGTCCTTTCTCCTTCGTGCTGGGGGTGCAGTTACCCTGCTGCTCCTGCCGCCTTGCCTTTCCCAGTGCTGCCACTGTGAATGGCTGAGCAAATGCTGCTTTGTTCTGAGCTTGGGCTCAGTTCTGCTCCCGAGGGATCCATGGGAAGATTCTCCCATGGGTGTTTGTGGGAGCCTTCAGCTCTTTTTCCTACTGCTACCAGAGGAGACATCCTCAGGCTGCGTTTGCAGTGGTAAATATTGTGGTGTATTCTGTTGAGCCATGTGTGTTGAGTGCACATACTGGTGATCATTTTTCATTGCCCTAAATCTTGTAAAGTCTTTGTGTCGGTAAAAAATGGATGTCAGATACTGATCTAGCTGCATTTTGCACACAGGGCTTGTTGTTTTATGGTGTGGTAGGATAATTTTTCAATGCATATCCAAAGTAACTTCTTCCCTGGAGACAGATATTTAAAATCAGCTGCTTAGAACATTAATTTATTTCGCTAATATGAATTATCAAAATGTTTAACTACTTGAGGTATTTTATTTTGTAAAACGTTTAGCATATGTGGACTGTGACTAATTACCTATCAAATTTCATATGCGTGTTTAATGGTCACAATCAGGGTTTGTTTACCTTAGTATAACTTGGATACTGCACCAAAATACTATCTTTTCCCCCTTTGTTTAACTCCTTCAATATTGTGCTCAGAATAATATTTCCTACTTTCATTCAGCCGGAGCTGGACTGCTCTCTCTTACGCAGTGGAAAAGAAGGAACTCAAATGAGGGCAGAGAATTAAAAAAATGCTTTCAACATGAGTACCATTCCATATGAAATGGAACTTCTGTGTAACTCGTTGGGAATTAGTAGATGAGCAAAAAGTCAATTATTTTTTTTTTTTTCCTCTGGTTTTACTTAATGCTTATGAAGCTTTTCTTGGCTCAACGACAGTGGCCTTAGGAAAAATGACTGTGTAGAAAAGATGTTAAAAAATATCGAAGCTGTTAGTGCAATACAAAATATTTCCAGAAAAAGTTACGTCCCATGTGGGATCATCTACTTCTAATAAAAAATTAACTTGGTGTTCCCTACGCCTATTGTGCCAAACTGGGGGAGTTTTATGTGCCTGACCAGAAAACACTGACATATATTTCCATTTAAATGTATTTTTTTGTTTCCATCTTCCTATTGTTCTTCCATACAAGATGAATTAAGCAACATCCTTCTCAGCTCTGACATTTTTCCTCATATGGTTCAAAAATAAGTATAGACTGGTATTCCACAAAAGTACACACTGAATCATTCTCATTAATTAAGGATTGCTTTTACATCCACTTCAAATTATTTTAATAATAGTCTTGAGATTATCTGTTTTGTTAAGATGAAATATATGAGCAGCTGTGTTACTCCTACAGCTTTGGCATGTTGCAGGAATGCAGCACCTATGCGCAGCAGCAGGGTCCTGTGAGAGCAGATGTAATTGCCCATCCGTGCAGTTCTTTTGCATACCTGGGGCCTGATTGCACAGTTAATATTCATATTAGTATCTATTTTATTGTTTTGCTGTGATTCTCAGCAAGCAAATACTTATGGCAGGTTGGTAAGAGGAGCAGAGCTGGGTCTCTCGTGGCTTTTTCTCATTGAAGAGCCTGAAGTTGGTGGTATTAGTCATCTGCTTAGTCAAGCGTGTGCCTGAACACCTTGCTGAACTGAAGCTGTAACATGGAGACTGGAAAAGTCTGTTGCCTCCTGGCTGTAGATAAGAGTCTGAATACTAGCACATCTGCCTGACCTTTGAAGAGCAACAGTGAGCTGCTGAGAACTGCGGTAGCTAGGAGGAGATAGCGCTGTATTGTAATGATCTGCTAAGATCTGTTTTCAGGAGAGCAATGGTGACAAGAATAATAATTGCAATACTGTTTAGGTGGCCACAAAGAAAATAACCAGTGTGCTGGTGACATAGCACCAGCATTTTGACAAATGCAGCTCTCTTCATGCTGATGCTACAGTATTTTCAAGAGCAGGTAAGGACTTGATGTCTTAAGGTAGTTTTCTAGATGCATTCCACTTTGTGTCCTGCTCCAGCTCCTGGCTCCTAGCCACTTCTCTTGTCTCTGATCTTAATCTTCCAAGTGACCAGCAGGTTAAGCTACTGCAGCAGATCTCACTCCACTGTGCCAGCCAGGCCTAGTAAATCCCGGTACCTGGCAAACCTGAGGTCTACGGAGGGCTGGGCTCACTGCAAGTATGGGTTTTCAGATGCTGATCATCGTTGAGGCCCACCTACAAATCCTTCATAAAGCTTTCTTACTATATCTGAAGTTTTATATAATACATCAAATGCAATCACTGAAACGTGCTCAGTTTCTATGGTGACGGGTACTGGTAGAGAACTCTGAGACAGATGAATTGGAGAACAAAAGAATACAGGAAGCTGAGAGAGCGAAGTTCACTGTGCAGATCTAATTTGTCTGTTATAATGTTTAAAGAATAGAACGAAGAACATTACAGGAAAAAGTAAAACAAATGTTTTAAAGCAAAGGATCTAGCATACCTCAAGTTGCAATGTTTCTCCCCATGTTCATTTATTTCTTTAATGTTAAAAGTAGTTGCAAAGGCTTAAGGAAGCAATAGAGAAGTTGGCAGCTGAACTGGAGCTGAACAGTCACGGGAAAGGAGTCTGAGTTTGAGGTCAGTGTTGTCAGGTGTTAGTGAGAGTATCTATGGGATCACTGGAAATTCTTGGAAGACAAGAGCTGGTGTGAGAGGTATGGGGTAGCATCAAGCAAAAAGGCAGAGACATAAGGGAAGAGAGGTCAAGCAGCCTCGTACCAAATCTGTTTAACATTTGGTCTTGCCTCACTGCATTTTTTGTGAGTTTTTGACTGAATAAGGATCATTAATTAGAAGAAAAAAAGAAAAAAAGGCCATTTATGTAGCAAGGAAGCCAAAAGCACTCTACATTTGCAAAGAAAATGGAAGGTTCTTTACAGTTGGTGGTTTTTTTTCTGCTTATACATTTTCTATACAGATGCAGTTACTGCCAGCAGTCATTATAACTTTCTGTGGTTTGAGCAATGTTTCAAAATACTTGTTTCACTTTACTTGCCTGAAATTTCTGCTCGTTGGGAAGCGTTACGTGCTTGACTAATTTCCCACTATTTAGGTTCAATGAAATGCATTTCCTCAAGCTCAGTCCAGCCAAGTTTACAGCTATGGTAACAATGCAAGAGGTGGATGGGGTTGAGCTCATTGACCCCAGACCTGCAGCTGCACATTCTGCTGCAGTTACTGAGAAAACTCTAGGAGGCAATTTGCAGCTTTATTGTGTCGATAAGCAGAAGAAGCATAGTAAATGGTGGCTTAGCTAAATCAATTTCCATGCCAAAGGTCAGTAGAGTTTGTAAGTGCATCTGTTTAGAGAATAGCAGCCTAATCTGTCCACTTGATGATGTTCGCATCTCATTCACAGCTAAGAGTCAACTATCTCCATTTTATGTGGAGCAAAGAGAGGAAATATGTTTTGGAATAAGGCATTGGGCTAGGAATAGATCATGCGTTTTGCTGCTAACACTGCTACTCAGCTTTTACGCAGTATGCATTTGAAAACATAAGGCTGTATCTTGTTTGAATCTCAGATTTGAATCAGAAGGAAAGGAAAAAAGAAAATGCATTCTTGCCCAGTAGTTCAGGAGACATAAAGTAGACAAAGATTTATTGGCTTTATTGCTGATATACACATTTTGCATCCATGTGCTTCTCTATATGCACCACTTAAATATGTTGGAGGAATTTTGTTGATAACATGAACAAATAGTTGAGACGGGAAGAAAAGCCAGGAGAAATGCCCTGTTTTTTCACTGCTGATAGCAGCTTGGTTCCAGATCCAACTTTGAGTTCAAGAATTCATTTTTCTCTCTGACTGGCGTTCAGTTGTCCTGGAAGGCAGTTCTGTCAGTGTACCCTACAGAATTTCCTTAAGGATTAGAATGGTCTGCACACCTATTAGATTAAATGCAAATTTTGTAACTGCTTTTTCATTATTGTGTTACAGAATGTAAAGGATGAGACTTAGCAAGTATAATTTTCTGCAGTTTCAGTGCTCACTGTTTTATTGGAGACTGCCAGCCCCTAAAAGTGTCCGTAATATGGCAAAGACAGGAATGAAGTTTTTAAATCCCTTTCAATCCCAAACAATGAAGTTTTTAAATCCCTTTCTAAGCATTTTGTAAACTCTAGTATGATTTGACTCAGAGAGACAACTGTTCTGATGAAGAGTTTTTAATAAATCTGTTAACTTTGGAAGTGAATTGAGCGAAACTCTCAGGAGTTTCATTGATCTTTACCTTTTTATAGTGGTCTCATGGCCTTCAAGTATGTTTTGTTTGAAAAAGATGCCAAGTCCGAGTATGATCCTGACAGAGAAATTAAAATGTGTGCAGCTTCACCTAAACAACTGGTTATATTTAGCAAGTGTTTCTAGTCTACTGAGAATGACTATTTACTAATTCTTCCCTTCTGGAGGGAGGTGTGGATGGGTGAGACTGTTGCTGCAGGAATAGTGGCTGCATTAAGGAATAAACATCGTCTGCCAGACTTCCAGCACTTCTACAGAATTGGCTGTGGTTCACTGCCTTTAGAGTTCAACCTCTGTGTCTCTCCAAGGACCATCAATGCACTGTAGTCGCATAATACCTATTACAGACTTCATTGTTAATTGTAGATAGTTGTTACACATACCTGCCTTCTGCACTGTGATACATCTTCCTGTTAGTTTTCACTATCCTAAAAATGTATTCAGGAAGTGATTTATGCTGGTTGAAAGTCTTTTTCAAAGTGACTGAAGCTCTGAAATTAAAATGCTCACAGATTTATTTTTTTTTCAGAATTGAGATAAAAAATCAGCATAGGTACTGTACAAAAGGGATTAAGACTTTAAAAATGCAAATGCTTCCTTTGAGATATACTGGTGAAACTGTTATTCATGTGGTAATCAGATAAGTGTGTAATATGCATTTTCCTCTCTCATCTGTGTATACCATCTTTGTGACTTTTTTTGTATTCCATTCTGGGGTTATTAATTAGTTGCACAGATATAGCTGCTTGGTTGGAGGCAGAGGAAAGGGGCCGGACTTTTATTTTTTGTCTGTGAGCTTATACTCATTGATTCAGGAACGTGTCATTTTTGAGACATCTTACTGTCTGAACTATTTGGTATTAGTCATCCTGTGTAAACTGTTTATTAAACCAAGCATAAACAATAAGTTACACAGAATAAATATGTAGAGTGAATTACTATTTTTAGATTACTGTAAGCTCTTCTAAGTCTTCATTGTACTGAAGCAATATTCTCTTTGTAAATTGATGTATTCAGAGCACAGTTCTGATACTACTGTCATTTGAAGCAGCATAAAAAGTGGCAACTCAAGGTACTTACAGGGCTGTGAAAGGCAAATGTCAGAGGTGCTTATGAGGTCCTACCTTCATGCTGTGGTTCTGAAGCAGTGGCTGAATGGACAAGACTCACAGGCCTGGTGTGGTGCAGTGGGGCTGGTTGGGAGAAGTTAATCCCCAAGCTGACAGTCTCCTTGTTACACCAAGGGCAAGAGGCAAGAAGCTACAGCAGGTCTGAGCCTTTCTCCTGCTTCTTCTCTCTGCTGCAGGACTGAGTAGCTGCAATATTTGCTGTAACCGGGGAGCTGTGGGCTTGTGCTTTACATGCCATTTAGATAACTGACAAGTGTCTCCCGTATCTTTGGAGTTGTGTAACATGCTGTTCACGTTCAAGACTGGGTCCGTGCACTGTGAAGATGCCAAAGGTAACCTTGCCCCACCACAGCTGTTGCTGCTGAACATGGTCCAAGACAGAGGGTTCTCTCTGGGTGGGTCTGGGCGGCCACCCTGGGTCCACAGCTGGTCTGAGGTGACCCCGCAGGTGGCCATTGCAGACACTATTAACTGACAAAGAGAGTTTCCTGCCTCACCTCCAGCTGCCTCTCTAGAAAGGTAAAGGACTTTTAAGCCTTGTGTTTGTATGACAGGCCCAGGAAGGCGTCAGCCACTCTAAAATGTCCAAAATGATAGGAGATGCCTGTGTTTAGGAAAACAAATTCTACCCCAGGTGTCAGAACTGAGGAGTAGTTGTAGCTCTGATGGTCTGGTTTTCCTGTAAGGGAATCTCTTTCAGAGGTCAGACCTTGAGGTTCTTCCCTTTCTCCCCTCCCATTGCAGCTCTCCGATGGAAGGTAAAAACTGCTGCAGCCACTTGCTCAGTAGGCACCAGAGGCCTGGCAGCAGAAGCCTTGCCTGCAAGTCTGTGACAGGTGCAGTGACTTAAAACAGGTTTTAAAAATTATTATTCCTCTCTGTTTCACACTTGGGAAAGTACAGCTGGACTACCATGTAGAGTTTGACCTTCCCCAATATGCAAAAGGGGTTGGAACGGTGGAGTGAGTCCAGGGGAAGGCCACCAAAGCGGGCAGAGTCCTAGAGCACGTGTACTGTGAGGAGACCATAAGGGAATGAGTTTGTTCAGCCTCAGGAAGAAAATACCACAGGTCTTCAACTCCCTGATGAATGAGTGGAGAGAAGGTGGAGCCAGACTCTTCACGGGGGAAAAAATGACAGAGCAAGAAGTCATGAGCACAAGTTGGAATACGAGATATTTGGGTTAGGAAAATAAATTCACTGTTTGAGATGTACTGTAAGAGGATGCCCAAAGGAGTTGTGGAATCTCCATCATGGAGGTAACCCAAAATTTGACTGGACAAGGTCCTGAGCAACAGCATTTAAGTTCATCCTACTGTGAGCACAGGGTTGGACCTCTGAAGGTCATTCCAACCTGAATTTTTCTGTAATTCTAACTGCTGACCTGAATAAGAATAGGCCTATGTGCACACTTCCATTTTTTACCAAATGTGAGCCCAAAGCAGAATGCAATACACCTTAAGGATCTGTCAGAACTGCCTGCAGTACTGTTTTGACTATAAATTCCAATCGCTCTTTTTAACTAAGTTTTCTGGGTAAATCGCTGCACGACTCTTAAGCTTTTAGAGCTCCAAGTTGTCACTGTTATTCAAATAAGTGTGCTTTGTTAGAGCTCACTCGGGAAATTAAATAAGCGTAACTATGATGTGTGTATTGGTCTAGTAAATCTATTGTAATACTTTCAGAGGCTCTCAAAGGGCAATTATATCACGTAGTATCCTCATGCATAATGCTTGTACTCAAAGTTTTTGGATGAATCAGTAATGCAAGACTCAGGACTTACATTTAGTGGACACCACAGTCTTACTACAGCTGTTATATTTCTGTGGTTGTTTGCTATGCTTTTTGCAATGTTTCTTTGAAGTTTTAATGAATGTTTTAATTACATGCAGTTCACTTCATACCGTCTCGTTCATGATGCAGTACAACAAAAAAATTTCCAGTTAACAGAACTAAAGAACTAATAGCAAAGATGTTGTGTAATTGTTGAACTGCAACATTTGTCCATTACAGTGTTCCTGTACTTTTCCTATCCCAAGTGTTGCACATTAACTATAGTATTTAATAATAAATTTAAATTAAGGGATTTAACTAAATTATTTAATTTTATGAAGGTGGAATTCATTTCCTCAGTGGATATTATCAAGGAACAGTCCTGCTGCTTGTCTCATAGCATTGCCTTGACCCTGTTTGGGCACCATCTCAGTTTTTCCCCATCATTCTTACACAGAAAAATTTTGATCAATTACTTTTGCTGGAATTTAATTTTAAAGAAAAGAAACACAAGCTCATAAAAGCTCTAATGTTTAACTTGCAATTTTGGAGGTCATTGTCCAAGTCACTAAGACTTACATACTACGGTTTATGAGATGAGTTGGTCACATGAAGTAATTTCTATTCAGTAACTTCCTCTATGGTACCAAATTAGATATAAAGCCAAAGAATTTGATAATTAAAATCTTTTTGTATAAAAATAGATCTAAAAATAAAACACAGCTTGAGAAATGAAAGGGAAATCTCTGTACAAATACCAGTATTATTCAAGTTTATGAGTCCTGAGAACACCTCTGTTTTTTCTTCAAAAGAAACAGCAGTAAGTAACTGAGATCTGTCAAATGCTTTTGCATGGTTCATTAGCTGTATTGCCTCCACATTTTCACATTTTTGAAACATTTTAAGTACAGTCACTCATTCAGATTTTGACAAATAGAGCCTTGCTCCTCATTTTAAATGTGTCGTTTAGCAAGGAAAAACAGATTCCTGAGATTTCTGATCAGATTGTGCTTTTCAGAAAGATTTTTGCAAATAATTTATTTGTCCTTTGGTTGGACAAATCCTTGAATAATTCCACTTTCTGGGAAAAGTGCCATCATTTCAATTGTTCATCATTGCATGGCAACATTTTAATCTCCTCCCATAAAAAGCTTCTATTTTGAGTAGAAGACATTCAATATAGCAACACCCTGTTGGTTGGCCAAATTCATTTCAAAGTACCCAGAACTAACAAAGTCATTTCTGGTTAAATTTTAGGTGTCACTATGTACAACAAACTCTGGTTATACTTGTCACTTAGGAGTTTCAATTGCATGTCCAAATTACCACACTATTAAAAATTCTTTAAATGATAGAAAAGTATTTTGAAATAAATCTTTCGATAACACTTACTGTAGCTGGACAACCTATAATACCAAATTCTATAGGACTCTTACACAGTAAATACAGTAAGTTATGAAAATAAAGTGTTATCATCAGATAACAACAGAAAAATCTATTACATCACTGATTTCCTAGGGTAAACTATGCTTGTATTGGTATTTCAAACATTTTACTTTTAAAATTGGCTGACCATGTCAAGCAACATTTTTATGTACCTTATTTCCTGACTCTTCTTTTTGGTCTTGTGAGATTGGAATTTGTGGTCTGGTGATGGTGTTTTGACTGAACCAATCTTGCGAGTTATGCACAGCCCAAGCTTTAGGAGGGGGTTGCTCATTTGAAAGGGGGACAGAGAACACGGCAGCAGATTTGACATGTTCGTTGTTAAGCCAAAAATGGTGATGTGGTCACCATGCTCAAAGGGAAGGCATTTAAATTCCACTCAGTGTTTTTCTACTGTGCCTGTTCCTAAAATGAATCCTATCCTCTTTCTCACTCTCCAAATATCAATTAGGATACTAGAGCATAGAGAATGGAAGTGATACACTTGCTCCTTCTTGGACTTCTTCCAGCTCTAGGGAGAGAAAAGGGGCTAATCAGCTCCTGTGGTTTGAAAAATGCTGGCTTAAACATTTTAATTATTTGTTTGTTGCACAGGAACCACTGCGCTACAGTTATTGTAATGTTTTGATTTCTTGCTTCTAAACCCCATCAGTACATCTGCATCTTCTCAAACCTCCGCTCTATCCTGAAATGTCTCTTGCACAGAGCAGTACTTGGTGCTAGGAAATCTTCTGGAAAGCAATTCTGAAATCTTGGTGAAATCCACATTCATGGGAATTGAACATTCCCAGCTGTTTTCCTGCTATTACCAATGCACTCTTACAGAACAGCAGAATATATTATTAAAGGCAAATACTTTAGCTGTTTATTTTATCTTCTTCTTTGATAGGAAATCAAGAGGTGTCCTAGGTAAGTAAGGAAAAGATGGAAAGAATGTGTTGCGCTGTGAAGTCGTGGATCATGGTACTTCCTGTAACCTTTGAGTTTTGGAACGAGATTGAGCCTGCTGTGTGCACGAGCGAAACCCCATTGTGCTGAATGCGATGTTCCGTTGGAAAATACACAGGTGTAATTGGAGTATTACCCGACTTTTCCCAGCATGGGTGTGATTGCTGTTCTTGGCAGAACTGCTACCTCTATTTTAACCCGTGCCTCTCCTTTCTTTCACCTCTCCTGTTGTTGCACGGTCAGAACTGGTTAAAATAAGAAATTATGGAAAAATCTCATTCATAGCAAATGATAAGATTTTGTTAAACTTTATTGCCCTTTTTTTTGGGGGGGGGCGCAGGGGGGGAAGGAGAATGGGGTGCTGTAGAGTGGATGGTAGGGAGGTAGTTGTTGCAAGAAATAAAAATCAGAGCCTAATCTTATCCCAGAGTATTTAGCACCTACACAGTCCGGTTCCTCTGGCATATCAAGAACTGTATCTGAATCCAGTCTGAATGTGAGAAACAACATGAGTTGAAAAAAGGTCAATACCAGGAAAGTTTTCACTGTCAATGGAAATATTTTCTCATAAAGCTCTGACCATCTCTATTTCTGTGGGTTTTTTGTAAGTTTTTCTAATGCAGACTAAAGGGTCTTTTGTGGGTAGACATCTTGTCTTGTTTTGCTGTCAGCCTACATTTTCCTCAATGAGTGCTGGTTGGTTTATTTGAAAGTCTAGATAAAAGCTGAGCTGTTTGGAAAATCTGGATCACATTTTTGCAGAAAAGCATCTCAAGTGGTTTTAATTTTCAGCCAAAATATGTTAATGTCAAGATTTATCCAGATAAACGATCTCCCAATGTTCATGTTTCACAGCCTGGAATGTCTTTGGACAGCTGTAATATTTGCAGCAGTTCTTTTAAATCATCACTTCTGTCAATTTGAAAATGCCATGGTACAAAGACTACAACTTTTTTTTTTTTTTTTTATGGTGCTACCCATTATAAATGCTGCTTTACTAAGGACTCAGTCAATATAGCTTGATACTACACAGTCTCTCTTGTGACAATGGAAGTAGAATAATATCATAGCTGGTGTATGTCATTTTGGCTTGAAATTTCCAACCAGATTGTCATTGTGGTGCAATTTGCATTCAACTTTTACTGAAAATGCTAAACATTCTTCAGTCATTTTATATATACTGCTGATTTTAAAACAGGATTCTCAGAAACTCAGTGCTTTGTGACTTCTAGATAAATCAAAGCAATATAAAATTACATTGTGTCAGATGACTACCAGCTTAGGTGAATTTGTACCTTTCTGGGTTTTGGAACACCTACCAATATTCCAGTAACATTTACTGTAGAACTTTGCAAAATCAGCTGTGTTACTTCAGGTGAGCAAATGCTTTCACAAATGCATTTCTCGATGCTTCAGACTACCTCACTTCCCTATCTTAGCAACTTGCTATCACTTAAAAGACTGCATATTTGGTGAAATATGTTTAATGTGTAACATTATATAATTGCCAGTCAGTCAGCCATAGCATACTAACTCTCAAAACAGTAAATGGAAAGGTGTAATTGAAATTAATGGAAAGTTTGCTGCCTTTCAGTAGGATTTTGCGTAATAATAACAAAAATAATACAGCATATTGTTTGCATTTCAAACTTGTTGCCTAAAAAAGTTCTCTGTATGGGTGATACAGGGTCTGGAAACAGTCAAAATACTTTTAAACTGCATGGAAACAGAAGATACGGAGTGCTTGTTCCGTTTTCTCTATACCTCTCAACCCACCTAAATGCACCTGTTCCACAGACCCAGTCATTCATGTGACACTAAAAAGCTCTGTCAACATGGAAATTCTCCAGGCTGTCAATTCCTTTAACTAATCCAATTTCTACAGACAAAGCATATGCTGTGCTTTTAACTAAGTGCTGATGTGCTGATAGGCAGGGAGGAAGATACTGGTGGGGGATCAGACCTGGGAGCTTCTGTAGCAATCAGAGATCCCTTGGCAAATAACAAGTAAAAGTAAGTATAAAATAACAGCTAGTTTTGTTAAGTAAAGCCTTTGGATTGACTCAGTAAGAATCTGCATTACAGTTATAGCAGGAAACTGTACAGTAAGAACTTGACCTGAAGACATAATGGAGTTACTGATTCATCTGGGATAATCTTCCTTCAGTGGCTCGAGCAGATATCACTCTTCAGACTATTTTCAATCTTTCATTCATTCCCATTGAAATGAATAGAGCTTCTGCACCACTGCTTTCAAAACCATTTCATGTAGCAGGAAGAATATATAATAATAGTAGAAAGGCACTCGGTAGTAAGAAAAATAGGTTGTTTGTGTGTTACACATGACTCAGCAGAGCCCAAATTTCTTAACTGTTCAGACCAAATGCTTGTTTTGTAGTTATTCCTGCTCCCAGTAAAGTTCTGGCCTCAGACATCTTGCCATATGTTTGAGGTGGGAATGGCGCAATGGGAAATCCGCAGCTTCCTTCAAGGCTGAAACAGAGCAGCAGTTGCTGCGCTGTGATACAGGTTAATTACCAGCTTAAAATTTAATTAACTTTATTGTTATTTTAAATTAATTTTATATTATGTAATCTGTAATAATCTCAGGATCCTAACTTTACTGCATTAACCAATGTCAGTTTTTCCACCCGAGTAAAATTTACCAAAATGCTTTCAGCCCTCTGCTGCGTGAAGCTGAGAGAGGCAGCACGCGGAGCGAAAGAGGCATCTGCTCATCTGTCCTGTCTTCAACTAAAATACCTGCATTTCCCCTGCCTCTTGCAGCCCTTCCTGGCCT
Source organism: Thinocorus orbignyianus (assembly GCA_013400375.1). NCBI lineage: Eukaryota > Metazoa > Chordata > Aves > Ciconiiformes > Thinocoridae > Thinocorus > Thinocorus orbignyianus. Next base: position 491,642 of record VXBW01006647.1, on the reverse strand, counting down.
TTACATGGTGACTTGTTCCTTCCCACAGCGTGCCATGGGTGCTGATCTCCCCTGCAACCTGCCAGCCTAAGTTAAAAACCTTGATTCTGTCACCAGAGGCTGGCAGCCTCTTCACAGTGGACTTTCTAAAAGGATTGCTTCCAACAACTGACTAGACTGGAATTAGGAAGAAAACAGATTACTGTCCTAGTCTTTTCACCTTCTGCTGGATACAGATACGTGGCTTTGTTCACGCTTTTGAATGCAGTATTAATTTGTTGGGCCTGATGTGCCCTTGACTTTTATACTGTGGCTGTAGCATCCCTGAGATGAGTGAACAGATCTCGGGGACTGATTTTTAAAAATAGATAAGTACCTAACAAGGCTGAAAATCACACTAGAATTTTGGCTTCATATTTAGTGCTGAAGTCTAAAGCTTCAATTTCTGAAACTGTACTTGTGTCGGAATGCTGGCTCTTGTCTGGAAGCAGCACATCTAAGGAGAAGCAGAGGAGGGGAGAGACCTTCCTTGTACAGAAAACACTGAAAGTTTTACGGAAGTATGTCCTAAAGTTTAAAAATCTAAAAAGGAAACAAAACCTGCCAAAATATATGCTTCTTAAACATTTCATATTTTAATAGATCTAGTGGGGTTCTGTGGGTTTTATGAGACCAAACTAATTTTTGAAACCTTGGCTTTGGCCAAGGTACTTTAAATACTCAGCCTGAATCACTAGCCCTCCTGCTGGAGTATGTACAGACGACAGGAAGATTTCAGCACAAAGTAGCATCTTCATGTCTGAACATTTCCATTTTTGGCAGCGTGTATCTCATTCTATTATTCAAGCATGGGGAAGGATCTGAATGTAGAATGTTGGGGTGTTTTTTTAGTTTGTTTAATTATTAGCTTAGAGCCAAAAATAGCACAAGTCCTGATTTACTTTAACATTGAGGGTCCTATTCACACAATACATGCCTCAACCATGAGAGAATTGCATAACTTAGGAACATAATAACTGTAATTACTGGAACAGCAAAGGTCACCAAGTCCATTGTCATTGTTTTTTAATTTCCCTTTTACTTTTATCCCTTAATGTGTGTAGTTCTATTTTATCTACTCCTTCTTTAAATGTCTTCTTGTTACAAGCATGAGTTAATTTGCTGTCCCGGAATTAAGCATCACACCAACTTCTCCTGAACCTCTTAATTTTCCATTTTTCTAAACACTGTAACTTCCTCCTTCTCCTTCACGTTTTTGTTTGAATTTTTAATCAATAGAGATCCACTGAGAGTGGTGGTGTTCTTGTCATCTTGGTACTTCAGCTGTTTGTGGAATTCTGCACAATATTAATTTGGCTAGCAAGAAATCATCACATTTTCACTCAATTCTTGACTGTTCAAGGTTACATAGCTGTTATCTCTCTATTTTAAAGCTAGTTTATTGTGGGGTCCTGGGTGTTTCACTGCTTCCTGGAGGTTGGCTGCTGCTTTCACTTAAGAAAACTCCCCCAATGTATTAGAATACCCTCTTGTATATGATACGGAGCACTGTCTGCAACGTTCCTACCACACTAAGGCAGGTTATCCATGAGACAAGGCCATTACCAAGGCTACTTGGAGCTGCCTTTCCTGTACAAGATCAGATTTTGAGGTATTTGTCTACTTAGCTCAAAATGAATGCTACCAAATCAACACCAAGCTATCTGGGGAACTATTTGATTTGCATCCTTGCTTATCTCAGTGCTACACTATCTTCGCTGGAGTTTCTAAGCTTGCTTGTGTGATTGTTCCCTTCCATCAGATAGGACACTGAGGGAGTTAAATAACTTCTAACTGAACCACATCAGGGATGTGTATCCATGCCATGAATCAAACATGAGACTTCCGTCAGCAACCTCGGCATGAGACGCCTCTCGGAAAAATTCAAGTTGTGTGGCATTCAGGATTCCTCAGAATTTGAAAGAGGACTAGTTCTGGGAGATGTTTGTCTACTTCTATGTTAAAAATTCCTGTGTTCTAAGTATGTTTTATCATAGCATGTCACAGAAACAATGTGAATGACTGGCAAAGTAACATTAGTGTAGGATAAAGTGTCAAAATAGGGATTTCTTTCAAACCAGAAACCAGCTTACTGCTAGCAGACCTACAAGAACAGGACTGAAAGAAAGCAGGTCAGATTATTTTTACTTATGCTCCAAATTGAATTATAATTTTGGTAATAATACTGTGTAATCTTTCTTAACAGTTCTGTTTATCTGGTAAACTCACCACACAGTTCCCTTTTCATTTACCAGTACTGTGAATGTGAATTTTGCATTTGACTTGAAAGGTTTTATGAAACGTTTTGAAACTTGTCTTTCCAAAGAGCTCTGTGACTGGTGCAGGGTTTTATTCCTCCTGTGGGATTTTGTAGGAAGAATTCCCATATTTTCAACGTGCCCTACTGTGTCAACACAGCCCGGTACGCTGTCATACCAGGATCCTACACTCGGTGTAAGAGCTTGGACACTGGTCATGACAGCCCTGCCTCACGCTCCTGTTTTGCTCCCTGCTGAGAAAGCTGAATTACCCTAGCTGGAAGAATGTGCCATTGGGGCACCGGTGGGAGAGCTTGCCCTCTCAGACAGTATTCAGTTAATATTGGAGTGAGCTCCCCAATGTCTTGCCCAGGAAAGATTAGGGGACTGATAATGGATTTAAAGAAGCAACAACATGGAAATACTGGAAGTAAAATCAGTCTCTTACTGGGCTTATAGTTTAGCAGAGATCATGGATCCTGAAACCTCAGTCTCTATTGAGTTTAAAAGTGCTTGTTTTAACCTGCAAACTATGTCAGGCTTAATAAATTAGTGTGAACATTTTTTTCCTCACTGTCACCCTTTACCTGAGAAGAGATGCTCAGAGTAAAGCCATCCTGTGAATAAAAGTCCATTAATATTTTACATCTAAATGAATAATAAAAAATAAGAATAATATTTGTGGACACGAGAGATTAGTCAAGAACAATTTCACACATGTATGTGCATTTTAATGTAAATTAGTACTAGCTATCATGGCCTGTTTGTCACAGTCGAGATGGACTGCTTTCTTGATGGCCTCCAAATTAATATCAGAACTGTGGAATGGATTAGAAAGAACGTGGATGTCAAAAAGCCCTGCACCCTGCTCAGTGAAGCTCTGTGGCCACTGAGGAAAAAAAGAAATGGAGTAGAACATATACGTAAGGTACTGTTCTCAGTAGAAGCAAAAATTGGTGTTTTGAGGGAAAAGGAATAAGGTTTTTGTATGGTGTATGTTACAGATTAAGCTTGTTAATAATTAAATTCACAGCAGTTGGTGCCTGCACATTCTGTGACTCCCTTTACCTGAAATACTTCACTTGCCAAGTGATAATATACTGGGCACTGAATATTTGATAATAATATAACTGTTTTGTAATTGAACTCATAAGAAATTAATCTTTATCGCAAATCCTAGGAGTAAGGGAGCTTCTGAATTGCATCTAGTCACAATGTTTCCTTCAAAATACAGCCTAAATTCTGCATATATATAGCCATATTTTTGCACAATGACCATCATCCAAGGGTTTAGTTTAGCCTGTCCCATGAATATCCAATTTAGGTTGTCTGGTTTTTACTAGGTTCAAAATTCTGGAGTTTTTTTCGGGTAGCATCTTTGTAAACGAAAGCTTGTATTTGTGCGTTGTAATAAATTGTCCAGTGTCTCTGCAAATGACTTTTCTGCCCCAGTGGAGCATGTTAAGTAGGAAAAGCTGAACTTGAGTAGTAGCAAGAGCCGAAAAGAGAAAAACAATATAAAGAAGTAAAAAAAAACCTGCTTTGAAGGAGATGTTTGATTCCTATCACAAATGAATTAATTCTCTTTGAAAGGTACATTGCTAATTAATTCACATGCACCTAATGCATGATTTCAATCTGAAAGGCCAATCCACTTCCCTGAGTTCAAAGAAGTTTTTTTTAAAAAACAAAACTTTGCAAATGCCTATGAAAATGCAAAGAAAATTGAAAGAAGTTAAAACTTAATTGAATGTATTATTTTCCCAAAAGTAGATCTAGCAAGGATTTGTGTGGACAGGAGTATGTATACATATGTATGAAAATAGGTTTTTATGTATATGACAGTAACTGAATGACCTGATCTGCCATAAGCAAGATGTAAATGAAGATTTCTTAGTGTTTACAAAGGCTTCAAACCAACATAAGAAAAAATAATCTCAAATTACAAGAAAAGCAAACAAAAATATTAACTTTAAAGCAATTATACATAGAATTCCTGTGATGCTCCAGTGTGGTCAGAGAATTCTCTATCGAGATATTTGAATGACCCTTTCTTAGAGCACTGTCTCTGAAAAGTGGACTTAAAATGCGAGAAATATGGGAGGACATCAGAGAGACCAGCACTAGGAGAACTAAATGCAGTGAAAGAGATTTAGCCATAAAAAAGAAATTTCACTCCAAATGTTGACCTTTTGGCAATAATTTATTTTTTTCGTATTTGTTTTAAATTTTGAAGTTTGCCAAAAAAGGGAGTGAACTAGAAAAGTAAAATTCAATAAATATGTTGGCATTTTAAAATTGAAGTTTTAATTTTTTTATATCAAGTGACACAAAACTTGTGTTTGTTAATTTGGAAACACATAGAAAAATCAGATGACCATAGCCACCCAGCTATTTTCAGAAAACTTTTCTTTTTGAGAGAAAATGCAATAAATTCTCCCAGACCAATTGCATACTGCAGTGCTTAAATATATTTATTTTATGTTCTATTATTTATTACTTTTCTCCTTCCTTACACTCTCATGCCAACTTCATCTATCTTTGTTCAAGATAACTGGACAGGAATACTTGTTTGAGGACAAACACTTTTGCAAGATAATGAAACTAACTCCTGACCTTCAGTTAGGAAGAATCACTGTGGAAATAATACTGTGAGGAGGAACGCCAAAAGAATTAACCACAAGATCCCACTCCAAGAACGAGCACAAGCCTTGGGATTAGAAGGCAGGTAGCTGGTATCCTGCTCGGGGATTTATTCCCTGCTTATCAGCAACTTCAAATCTTAGAAATATGACAGTACAGTTTAGGAAAAGGCTGTATTAAAAAAATCCAAGTTCTTTACATCCAAATGTAGACTACAGTTTTACAATGTATGGATGTTGAAACCTGTATCTTGGTAGACACCCCTGCAGTTAATTCTCAGCTCTGCTACAGGCTGCTCCCTGTTCATTGCCCCGTAAACATCTCCACCACCCTTGGCTGGGCTCGCTGCAGGATGCCATGTGTGTTGTGCTGGTGGGCTCAGGGTTGGGCACAACACTCCAGAGGTGCCCTCACCAGTGCCGAGCAGAGGAGAATAATCACCTCCCTGGACCTGCTGGCCACACGCTTCCTAATATGGGGAAATGCGATTCAAAATTAAAGTTTAAACTTAAATTGGAAGGTGAGTTGAAACAGTTGTACTGATTTACCAAGTTCCAAGTTAACAAGTTTAGAATTTCTGACCGAGTCTGTTCTATCCCTCCCTGTCAGAGAAGATAGCTAGCTATGAAGCTGGAAGTCTTGAAGTTTTACTTAATTTTTGTTAAGAATTTTTTTGTCCTTGTATGAGTACTCCTTACATAACTGAAAGAAAACCACTCCAAACCAAA
>VXBW01006647.1:449545-485977 GCA_013400375.1 Thinocorus orbignyianus | reverse complement strand
AAAAAAAAAAAAAAAAGGCAACCAAAACCCCGCACTCCTCTCAATGTGAGCAATAACCCGAATTTTGCTGGTTAGCAGCTGCATCTGAGCTCCATGGATACAGAGAACCTGAACTCTGAATATTTACTTATTACATTGCTGTTCTCACCAAGTGTCGAAAGAGGATACAATAATAGGTCAGGACAGAGAGAGTATCAGAAAATCCCAAATAGATTTTTCATGTAGCTTATCAAATATATCCTGGGGCAATGAGAGAGAAAGGAGTTTTCAGTCCGAAATAGAACTTTTAAGGTTTTGGGGTTTTTTTCATCCTTTTCATAAAGCATATGAAAGTCTGAGGAAAAGTGGGAGAAAGGAGGATGAAGTAGGAAAATACCTTGAGGGATTAATGTTCATGTCTCCAATAACGCTTTCATATTTTGCAGCCTTCAAGCTTTCTGGTTTGTTCTGTTTTTTTTGTTCTGGGATAACAGATTCGCTTCCCATAACGCAGAGCATTTGACGTGTGAGATGGATGCTGTTCTAGCTGGGATCTGACAAGTGCTGGCTAAAGGAGAAAAATCATTCCTCTTGATCCGCTGGTGAGATTCCTGCTCAGGCAGGTTGGGGTACTGTGGGCTTTCACTGCTGCAAAGGCACCTGCTGGCTTGTGCTCAGCCTCCTGCCCACCAGCACCCCACAGTCCTTTCCAGCAGAGCTTTGTGGGAGGCTGGTCTGAAGGTGCAAGACTTTACATGTGTCCTTGCTGTGTTCCATAAGGTTCTTTCTGGTCTGAATAGCAGCCCTGCCTCCAGCATCCTGACTGCACCTTACCTTAGTATTCCTCAAGGAACCTCCTGAAACTACAGAGAAAACTTGAGAGAGATGTCTGCTAGGGCCCTTGTTAATGGAATTTTTTTTTTTTTTTTCTAGCAGCAAAGCGTTCAGCTGCAACCCTGCCATCTTAACTTGAACAATTTAAAGTCTTGAACTTTGTTTCAGCTGATGAGGTGTTCCATTTTATTTGGGAATCTGTATTTAAATGCCGCGTGGATTTGATCCCCTCTCTTTCCAAGTCTAATAGCATATTTTTTCATGGATATTTCATGGAGGTATTTAGTTCTGGACTGTTTATCATGTCTTATGTTCAACTTCAGTTACTTATGAATCTTAACAGTAACTAAAAATCACGGTCCATACCCAGAAGTGTTCACATGCCATTTTCTGTTTTCTGCATACAAATCTCAGCCGACACATGCACATCAAGACTCTAAACACAAATGCCTATTTTCGCAAAGAAGATTGATGCATTTTTTGGTTCTGGGAGTGACTAAATACAGGGCAAAGAGAGAAGATGAATAATTTTGGACAATTAAGTTCAAAAAATATCACGTGTGTTATTTTTAACAGCTTCTGATTATTTTTTTTTTAACTAATTGCTCTTGCTCTGATTCATATCTGCAGAGCTGTATGGATGGTTGTAGCTCAGCTCAGACTTCACAAACTGAGCAGTCAGCAGCCAGTAATTAGTCAAAGTCTGAGAAGCTTGCTCATATTAGTATTTCTGCTACAACTGTCACTTTGGGCTGCACACAAGGCTGTGACTAAATGTGTTTCTTGGAAATGCTTCTTAGAAGTGTAAGGCTGAAAACATTCTTCTAGTTCCTAAGAACCTTGGCTGTCTATTGGTGAACAGGCGAAAACAGTTTATTAATAGTACAAATATCAAGCTGATTTAGGCATAATAAGGATGCACTGACTGTGACCAACGAGTACAGGATGGCTTACCTTATAAATGTTTATAATACCATCTTCGCTTGAATAATTATCACTTAATAAGACATTTTTTATTCAGAAAAGACTACGGGCAAAGATGTTAAAAGATTATTAAGGCTGCAAAATTAAGCCTGCAGAAATTAAGAAGTGCCTTTTATCCAGTTAGTCTGAATACGTGAAAAGAAAATCTTCAATCACACAATTACATGTTATATTTTCTAGGTTTTCCTAGCACTGCCACTTCATTCAGTTTTTCAGGTAAAGGCAGGGTAAAATATATCTACTAATAAAATAGCAGAGAATCTGGGAGTGGAGGAAGGAAGCTGATAACCTGTTCAGTGCTGTGTTGTCCCAATAAGTCTGAGTTTGATCTGTTTGACTGCTGGGAGAAAAGCAAATTCTTTTTTACTCGTTCCTGAAGAATCTTGTTAATAGCATCCTTTACATCCCTTTCGTGTTATACATAATGCTTGAGAAAGGTAGCAGACTGTCAAAGATCAGAAGGTGAAATCATGATGGAAAAGTCTGAGTGTGCCTTTAGGGAGGTGAATCCCATGGACTGGCTCGTGCTTTACTTGCTGGGAAGGGAGAACTCGGCCAACACCCCTGTCTGGGTGACACAGCAGGTTCCTGGTGGAGGAATTTTGCAGGGATTGTACAGATCAATAGTGCTGGTATCTGGGAAACTTTTGCTGAGTAATACAAGTGGGGCTGATGTACCAGGCATAAACCAGCGTTCCTCCTAAAATATAAAAGTCTCTATGTAGGATACTGGACTGTCTTAAGGAGGCAAGCAGCCTGGTTTTCCTACACCTCTCTCTTATAAACGGATGAATATATTTCTTCAGTGGAATTTTCATGTTGAACAAGAGTTTTGCGACTGTTAACGTGAATTGAAGAACTGGCTTAATTTATATGAGATTTTTATATCAGCCTGCATAGCTAAAATTCAAAAAAGTAATAAGCAATTGAAACCTAAGTCAAGCAGGAAAGAAGTAGAGGTATGGGAACCATCCAGTGCATTGTAAGTTTTTTAAGTTCCATTTTTCTCACTTAAGGATTCTGGATTTTTCTGTCCTGTCTCAAGGAAATGGTGTATTTTAGGTACAACAATTGTTTAAAACACTCTCATGAACTTTTGGGGCTGGCAGTCAAGTAACACCTGCTTCCCTTACTGCATTCAGGCAGCTGCCTCTGGAATGAAAGCTAACTTTCAGTATATATAGCACTATAAAGGTGGAAAAGATGTGCCCTAGTCACAACCTCACTTTCTCATAAAATACATGGGATCTCAAAAGCTCCTGTATAAGATGTGGTAAAGATAAATGGTGGATCAATGTCTACAAATGTCTCAATTACTTGGTTAGAGTTTAAACCTTTTTATTATTGTTAGGAAAATCTTTTTGTAACACTTTCTGATATAAAGCAACATTACTGTGAATAGATCATCATTACTTGTATATGATAAATTTTAAAATCTTTGTTTATGATAAACAGTTTTATTTTTCTTTTCTCAAATCTGACAATATAATACAATAATGCCAAGCATGACTCATACATTGCAATGATTCAGCAAGCTTAGGAAGTCAAAAAGTAGATACAGCTGACTTGAAAATTGGAGAGACTGAGCAGTCGGAGATTTAATTTGGCTGTAAAAAGGCACAGCAATTTCAGTACAACTGCAATGTATTGTGTATGTTTGCACAAAAGTAAGTATAAATTGACCAAAAATAATATGCTAGGACATGATACTGCACTTATTAAAGTCACTGACATAGCTGCTAGTAACTTAAATGCAAGTTGGACATGACTCTAACTTCAGGTAGTATTCCAAGTGTTGAATAATGTGAACAGTTGAACCTGATATTTCTTAAGAATCAGGATATCTGCAAGCAAGCACTTGGAAAAATCAACAGGATTAAAAGGGGCAATAGGCTAAGTTTTCCATGGAAAACCTAGTCTGGTTAATCTCGTGTCAGGATGACATGAGAAACGGCAACACTTCAGGCAATCAAATGATCACCAGTCCCACTGAGTGTCTTCACCTTCTTCATAAAATTTCTGTCAAAATACTTCCACTTTTGGCTTCAGAAGATGCAGTCAGATTTGGAGAGCAGGTGTTCCCCAAACATGGGGGACCACTTCAGAAGTTATAAAATAATAAGGCATAGCCTTATTAAAGGGGGCCAGCCTAGGAGAGAAATATAAAGGCCCCTGAGGCTGAGGGTGGGAATGACAGGAGGAGGAGGAAGCAATAAAGAAGAACTAAAATGGAGAGAGGCAGATTGAAATTAAGATGGCAATTACTGACAACCTATCATCCATGTCCTTCGAATGGTGTTTTCTCTGATCCAAGTGCCTGGAAAGATCTAAATACCCATTTGTTGCCACTGGGCAAATTCAGATGCTGAGAATTTTGACCTCTGACTCCTCAAAAAAGTTTGGAACAGTGTGGGTAAGATCTTCAGTGGGTGTAAGTCATCTGTGCTCCATTAGCGTATAGCATATGAACACACTGGAGTTGAAACAGTTTACAATTGCTGATATTTTGGCCTTATAATTCTTAGTTTATATAATATATAAGACAAATCCAAATCCCTTGTTCATTTGGTAGTCTAGCTTACTGTTTTCTACAAAAATATCTGTTAAATTATACTTTCCAAAGTTACATATGTATTCTTTACATATGTAAAAATGTTGAAATGTTAAAAAAATCCTCTAGTGTTACCAAAATGACTTTCCAATACCTTTCTTAGCTTATCTTTAGTTAGCTTTATAAGACTCAACATTTAAGTGTGGGTGCTGGTAAAGGCTTTTGTGGTAGGCAATTGCCTAAAAGCACATGCTATGTGTTGTACAACCAGATAGATCAATGCTTTAATGAGTTTTGGCTTTCATCTCTAACTGGTGGGGATGACAATTTGCCTATGATGAGAGGACCCTCTGACATCTTAGTTTTCAGCTTCAGATTTTTAGACCTTTGTATCTCAACTTCCCAAGATTTGGTTCTGTTGTGAGCTCAAATCTACATAGGCTAATCTGAGCTATCATTAACCTTGGCTTGAAAATGTTGTGGCCTTTTTTTCTGTTGTGTGAGTATTTAGTTCCTTCTATTCATCTGGACAGCAATACCGTAAAAATACATCACTTTTTTATTGTTACCTTTCAGCTCTGCCAATTCTATTTTTAGCAGTAGCCTGAATTGTTATGACAGCCAACAAACAAAGCAAGTGTTATGCAGATGTTGCTACTCCCTAAAAGATACTCTTATATGGGCAAGAAATTATTCTGAAGGATCAGTATTCACTTTATCAGCAGAATTTTCCCTGTTTCAATGCTAGAACAAGTGATTCTTCACGTCAATGTTGTTGTTTTCCTCCTTTGAGAACTGATGTTTGATACTTTTACATATCTAGGGATCCCACCTGGGAAAACCCAAAGATGTTCCAACGTATCACATAATTTTTATGCCATATTCTTGTCTCACCTGTCAGCCCTGATGTTCTTAATACATCAGCCCCCAACCTCTCCTGTAAGTAACATCAGCTCAATAACTTATCCATTGCATTTTCAAACATGGATCTTCACAATTAACATGAGCTTCCAATCAGCACTAGCAGAGCTAATTACTGTCTGCCTTCATATCCCTTCCTAAAGCCTTTCTTCCCGTATGATGACAGAAAATTTTGAGTGATTATGCTTTGACCTCTCTTTTTCTTTTCACCAAATATTGTCTTGCTGTTATATTGGACTCCCCATTTGTTTCCCAAATCCACCTGTTGCTTCTTTCTTGTGCCTAGATGGTATTTTCTGTGACAGCTCCTGCTCATGGTTATGTAGGTGCTAAAGCAATACAATGTATAGATCAACATTAACAACACTCTTCACTCTCTCCCTCTCTTTTGTTTTTTGTTGGGTTTTTTGTTTGGTTGGGTTTTTTGGTTTGGTGTTTTCTTTTGGGTTTTTTTTTTTTTTTTTGGATAGAAGCAGTTTCATGAGAAAACGTGTCTTATTTAGTTACCCTGTCTTACTTGCAGGAGAAAGAATTAGAAGCTGTAAAATCAGCAGACCAAATCAGCCCAAACACATGACTTCAGTGCCTTGATCAAGCCCACAGAAACACAGGTTGGGAAAGTTTCCCAGTTCAAAATAACAATATTCACCAGCTACTCCTGCATCCATAGCTACCAGTGAGTTATAGATAGGAATTGTCAATGTCAATTGCTTTCTGTTTTAAAGGTTTCTTGTAGGAAGGTAGTTTTGCCTTTTCCCCCCTACTACATTTTCACATCTGAATGAGCAAGAAAAGAAAGGACCTTCTTAATATATGTCCCCCTGCAAGGGATATAGAGTTTACTTCAAGCTCACTTATTAGAGCTTGAGCTTGAAACTGTTCAACATTTAGGTTAGACTCTATCAGGCAGGGAGATGTCCCTCACATACTGAGAGCTTGCAATGGGTTTACAAACTGTGTATGCAGGTGGTACATCTTTGTGCACAGACTTCATCCCAGTAGTCATCTCCATGTGTACCCTTTGAGAAGTTTACTTCTATTATCTCTGTATCTGTGCCCTGGCAGTACGCTCTTTCCATCTTAGACGCTATCAGCACTCCTTCACTGAGTCCATTTGTTGAACCCTAAAGTACAAGGAACCTTTAAGCCTACTGATGTTTAGTTACAAAAGAGAGAAAAGATGTGTTCAATGAAATGCAAAAAATAATGCTTCTCCAAGTACACCTCCTGCCTGAAGAGGAAGTTAAGGAAAGCAAAAGCCATACAGGATTTCAGATTTATCAGAGCATGACCACAGCTACAGTTCATAGCTCACACTGTTTGTGGCAGATGCAGATGCTGCACTGGCTGAACAAACACAGGGAACAACACAGGACCCTGCAAAGCTGCAGCTCTGTCCCCTTAGAGGGAGCACATACTGAATTGACTACTAAGAACACAAATTATGATCCTTATCGGATAGCCAGTGCATCTCCAAAGGGAAGTGTTGTCCCCAGTCTGTGTATTCCTAATGTGGGGCTGTGGCAGTTTGTAGCCCTCAGGTAACTTCAGAGGTTCTGTCAGGAGATATCCAAAGTCTTTGTTAACAGGATACCCTCATTTTCTTCTTTTGCTATTCAAAAACTGCTGTTCTTTCTAGTTGACAAAAACACTTAATGAAGTTCGGTACTTAGTGCTAAACACTCTAATTTCTTTTTTTGCATATTCAGCCACTTCAAAGGTCTTTGCTAAACTTCAAAGACTACTTTTTGAAGTCTTCTAAATTGTGAGCCAGCTAAAAGGATTTACATCCTCTATTCAAAGACCATTTAAGTAAATACTTCCACTGGAATGCATTTTTTGCATTTCACAAGTGTCCTCCCACCAAGAATGAAAGATGTCCCCGCCCACAGCAGGGGGGCTGGCATTAGATGACACCTAAAGGTCCCTTCCAACCCAAACCGTTCTAGGATTCTGTGCTTGTAAGGTAGATGAGAAGCTTGCTGCACTGAAAATTCCTGTAATTGCTCCTTGTCAGAGAGATACGTTTAAGTAAAGTAGTTATTAACATATGACTACTAAATATTTACTAATGTACTACATAAAATAAAAATCTGAAATAAAAAGGAAGAGGGCCAAGAAGGACCTAGCCTTCTTTTGATACTGAGAATAGTATTTTCATCATCCCAGTGAAATTCATGATAACGCAAACAAATGTCTTGAGTGAAGTGCTACTGCCAGCAAATCCCATCGATGTTTTGTTAACCCAACATGTAACTATAACATGAAATTTCTGTCAACAACCTTTTAGAGGTAGGCTGTAATCCATAGGCCACAAGAAAGTCTAGATACATATCTTAGCGTTCTACTATACTCCTCCACCAGCCACAGGAGGAAAGAAGCAGTAATTTTTCATCAGAAATGGTCTTCCTCCTTTTGGCCGTATAGACTGTCTATTCTGGATTGGCAGCATAGGACAAACGGTATCCAGAAGGCCTCCTATATCCGGGGCTGTATTTCCCAGCTAATTAATCTCAGAACTGCAATTATAGCTTGGGAAGAATCCTGAAGCAGGTGTTCTCAAGTATTTCAAGATAGTTTGTTTTCACTAGTTTAGTTCTAGTCTTTGCTACTGTGTGAAATCATGAAAAGGTTAAATGTTAGTCTGCCACCTGCTAGTTTACATGTTTTGAAAATCATAGAATCGTAGAATGTACTACTTTTCTATAAATCTCAGTGTTCTGTGAACTTCATATATCTTTCTGGTATCCTGATTAAGACTCAAATGGAAAAAGTCCAGCAAATTATGAGAAATATAATTTGAAAATCAAGAATTCATTATTTCATTTTATAATGTCATATTCTATATGAACTGTTCAATGCTCCATCTTCTCCATTTAAAGATACTTCAATAGAAGTGTGCCTGGCTAATGGCATGCAATCATATACAGCTAAATATAGTGTCATGGTTTTTAAACCAATAAGCTCAGCAGATATTTAGTGATAAAATATCTTCAGCTTTTTTCCCCAACTTTTCTTCAGCATTGTTTCATCAGCTAAAGTGAAAAGAGTAACACACTTACTGTCTCTGTCTTGTTAAGAATTCACCGGTTTTCCCTTGCTATTCCCCTTGGTCTTCGGCTGGACTCTGGAAAAGACTGTCAATTTACCCCTTCTGATTAACATTTAAGTGAAATATCTGAGACTTCATCTCTCTGTGCTTTCTTTTCTGCTAGGAGCAGATTTAGCGAAAAGAGCAGAAGACATCTTTGGCTCCAGATCACAACTTTGTAGTCTCAAGACACTTGTGTTTCTGGGAGGCCAGTAATGGTGTCTTTCTAAAGTACTGCCCCAGCGCAGTGTCTACTTGATTGGACTGACCACAGTCCCTCAAAATGCAAATTCTGAAGCTGCCTTCATACTCCACAAATACCATTCTAGGCATCCTAAATAAAAATGATACAACTTTCAAAGATGCTGAGTGCAGCTCCTGTTTTATTTCCCTGAGATTAATAACTTGATTAGACCACTTACATAGTAGAATCCTTGCATGTGGATGCATTTTATTTATCCAAGTTGGACTGTTTCAGTCTCTTGTTTCCTTTGTACCACAGGCTGATGGACCCTTTACATATATTACAAGGAGATGGGTTTCTGCCAGTCCCCATTAAATGTGTGGTTTCATAAATATTGTCAGTGTTCAATCTCAGTTGTAAATAATGACTCTCATTTTGAGGTAGACCATAGCTTAATTGGTAAAATTGCTTAATTATCTTACTTACACACCGTGTTCTCTGCTGAGTTATTTAGAGCGCTTTCTATACAAAATGCATTATTCAAAATGCAATCTGTGCTCTTGACTTGCAGACTTCACATATGTTACAGGAGCTCTTCTCTTCATTGTTGTGGGGTTTTTCCTTCCGTATTCCAGCAGCTACATCTCTTAATATTTATATTCTTTGAAAAATTGTTTTGTTCAGAATTTCTTCACCCTTACAAAAACCTAATCTAAAGACATATCAGGGAGGACAGAGGCAGCATGAATACACTTTAAGATGATAAAACTCCCTCTGCTGTCCTTTCCAAGTCATTGAACAACAACAACATCAACACTGCTCATCTTTCTGCCTTTCTGGTGGTTTTCAGCAGTTGAAAACATCCTCTTTAAGTAAAAGAGCAGAAGCAAAGGCTCATATGCTATGTGGAATCTTCCTTTACCTGACATATTGCTAGGGAACTACTATGTTACAATAAAACAAAGTTATAAAAATCCCGTTGGAAGGAAGGAAAAGGCAGGTGGTATCGTTCCCTAGGAGTGTGCCAATATATTGCATCAAGCTGTTCTTGACATCTGTGATTGCTGCGCGCTTGTTAGGAGAATGGCATGACTCTGGTAAGCTGAAAACGTGAAGAATGAAGATTCCTGGACTTTTTGCCATACATGTTCCCACTCAAAAGCACAGATGAGATACTATTATAATAATAAGAGAAGTTCATTAATTATTTAAGAGCTTAATTAATCAGGAAGCAACATGAGGTTCTATCAGCAGATGCTAAGAAACACGTGAAATCCTTTTGACTGCTTAACTCCCCAGATCAGAGCCAGGTTCAGGCAGTGTCTGCATTGCACCACTCTGCTCTTCTCCTGTTGCATAACGGTCCAGAGCCGTCCCGCTGTGAGCTGTGCCAGCTGTTGGAGATTGCTCTTTGTCACTTCACCTCCCTGACAACCCCATTCCTCACTCCCCAGTGGTACGAATGCCACTCTTGGGAAGTGCTAGTGCTAGTGCTAGTGCTAGGATGGTTCTTAGCTACGTGTTGCCTTTACACAGTGCTCTGTAGCTGCATTACAGTTTTATGAGTTTCTCTTTTTTCAGTCTTTCATTAACAAGAAGTGGGAGCAGAACTGTCTTTAATCCTTGGTGTGTACGTTAGGTAGCCCCAGGAATAATCTTCACAGGTCTGAATTTTAGTACTCCCTGACTGCTGCTTGTTCCAGTGACCAGGGATCTAGGATTCTTTTGAAATCTTTTATCTAAACAATATCTTTCCTAAAGTCCTGGTTAGAAACTTGGAAGAGAAGTTTTCCGTGTTATAAGAGATGGAGAAAAAGGAAGAACATTCATTTAATTAGTTTGAAGGCAAGGAAAAATTTAGCTTTAGTCTGAGCTTCAGAAGAAACTTACATTACTAATATGTTCCCGGCTTACTGGAAATCTCAACTAATTTTCTTTCCATCAGAACTCTAAAGTTGTCATTCATGTTTTTACAGGTACTTAAAATGTTATGTGGTTAAACTGCACAATAATTCACCTTCAGCTGCAGTCATTTTCTCTCCTATAACAAGACTTTCATAAATCATTTCTAACAAAGTAAATAAATCTCTCACTTCTCCCCATGCACCATTATTAAATTTCAGTCCTTCTTTAAAAATAAAGATGAGTGCATTTAGTAACTGCAAACAACTACAACTGACGTCCTTTAAAATATTATCTCCTGGTATGGAATTTGAACTAGAGAAATGCGTTTACTTTCAAGAATTGGAACGTTAATCATCTAGAGAAGTGACATACTATATACATGAAAGTTGGTGGTGGAGTGGAACGGTATTTGACACCTCTAGGGAACATCAATAACAGCCTACAAAAGAAAGAGAGAAATACGATGAAGCTTCATACTGAAATATGAAAGTGTTCGTGATATATACCTCAGCGGTGTCAGCCATGCTGTGACTTTGAGAATCTTTAGCAACAGAGGTGTTTAATCATTTGCATTAGTTTGGCAGTTAATTTTTGTACTGTAAACACTTGCACAAATTCATTTTCATGTGCATAATGCCAGTAGACTCGATGTGCTTCCTCAGTTAGCCTTGCGTGGGAGCAGGTCCTTTAGGTGTCTTGTTTGTATGGCAGATACGACTTTTTCATTTTTGTTCCTGTTCTTGTCTGTATGCAATGAAATAGTCATCCTAAGAAGATGGTGAATTCTGTTTTTAGAAATGCTTGTGATATTTCAGCTGTGGGTTTTTCTTGGGGCAAAGACTTGGCATCTTTAGGTTTTTCTCCTTTTTGTATGTTGTTATTCTTTTCACTAAGGCTTATTACATTTTTAAGACTTAACTTTTAGGAATATCTGCTTCTACATCAAAGACTTGATGTAGGACAGAGAATCTGAAGCACTTGATTTTCAAGTTATGAAGCATGAAGCATTGTGTGGTGGAAGATCATAGGTAAAACAAAAAAAAAATCACATTACTTCAAAAATTAAGAAACCTTGATTTGAGGATTGATTCTACTGACCCTGTTTCTAGGCTAAAATTACTAATTTTTCTTAATTTTAAAGTGATGCTGTTGTGGTTTAGCCTCGGCAGCAATAAAAGTGCCACGTGGCAGCCCGTTGGCTCTGCCGCCCCCCAGCGGTGGGGAGAGGATGGGCAGGGAAAGGCAGCCCCGGGGGGTGGGACACAAACTGTTCACCAGAACAACAGGTATTACAGGGAAACAGCAACACGATGGAGGGTACAAACACCAGCATGGTACTGACCGCCACTGATGCCACCGAGATGCACCCCGGTGCTGCCCGTCCATATATACACCTACGCCGTGATGTCACCACGCCCACTTCCGGTTGTGGCCCCTCCCCTTCCCGGCTAGCTCCCTGCTGCCCCTGGGCCTGGCGCACGTGGAGTAGAATATCTGTGCAGGATAGAGACAGGGGAGAATCAACCCTGTCCCTGCTGGAAACCAGGACAGATTCTGTGGTAGAAAAGATTTAGATTGAAATTATCTAGGAAGGACGGAGACAAGAGTGTAGGTCTCTGAGCAGATTCTAAGCAGGTAGGAAAATGGATGTAGAAGATTGCCACTTCAGAATAATATTGTTTGCACACATTTTGAGAAGTAAACGACTGCCAAAGTGATGGCGCCAGTGAATTTGCCCCACTGTGTTGAGCAGCTTTAGTAGACTAAGCAATGTTTTCAGTTGTCTGTCCATGAAGGAACTGCGCTTCTCAAAAGTTAATTACATGATCTTAAATTACAGCCCATCAAGACATACGAGAGATATGCTTCCTTTAAGCAGGTGGTGTATTTACATAGCTGCATTTAAGATTTGGTCCAGAAATCGGTGACAAGTGTTTGTATCTTACCAGCAGTGACCACAATACCTGCTGCAGCCTGCATTTGAGACACCTTTAGCAACCAGCTTCTGAAATATCAGCAGGAAGTTTTATGGGCAGGGCTTTTTGGTGCACAATGAAAGCCCCACCGTTAGGGACAGCTGAGCCCCCAGTGGTGCAAATGCTTGCACCCAAAATTTCTCATTGCAGGGGAACTGTTCGCATACACACATGTGCATAGCGGCAGAGCCAGGCAAAACTTACTGGCTGCTTTGTGTGTGGCTTTTTTTCCTCCATGCATAGTGGCCTAAACCAGCCTTTCACTTTACAGTAGAACACATACAATGTCCTTTTAATGTGTTAGGTAATCCAACATGAAGCTATCCATGGAACTGAAAAGTACAACTGGCTTTATTTTAATTAAAACTTGTTTATTTTCTTTTTCCCAGCTTAATTATAATGATGATATGCTGTGTCCAATTTGCAATTGCAAGAGAACTTACACTTCTTTAAGGATTAATACAACTGAGCTAAACCCTGAGTCTGTGTATGGACTGTCATAAATACTTATTACTCTGTTACAAGAAAAAAATCTTTGATTATTGTATTTCAGTGTTTTTAACATCTATGATGTATCAAATAGATGTAAAGGGCTTGCTGCAACAAGAATCAGTGGTGCCCAAGAGGTGTTGTATTGTCTTGTATTGTATTCCTGTTTGTGTGATGCCGCTGCATACGGCACATGCTGTTATCATCTACTGTACAGATAACACTATGGAAAGACCTGGAAATGCAACAAGAAAATCTTTTCTTGTTCTTGGTTAAGCTTGCCAAAAATTGCCATGTTGTGAGCTTTCTTTCTTTTTCTGATGAAAAGAAAATTCATGTCATTGCAGCTGTGGTAAGTGACAGAAATAGCCTAAGGTAAATAAATACACAGACCAATTTTACTCTTTCTCCTGAGTTTTCACAAAATAGCAATAGCATGGCTCCCTTGCAGCTAACACAAAACCACTCCGACAACTCCATTACTCAATAATTTAATACCTTCTACAGCAGGTGATGTAGTCTTGTGCCTTTTCTTGATCTCAGTTTTTACAGGTTTAATAATTTCCACCAAAATAGACTATAGATACAAATACTCTCCACTGCTGCCTGGTGACATTAGTGAAGCAAATTTTTCCCTGTTTACCATGTCAAATGGTTGCAAACAGCATGCGCGCTCCTTATATCCACTTAAGCACTTAATAGAATGTTCATGTATCGATTTTCAAGTGTCTTTTAAGCCACTCAAATGAATTACATATGAGCATCGGAGCGTTTGTGAGTTGTCCAAATGGGCATTGATCCTACATAATGACCTTGCTTCCACAAGGATTATTCTCTTTATTCCTCTCCTTCTATTTTTCTCTTTGTTTTGTCTAGCCAACATATAGCAAAATTACATTAAAATTCAGTCCCCTATCACCAGATGTGTCTTAAACATTTTTGTCATAATGAAAGAAAATGGTATTGCACACACTTGTCCTGAGTTCTGCATTAACCTCATTATAACATTATTTCTCATTCAAATAGTTGTAAATGAGAGCACAGAGCTTTTATTTACAATTAATCTTTCACTGTGGATATATAAACTGCCCAGTGAACCTCACTAAGCACAGGATCAGACTGCTGGAAAGAGAAAAGCTTTCCTACTCAGCCCGTGCAAAAAACCTAGAGGATGCTTTATCTTTTGAAGTTTAGCAAAGCCTAACACTTCATCACTGCCTCTTAAAGAGCCCTGCGCATACTCTGCCTTGTGAACCGATGTTCTTGAACACTATGGAAGAGCTCCAATAGGTTTCTCTGTGTTGTGCCAGCTTGACAAAAATATGTCTGGGTGAGATGGGTCCTAAACGCTCCGTTAGTCCAGCGGTGGTCACTGCTGAGTGCGGGAGACACTGGGGAGGGACGGTCTTTCTGCTGCTGCCAGCAAGGTCCTGCTTCTGCAGTCTGTCTTCTCTCTGCTTCGGCGCTCTCTGTTACTGCTTCACTTTATACCAAGACCAATAAATACTTATCAACAAGAAAGTAGCTGAGATTTGCTTTATAAAAAGGGTCATAAAACCACTGAGTGACCAAGCCCATATAATTTAAGCAATAGTCCAGGATACGGTGTGAAGTCTTGAACACAACCCTCTCTCATGCAGTGGTGGCGATGGTTGGTTGGTGATTTCTGCCCCTTCTCACAGAAGTGCATGTTGTTTAGCGGAACCACTGCAGTTATTCTGATATATAGAGGGGAATCACAAGCCATATTTCCCAGTCACTCTCAGGTTTTACTGTCTGAGGGTTATGGTTTTGTCTTTTTAGTTAAATCTACATGTAGTTGAAGATGCAAAGTGTCGATTTAGTTTAATACAATTGGCAACAGAGTTTCACCTACAAAATTGCAGATCTTTTAAAGTCAGTCCTCCCCCAAAGACAATTCGTATCAATAGCCATTGCACATAACTCTACTTCTGCCTTTTCCTGATGTTATTCAAAGGCTAAGAAATGCATAGAAAGATTTAAAAAGAGTTTTTGTTCCAAGTCACACACAGGGGTGTGAGTTAAAAACATGTCTAGACAGGAGCACTTAAGCAAAATTAAACCAAATTAATTTACGTCAGTATTCATATATTTATTTCAAGTATCCCTTTGTGTGACATCCTCATCAGAAACAAATTCTCTTTGAAATTCTCTTTTTCTCTTGAAAATTCATTTTACTTTGGTCGACTAAAGCTCTCTTTCTGAATTGCAGTATCCACATGAACTCAAGGCTTTACTGAAGATACTTTAAATTTACATCTGTATTTAAATAATTCTGCTTTGCTTTCCTGCTTATCTTTCCCCATGTAGACATGGCATCACAGCTGATAGAACAGAACCCAGAGGGGCTGACCCTGACAGTGTGATGTAAAGCCTCTCTGGGTAGTCTATTGCCTGTTACTCCCTGTTCCTTTCACCTCCGCTGAATCACAATGATGTGCTTTGTAACAGGAGCTGATATGGATCATTTATAACCGAGACTGGTTTTACACGTGTCTGACCATAAGATAGGGACATCTATTAAATCTCAGAAAACAGGTTGAGAGGTTTTTTCTGAGTTTTTTTTATTTCTGGGTTGTTTTTTGGGTTTTGTGTTGTGTTTTTTATTATTATTATTTATTTATTGCTCAGGCTTTTATGAAGCTGTATTTCTTTCGATGGATGAATAGATAGATCAACATCCTGGCCTTAGTGACCCAGGAATTGTCTGTCTTCCTGTGTTCCTGTGATATAGTTTGTTTCCTAAAATTAAATCATCTTTTTGTGTTAAGAATGTTTGGAAAATGTCTTAAGGTTGCTACATTTGTGAGATAAAAGGTCATAGAAATAGTTACTAATTCAAATTGTGAGAACAGCACCAAAGAAACTGCGGGCAGGGAAGCAAATGATGCTCAGATGCAAAGGGAGGGTTTTGCTGACCTTGCTAAAAGGTTAGAGAAGGTGCTTCCCCTCCAACAGAATTCCAGTGGAGAGAAGACATCTCTCCTCCTCTCATAGCAGCAGGAACGCCAAGGCAGGCATCACCCCAGGGAATCAGGCTTTTTCTCTTGTAGACTGCATGCAGGAGCATACAGAGAATACTCAGAGCAGCAAAGCAAAATCCTTCACCTTCTACAATGCTGTGCCCGTGGCTTTCCACATTACTTACTTCTATTTGCACCACTTGCAGGCTTGAATGCTCCTGTGCTGTCCTCGCCTCTAAGATGGTAAAGTCCAATTGTAATAGAAATAGCTGTTCAAGCACCTATGTCTGACTTAAGAATGAGGAGCACAGGGGGTGTAGGCACGGGGATATGGAAATGACTGAGTCATGCCTGGCACTTTGGTATCCTTGTTCTTTGCTTTATTTTGGTTTATAAAACATTATCTTTCACAAAATACATTTTGTGTATTGTTCTTCTGTGCTGTCTTTCATCGAGGGGATCTGAGAGCCCTTTCCACACATTATTAACTAGGCCTCAAAACAATTAAGGTAATTAAGTATTTATTATTGTACAGGCACATGAGCTGAAATACTGTCTGAGATGCAGGGCCTCATTTACATTAAAGGCCCCTTGGACTGCTCTATTAGCATGAAATGTCCTCAAAATAGTTGTAAATTAGATCCTGATCAATGTTAGTGCTTCTTTATCCCTCAGCACACTGTGGAGAGCTAGCTTGCTCGCAAGGCAGTTTATGTACCTTGTCTTACACATCACCTGGCGATGCAGAATCTCTTGTGGTTTAACTTCACCCATGGACATCGGCAAAGAGCCTGTTTGATAGGAAATCCGGTGTTGTTCCCAACAACATTTACATCAATAGCTCCCTACTGCAAAGTTTATCACTTGTAACATTTAATGACTGTCATGATTTTTCTCTGAATCTGTATTTCCTATTTACAGTGCCCAGTTTGAAGAGGAGGCAGGAAGAGTGTCCCCGTGTCCCTGTACACTGTCTGAATCACTGAAGGTGGTTTCGGCACAGCTGATTGACTTTCTGTTGCAGTGAAGTAGAAAGGAAGTGTCTGTTACTTCTCTCAGAATATGGGTGATAATTTCCATTTGAAAAATGCTCATTTCTTCTGGTTTTATTACCGACTCTTGCTTTTAGTCTCAATTGGTGACATTCTGCCTAAGTTCCCCTCTAGATACCATTGTTCTTCGTTTAGTTTGTCCCTAAATTCTTCTGTTGAGTGTAGATTGCCCTCGTTAAAACCTTTTTAATGATTTTGTTTTCCCCCTCATTCTCTCTCTTTCTTGCTGTTTCCTCGGCAAGTTTGGAGCAAGAGAGAAAATTATATTGCTTATTATACACAATATAAGAAGTACTATCCTAGGAAATTCTTTTGCAGTCTGGCTCTGCCATCACCTAGGACTACCTCCTGTATGGACAGCTGGGCTTTGCCGCTGTGTCTCACTAACTCATTAACTGAAGCTGTACCTTCCCACATCTTCATTATCCCAAAGGAAGCACAGTAAACTGACTTTGCAGCAGAAAGGAAGAAAGCCAAATGGAAGCCTGACAATAACAACTTTCCTTAGAAATCTTCATAGTACAAAGAAAGGGCTGGTTTGCCCTAGTCTGATTGGTGGCTCCACTTTCTCTCCTGTGGACAGAGATCCAGCAATTTTTCAAAAAAGCATTTTTTCCTAATAAGGCAAGTAGATCCTGAGCATGAAAAACTGTGGATAATAACCTGTGCTACACATTTCAAATGAGGAACTCAAGGTGAATCCAAGCGCAAAGTTTCCTTTTTATGGAACTCACTGGGCTGGTTCCCTCACAGAGTGGAGCTCAGTTTCAAAACCCCCGCAGCTTTGGAGCATTAGCTCACACTCCCAAAGCAGTGTGCCTATATATGAGTGTGCCACTGTGTAAATGTATATCAATTCTGTTTCACGTTGGGGCTAATTGGTTCACCCTGTCAGTCTGCTACATCTCCCTCTAGTCTCAGGGCTTGTGTCGTCGGCACTGATTCGGGATCTTTGCTCTGTGGCAAAGACATCCCTAGAGGTTTCTTCCTGTACAGAGAATTCTCAGTGTCAGATCCTGTTCAGAAATGCATTTGGAATTTCCCTTTGCTTTTCTGTTTACCCTAATGATGTCAGAGTAGGTTTTTTTAAGTAATTGAGGTACCTTCTACAGTTACTGCAGTAGCAGAATAAAAAATGCAAGCAGTGTTTATTGCTAGTTGGTTTTCTCCCTCAGCAAGAAGGCTATGATTTTAAAATACATATAGTTTAACTGTGGAGGGCATTCTGTACAACCTTCAAGCTTGATTTGAATTTTGGGCATAAACCACCTGACAGCTTCCCTTTCATATTGTGCTATTTTAGCTTTTAGTAAGTATAGCATCAGTAAGAGACACATACACAGCTGATGCACAAACTAGTAGATCTCTGCCTCTACTTAATTTGTCCTGACAAGAAGTTGGTGCTGTTCAGTTCAGTTTAGGAGTGTAATAACCTTGTATTGATCCAAGTGTAGATGTAAGAGAGTTTCAGCATCTAAACAGGAGGTGTTTCACATTTTCTTCCCTATGGCCAAGATTTTAGACAGGAACTTGGACATTTCTCTCTCACAAATACTCTGCAGCACTTAAATGAAACTAGCTCTCTCATGACTGCATTACCATGGCAGGGACATAAAAATAAGATTTGCTGGGACTTTGTGGATTATCAAATCCAGTTGTTTTCTTTGTCAGACACCTGAAGTATAAATGGCTCACATTTGCTTTGAGGCTAATTGTTTTCCTTACTCTGATAGAGATATTGGTTCAGGAACTCACTCCTTGATTAGAAATCTATTATTTGCAACGACTGTATATGCAAAGCCAGTCTGCACCGGTCTGTACTTGTACCAGCTTTGTTCATTAGCCCAAACAGATTTTCTACTTGACTTTACCCTCCAATATCCTTACGCCAAAGGAGTTTTGCCTCTAGTTCAGCTGTCATTTTCCTTGGATTTCCACACAAGCTCCTTTTAATCTTATTCTGTAAAACAGATACTACTTTTTTTCCTCCTAGACCTCACTCATAGTCCTTCTCTACACTTCTGCACCTTGAATTAGTAGGTCTTGCTTGCACAGGACCAGATGAGCAGAGTTTTATCAAGTAGTAACCAGGAAGCCTTAGATCATGGCATGAATACATCCTATGTCATCAAATAGCCCTTAGAATTTAACAGAACTCTACATTAGACCTCAGGTGCCAGCATTCGATTTTATACTGGCAGAATCCATCTAATTTACTGTATTTTAATCCTAAAGATCTCTCTTCTTATTGCACGATACTGCTATCTCCCATATGGCATTTGCTTCTCACCTTTTGCAATCTGCAGATTCAATTAGCACACTCCTAGTTTGTGTTATATCTTTGTTGATTAAAAGATCAAATAAGATCAGTCCTTGCACTGGTCCTTGAGGAATTCTCCAGGTAAATTCCCCGCAGCCTGATAGTTGCTTTCAGGATGGCATGCAGTTCTTATCCACTCTACATTTCTAACAGGTCTCGTCTTCCCCATCTTAAATAGTGGTTGTATATGCAAAGCCAGTAGAACAAAGCAACAAAGCAACATAGAAACTTCACGTTGCCTTGCTGAATTCCAGTTTCTTTTCTCTAAAACATGAATTATCCTTTCCCAGAAACACAATAGTTAAATGTAGCATGTAAGTCTTGAAAGTATTTCATTATTTTTAAGCAGCATTTTTATAGTCTTATTTTATCCTGCCTTACCAGGAGAAAAAGAGACACGCTTTTATAGTTTGCAAAACAGCTGTCCGTGCTCCTCCATAACATAAATGATGACTTCACTATAAAATGCCTCGTGCCACTAATTAGTTCTTAGTGTATGCTGCTCTTGGAAGAGTGGGTAACTACTTTCATGGAAAAAATAAGAACTCATGGCTTATATATCCTAAATTAGTATGAGCAGTGGTTCTAGAGGACGTGTCACATCTCTGATTCTTTACACGCTGCTTGAGTATTGTCCTTTTTGAACATTGCTGCTGAATTATGTCCCCATGGTCTGCACTAGTAACTACTGGGTTAAACTATCTCTCTATCCTGGATAGCACTTGAAAATAGAGTCAGGGCACTAGCCCTTGATTACTCCATTTCCTAGCAACCAGCTTGCTCCCTAATTCAGAGACCATTCCAGGTAGTTTTTTCTGACTCCTCCACTCTTGAGCTGACTAGCTCTATGCAGCACTGCTGTGGGCTGCTGAGTGCCGTTTGGCATTGGCACCGGGGATTGGTCTTCAGGTCTCCTTTCTTTAGCAGAAGCAGATCAAGTGGTTCCTATGCGGTGCTCTGTGACCTGGGGACAAAATTACTATTTAATATGTCATTTCCATTCAAAGTGCCTGAAAAGCTCTTAAGACTGTGTTTTCATCATATACTGCCAGGTGTGTATTATATGTCCCTCAGCACACTGTGAGAGCACATGAGGACACAGGGACTATTTATCATGGAGAACTGTCCTTGGAGGAGCGAACAGAATGTGGCAGGATCAGTATCTGCATTGCCTGTTTAGTGCGTCTTAGAGCAAAACAGCATAGCAGCTGTGCCAGGGTGTCCTCTCAGAGAAAAACAGTTGGTCATTTCAGAAAAGATCCTGAGAGCGAATTAGCATGAGCATGGTGAGGCTTGTCAGGGAATCTGGGCTCCAGCTCAGGAGAGGGCAAGGCAAACTGACAATGCGGGAGGGACTGCCTGCCCTGACATGTGCAGTCCCAGCTCAGATGATGCCTGGAACACATTGTAATCTGTGATTCAATGAAATCTGACCATCTTGATAACCTGGAAGTTTATCTGATGTCATCAGAGTTTTTACATCTTGAACACAGTAAAAATATAATCCTTTAGGACTGACTTACTCTTTTGCCCATTGCCAAGTAAGTTTTTTGCATTAGATATTTCCTCTAAGGAATAAAAGGAGACATTTATTTCTAAAGTGCCAACAGGACTGTGATAATTTATTTTAAGTTTTAGGCAAAAGCTTTTTTTTTTCTTTCTAAATGAATATTTTAAATCCATGCACACCGCAGTTCTGTTACTATTGCTTTAAATTAGAAATATGAAATTTTAACACCTTTGTTGGTGACATGGGCAGTTAGGATTGAGTGCACCCTCAGCAAGTTTGCTGATGACACCAAGCTGTGTGGTGCAGTCAACACCCAGGAGGGAAGAGATGCCATCCAGAAGCAACCCAGACAGGCTGGAGCTGCGGGCCGGTGTGAACCTCAGCAAGTTCAACAAGGTCCAGTGCAAGGTCGTGCATGTGGGTTGGAGCAACCCCAAACACAAATACAGGCTGGGCAGAGAATGGAGGGAGAGAAGCCTTGAGGAGAAGTAATGGTTTTAAACTGAGAAATGGAATATTTAGATTAGATATTAGGAAGAAATTCTGTGAGTATACACTCCAAATTGGGATGGAAGGAGACAAGAAAGGGAAAGGTTTTAAACCAGACACGGTAAATTAGACACAGTTTGGAGTATGCTATTGCAGGAGTTAAAAGTATGCAGTTAGATAAAATCCAGTTACAAGTTTCTGTTATTATGATGTTACTATTGGGAAGGAACTCTTTATTAGGGAATGTGCTGATACGACGAGGGGTGATGGTTTTAAGTTGAACTAGGGGAGATTTAGATTAGATATTGGAGAGAAATTCTTTGCTGTGAGGGTGGTGAGGCACTGGAACAGGTTGCCCAGAGAAGCTGTGAGGCTGGATGAGGCTTGGAGCACCCTGGTCTGGTGGGAGGTTGGAACTCCATGGTCTTTAAGGTCTCTTCCAACCCAAATCATTCTATGATTCTAATTATCACCTCTTAATATTTAAAATGCATTTTTTCTAAGCGAGGGTTTCAAAGCTTAATATGTTGCAGCTTCATGGACACATTCTAGGTTTGCTGTAGGGACTTCTGTTTGCAACTATAATGGTGTGAGGAAAATACATATATCAGTGAAATGCAGAGAACTATTATGTATTGAAACGGCATTAAAAAATCAAAACTTCAGAGGGAAGGGGGTTTGGAACTCTCTGATCTTTAAAGTCCCTTCCAACCCAAACCATTCTATGATTCTATAAAGATGCAACCTTAATTACACTATGCAGGTAAGGAAAGAAATTATTTTCAACTGAGCAAGAATGAAAAGTCTAAATGTTGCACTAGATGTTTAAAGCTTACAGTGAGAATCCCCAATGCACATTTTAATTTTTATTTAATATTTGAGTTCCTCTGAGTGAAATCCCAGGTGCTTATGAAAAGCTGAAGTTTAAAAACTGTCTGGTGGTCATTGTCTTAAGGTAGAATCTCAAAGAATTCTATTACTGAGAGAATAATTAAAGGTCTGGTCATCAGCTTGGCTAATTTCATGCAGTTCCTCTGAAGTTAATGGAGCTCTACTGATTTACATGAGCTGATAACTTACATTCAGCTCCATGTTTTTAGTGAATAGAATAATACTATTTCATATATATTTAGGAAATATTCCACAATGAGGAAACAAGTGCATGGGAGACCTTACAGATACAAATCACCTACAAGACACCCAGTAAGAGGGAATGATGAGAAGGATGGAGATCTGCTCAAGGTTTAGGGAATCTGTGGGGTGCGCTTTTTGTGCACTTGCTTATGATGAGTTGAATAACACAGAGCAAAATGTAGAGGGCTACTGCTAATCCCCTATGTGTACCTTATGTAAATAGACTGTCGTAGTGCTAATGTAATGTACAGTGTTCACATAAACTTAGCACAGATAGCGTCTCTATACAAATTCTCCAGTATCAGAGGAAGAACCAGTGTCTCAACAGCTCCTAAAACATGGACTTTCCCACATAAGAGACTACATTATTCCAAATATCGTGATACTTAACATCTCATTTGCTGAAAAATACTCGTGTTGTTAATAATGTATGGGATTACCATAAATCCACCAACAGGTATCATCTGTGAGAGCTGCTGAATGAAATGGAAAGTAGGATAATTCAGATATAAGCATGCATTAGGAAAAGACTTAAAGGAACAAACTGTCTCAGTGTTTTCCTCTGCTCTTTGATGGGGGGTTATCTCCAAGTTCAATAAGAAGCATTCAAAGTTCAGGAGTGAATCACTCTTTCTTAACAATGATAGTCAAACCTGGATGAATAAATAATAGTCTTCTGTGATAACAGATGGATGGTTCTGTGATCAAAACATCAGACAATTTCTCTCTGTCTTTGCTACACACTTAACAAATGTGAACAGACTATTCACTTAACTTTATCCAAATTTCTCAAAAGTTGTATGAAAATAACATTTGCTTGAAAAAAAAACTTATTTTTGAACATAGAGACAGTTACAGCCTTGTTTAATTTTAATATGTTCAACACGCTCCAACATGGCAGAAGTATCTGCTGTGGAGGGGCATGGCAAATGTCAGTCTGGTGGTTAGGTTGCTTAGCTCTGGTGCCCAGGTTAGAGAGTGACTTCAGCCATTTCAGGTGCCACACAGAGCATCTAGAACTGCTGCTTCAATTCTGACAAGGGGGCCTTAACCCTTAGTGGGAGGGTTGCATCACAGGGGTCCTTTTCTTCTCCTGCACTCTGCAAACATGGCACTCCAAGAAAAGCACAGTCATGGTCATTGTCTTCCATGATGGGTGGTGACCAGGACAGGACTGAGACCTGTTCCAGTGTGCTCCTGAGAAAGCATGACCTCTGAGGTCTTGACTTCCCCAGGTTTACCTGAATCCAAATTCTCTGCAGATCAGTTTGTACGCAAAATGAAACTGTTGGACTTTAGAGTTCAACCGAGGATAAATGAATAACCAAGCAAAGCTGGGAACTTTTGAAAAGAGATTTGTTTCCACATTTTATTCATTTTAGTCCTAGCAGCATAACATGTCTACATAAGAACGAACTGAATGCTATTGTCACTAATGCATTTTTCAGTGAAACATTATGTTACGTTTAAAGCCTCTTTTTGCTTTTAAAGTTTGGATCAACAACAACAAAAAAACCCACCCCTAACAGCCGTATCATAGTCTGAATTTAAAGCACAGCTTGGAACTGAAATTGATAGGAGAATCATAGAGACGATTCATACAGAGCTCCACAATACTGTTTTTCAGGAAACACTGATAAATGAGGTTAACTTGGATGGAGTAATTCTTGAAGTATACAAGGGATGCAAATGATGCGTTTATCCAAATGCAAATGTTTAATTTAAGGAAATTGCAATAGTTTCATGCAGATTCTCAAAGTGGAAAAAAAGCACAAATGTGCAGTATTGTTTTAGGAAAATACAGACTGGGAATAGGAAACTCTGATCTATATGGAATGCAGGAGAGTTTCTGCAAGCATTGTTCCATTGAGGTTGCTCCAGAACTGAGAAATTTCACAGCTGTCAAAGAATATGTTTAATAGGTTTCTTCATTTATTTTTTCTTAAAAGTAGTATTTTTTATTTACTAGCTGCATCTGTATTTATTTACTAAGTATGGGAAAGTAAAGGTGGGACTATGGTCTGTGGGCTGCAGTCCTGCTCCCTGCAGGCAGTGAGGCACTGACCTGCCCACAGGCAGATGCAGGGTAGCTCTGCAGATCACCAGTGCCCGTAGCCCTGCACTCCCTCACACACTGGCAAACTGCTCTGCTTTATTTTTATTTTTATTTTATTTTTAAAAATTTCCAGAGCCATACAGGAACCAGGTTGCACTCTGTGGGCTTCCAAGTAACAATATATGGAAATCAAGAATCAAGCAGGTCTAAAGGATTTTGTTTGGGGGAAAAAATGCCAAATTCTTGTCCACTACACATGGACTAAGTGACCTCACAGGCCACTGGCCCAATGCACAGACTGACCAATGATTAGAAATTCAGTCAGTGTTATGTGTAATGCACATTCTGGAACTAGAGATAATGGCTATTAATAACATCTAAAGCTTTTCAACTCTGTCTCTATAAGAAGGTCAAACAAGCCAATATAATCCATGAATAAAAGAAAAATATTGTTGCAAAAATCTTACAGCCTGTCACTCAAATTAATCAGGACATTTTGTTTACTTAGGTACGTTCTACAAGAAATCAGTGATTAAATATTAGGATCCTGGGTTTCTGGTGATGGCAGGGAGAAGGAAAATACCTGAATAATGGTTAAAAAATGCTCCTTTGAAAGATAATGCTCTGATTTTCTACTATGACAGCCTAATAGCTTCTGACTGATGCATAAGAAAGCACTTGCGCAGACTTACACCAAAAACACATACTGCCTGCTGTAGAAAGTAGTGTCTTCCTAGAAAAAGAAGGAATAAATACATTATAAAATATCAACACTTTTGTTGCCGTTTCGAATTCTTATTAGTTCCTTGAATGTCTTGCAGCACTAAGCAATTTTGTGCTGGATCAGGGGTATATGTGATTCCAGACCAATAATGACTCTTCCTCCTCCCAGGTGCAAAGCAGACTTACAGTTTCTCAGGACAAATTTAATTTTCAAAATAACGGTCTCCTCTCCTTGGATTGTGTGAGTGGTAAAAGTTCAAATGTTTGGTCCCATTTAATTATCCTTTATTATGTACCATATTCAAGAAATACAGTTTTCTGGACACCTTTGATCACTCAGGTTTGTAATAATGGTTCATCCCACCTCTAGAGTCCTCGTGGAGTTTATTTTCAAACATAACATTATTTCCAGAGAATGACCTTTTACATCAAGTTTTAGAACTTCTTTTACACTGTTCCTCATTTCTGAAAGCTCTGCCTTCTCTTCCTCCAAACAGGTATCTATCATTGCCAGGTGTTTTAAATACTAGGATGTTGCTTAGTTTGCAGAGCCCAGTTTTTCAGCTTAGTAACAGGCAGCAAAATACAGCTTAGCCTGGGCTTCACCAGGAGTTAGCTGGGTTGGGGAGTTAGTGCTTCCAGGTGGGTCACTTAAAGCAAGTAACCTGTCAAATGCCTAACTGGAAAGGCTCTAGCATGCTTGAACTCTCTCTTTTGCTATGTATTCCTTTAAAATACCATCAGCTTTTAGAGTTTTTATCAACAAATCTCTGTATGCACTCTCTTAATTATAGACCATTCTTTTTTTTCTTTTTTCTTTTTTTTTTTCTTTTTGTGTATGTGTGTTAATTTGAATGCAAATCCTGTTCCACACTGCTGAACAATGGAAATGTCCACAGCCCTTGCTTCCTCAGATCAGGGTTCAGATTTTCAGGAATCAAAAGAAATGAGCTGTGCCAAGCCTGAAGAAAATAAGACTGCTTAAAATGTTTTTGAATTGTAACATGGAGTGTGATGTTAATAGTACCGTGCAGTAATTAGGAAACATTGTGTGTGTATGCTGTGCCTTACTACATAGAATGATATGGCAGCTATTAATTGGATATTGTTTTTATTTATGAAAAAACCTTCTGTATGCTGAAATAATCTCCAAATGCATTGAAAGAAAATGTCTGTACTCGTAAATATTCCTGTTAACTATTCTTATTAAGCCCTTTTGAGGGAGCACTTCTGATAAAGATGGTGCTGTGCAAGAGATCTGCTTCAGGTGGAACTAGGTCAATAAGAAATTGTAAGTCAATAGTTGAAATAATTGCGTAGTTTAAGTCAGAAGACAAGAATTTAAAGATTCAGTCTTCTGAATCCATGTACTGTAAAAGCGTCTGCGTGACTGCAGAATGACAGAGGCTATTACACTGGAGATCCTCCTTTCTGAAAGATGCGACACCAGAAATTATACCTTCCAAAAACGAGACTTGGAAGGTATTTTCTTGATGAACGTTAGTATAAAGAGATGACTAAGTTTCCTATCCTCAGGCATACCTCACACCCCAGGAGATTTACACTGGTATTTACTGGAAAGGTAGTGCCTGTTAATTTTAGCTGGACAAGCCTTTTTTCTGCCCATTTGGGGGCATGTGTTTATCCTTT
The DNA here is from genome assembly GCA_013400375.1 of Thinocorus orbignyianus. NCBI lineage: Eukaryota > Metazoa > Chordata > Aves > Ciconiiformes > Thinocoridae > Thinocorus > Thinocorus orbignyianus. The sequence continues at coordinate 459,145 of VXBW01006647.1, read as the reverse complement.
GGATTCCTAGGTAATTTGAAAAAAATGCTAATGGAATTTGGGGGTTTTTGGTTTGATCCTCACATTTTATGAATGCAAATATAGTCAAACCTTTTTCTTAATGTTCCTGCATCTTGTCACGTATGGCATGTTTCAGCTTAATGGAGTTCCAGAAGTAAAAACAGTAATAAGCCCAAGTGGAAAATAGTCCATGTAATTTATAATCAACATTTAACTTGGTGCTGTATTCTTCTAAGGAGTAAAGGGTGGACTTTGTTCCAGCGATGTCAACAAGAATCCCTCTATAGAGGGATTAGTGAGCTCTAGATAAGATCCTAAAGGGGAAGCAAATCTGACCCAAAGGTTCAGAATCAGTTACAAAAACCCTGAAGAACCTCCTATCTTACCCAGCTATTTGCTGAAAGTGCAGAAATTAATCTAATTTCTTACTAGCATGTTGACAATTAAGAATATAGCCAGTATAACAATGGTAATTAGGGAACTTGTTGATATCTGTTATTAACTTTGTGTTGTGTTTCTTTTACACTTCTGTGGCATCCTTGTCTTTCTGCTAAGTTGGTTCTAGAAAGCCAAGATTAAAATGTGAACTGCTTTGTATGGCCCAGGGGGCTGCCAGTGTTTTGTAATCGTACTGGGATGAATCCTGCTCTGTTTTGATTTTGATTCTGTATTTTTGATCACTAACTATTAACAAAAGATTACAACAGATGAACTCCTGCAGTAAATGCCTTTGAACATTGATACTGTAAGACAGATAACAGTGTTTAAAACACAAACCTTTGAAGATAAAATAAAATATGTTACAAGTTTGTATTCAACATTTGTTTTTCATGATAAATGAAACAAAAGTCCTTTCCCATAAAAGGAATTTCTTCCTCGAACTTAAAAATATCAAGTTACAATAGTGGGAAAATAACATGTGCTGCTAGCATATTGTGATTATATTCAATTAAAGCTTTTTTTCCTCCCCTTTCCAGACCATAGTAAAAAGAAATTTGTTCTATTTTTGTCAGTACTGCAGACAGAACAGTCAAAGTGAATTAGTTTTCACCGATTTTCACAGTTAACTGTAAACAAGATTTATTAAAGTAATTAAATGAGGATTTTGCAATGTGTAAAGCATTTAACTCAGAATTTGGAAGTGTTAAAAGTACTAATATACTTAGGATTGATTTGTCTTTAGATTGCGTAGGACTTGCAGATGTTGCTGTTTCCTAATGGAATCGTAATCAATTGTGAACTCTTGGGTTCGTGCTCATTTTCCTGAAGTATACATTTGAGAGAAGACCTGTGACATTGCCACTGGGAGAAAAGCAATCTTAAAACTTGGGCAGGCAGGGGAATGCCGCACTCCGGGCTGTCTGAAGGGCTGGCCTGCATCGCACCCACCGCAGGCACATCCTCTGCTGCTGGTGTGACTACTGCTGAACCTGAAGAATCTGACCATTGGCATTTCTTACTTCAAGTTCTTTTTCCTTCCATTCTCCCACACAAATTTGCCTTCACAATAACCAGGCTGTACTATGCTAATTGCCCAAAGGTTTAGCTCATGGTCTTCTCATCTTCACATTCCCTCCTTCACCTAGTGTTCCCCACTGCAAAGCAGCAACCCAGGAGCTTCCACCAGCCCCCCTGCAAGCAGTGGCTCTCTCCCCATCCCTTCATCTGCCGTGGCGACAGCTCAGGTTCTCGCCACATTACAGCCTGCTGCTGATGTGGTTGCATCCGAAGAGATGCAACCCAGGAACCCACCACCTTTCTTTTTGCCAGCACTTGTCTGCTTGTGGCTCACAGGAACTCCAGTCAGCTCCTTTTACCAGTCTCTTCTGATCTGGTGTGTCAGCATCAAGTGTGCGGCTAATTCTAAAAGATTTTTTTATGCTTTCAGGAAGAAAAGGGTGTTTCTCTTATAAAAACATGTATTTGTCGTCCTTCTCCATGCCTAAGTGGGTTCTTTTATTTGTAAAATACATTGTAATTCTTTTCAAGGGAGATTTTACTCATTTTAGTTACTCATCTGCTCTGCCTTCTGCACAGAAGAACAAGACAGAAAAACAAATCACTTTTTTCATTTTTCTGTCCTAACTGATGATTTCAGTTACAGTGCAGAAGTTGCAAAGGGGGCTGCCCCAGGATGCTGGGCTGCCACATCTGGCCAATAACATCCAGAAGTCTGAGGAACTGCCCGGTTAAATGTCTGATAACATCAGACCCTCCAAACACCTTCTGGTAATGAACCTCATTCTCAAATGTTTCTTATGCACATGAACTGGAAGATTAATCTTATTATTTCACTAGAAGAACAGAGTTCATTTCAATGTCTTCTCATTTTAGCACTAAAAAAATTAAGATCTATCTATTGCCAGTCTGCTGCAGCAGAATTGTCTTGTAGGGGTTCCTCCTTTCCAATAGGCAAGTGATGAGAAGCCACAATTCTGATGCCCTCTTTCAGCCCAGGAGGCTGCTGAGTGAGATTTAAAAACAGTATGCGCTATTGCGACCTGAAGGACTGTTGGTCACGAAGGTGATTGATAGAGATCAGAGCTTGACTTTTTCCCCAGGCTATGGCAGCCTCCTGCATCCGTGCCATGGGCTGCAAACCTCAGCTGCATATTCAAGTCCTGCCCCTGGTGTACTCTTGCAGTAGGACAACTTGGCTGCAGCCACTTCTGCCAGCCTCGTGCAAGAGAGTTTCTGTTGCCAGAACCATTCTTTGAATGGTGGGAGGTCGATTTAGTTTGGGTTTCTTGGAGGCTGTGTTCTTCTTTTCTCCTTTGATATGTTACTGTACTCAGTGTAAGCAGATCAGCCTCATGTTAACGAGAATAAATACCGACTGGAGATGGTGGGTCCTCTGAAAAAAACGTTGCTTAGCATGATGTAATTGGCATAAAGATATCATCTAAAGCAATTTAATAACAAATTAAGGGGACTGTTGCTAATTCTTCCCTGTACATCCTTCAACTCTGGAAGCATCTTCCTGAGTAATTTTGTTCGATCTCGTTTTCTCCCTTTCAGTAATATTTCTATAAACTTATCCTTCTTTCTACCTTCCTCTGACCACCTCACCCTTCTGTACCTTTCCTTGACTCCTAACTTCATGGTGTTTCAAATTCAGGATGGTCAGTAATTAAATACGTGCCACATCTTTACTGAATTTAGGCAAATTGAAAATAAAATTTTAAAAAGAGAAAGCCAGAAGACTTTCTTTGTTGCATTTTTTTCTGTAAAGGGCATGCAAGTAAAGAATAATATTGCCAAATTTCTATTTATGAAGTAATAGCTGAAGTAATAGCTAAAGTAATAGCTGAGATCATTCCATCAGCAATGATTTTACTCATTATGCAGTCTCTGTTCCTGAAGAATAGAGGAAGCTGCACAATTTTTCAAAAAATAAATTTTAACTATCTAGAGTAGAAGTACTGAAAGGCATTCCAAGCCACACGGAACAATTGCTTCCCTGCTGAAAAAATTATTGGCTACTTTACTACTCATTATTTCATGGATTGCCTTATAACCATGGTTAAGAGAATGGGACCTGTGAATAATGTCTGGTTTTTTAATGCTGTGATTGCTTCGTGTTGATTTTCATTTTAAGGTCTATGCAGCCTCTTTAGAAACTGCATATTTGTAGGAGCAACTGCATGTGATTGGTAGCTTTGCCTAAAGATTTGGCTGGGATAGTCCTGACTAATGTAGCTTCACTGCTCTTCCTGTGATGTCTGCACCTCTCAGCTACCCGTAGCAGTGCTCCTGGTGTATCTGTGTATCAGAATTGTTAAATTTAGATCTTTTTCCATTATCTCTCAGAACAATGTAAAATTTAGCATGATATTTTACACTATTTTATAAGTGCAAGGGATTTTCATTCCATTCTTCTGATCAGTAATTTTGGATTTGGTCTACATATTATTTGATATAATGGTAAAATTTGCCTATTTAATTTCCCTGATAAGATATTAAGCATTCAAACCTTTATAAAATCATTTGATGTGTTTGAACATCAAGATGAGTGACATTTAAATTTAGTGCTGCAAATATTTTGTTATCCCTACCAGTTTCTCTGTTCTGCCAGCTGATCAGCACTCCCCCTAGGGTGGCTCCTGATACAAAACCTTTTCCACGAGGCTCCCAAGGACTTACCTTGTTCACTTTTGACTGGCAGTGGGGTTTTGTTTTGGTTATTCTTTCTCATTAATTTTTTATTCAACGGTATTGCAACATAGTTTGTTAAATTCATGGGGGGTTATTGTATATAGTTGGGAAAAAAATGAAGTAACTTATGATGGTAAAATTCTGAAGGTGAAAAGAGGAGGTAAATTATGTCTGTTCTAATTTTCTTCCTTCTCCTGGGACCTTGAGAAAAGCACCAGCACGAGCGCCATCAGCTTCCCCTGGCTTTGATCTTACAGCACGTTTAGAAAAGAGCAATCTTTGAACCGAGGCTGTGGATAGACAAGGCTATGGGGCGCTTTTTCTGGAGATGTGTAAAGAAGGGGAGACTTCTTTCAGCCTAGTTTACTGTACAGGCTTGGGGAGGTACAGAGGTGCTTTATGAGAGCCATACCAATACAATGGTGTGTGCATTTCATGACATTGCCCTACTCACTCTCAACAATTTTATCAGTACAGAACAACTATGGTTTCTTTCTAAGTCCTTTTGTTGTTGCTATTTCATTCTATCAATACCAGAGGGTTACAGAACAGCAAGAGAAGTGTGCAACACAGGCTAAAATTTGGGCTGTGTTCAAAACAATCATTTTAGACATCTAGCATGCACATTCCAAAAAGGGCTTTAAGGACTTATGTCTCTTGTCTAGGGAAAGAGCATGTACCTACAGCCAACCTGGCTATGCAATGTTGCTATGTGGTTTTAAATCATAAACAAAGCGACTGGCTTTCCTTCTATATGACTTAGAAGATATGGCTTTATTTCTAAAATTATCCCACTGTACATATAGCTATGATATTAATTGCCACATTGGGTATATAAAATGATCCTTAATGATTGCTAGATGCACAAATTAGGACAGCACTTCTGCATAAAGTAGAAAAGGTGTGCTTTTCCTACAGAATAACTGAACATCAAACTCATGAAAATGACCAATGCACATGGCATTTCTGCTGTAAAATAAACAGGAGATGCTGTTTTAACCTCCTGTGTTACGAGTGTCCCTTCTCCAGCAATGTTATAACACATAAAATCTGTCATATGTTAACCCTGCAATTAAAAAAAAATCAAACATTTTTGGGGTGAAGACAAGGTCTGTGAAGCCAAGTAATTTTCCTCTGAAATGACACACACTTATTTTTTTTTTAGAGCATACTAAAATTATAAGAGCAAAAGCCTCTGCCCATTTCCTGTTCATGTTTCCATCATCAAAATATGAACACATCTGAACTTAGGGGAATATGTTATATAAAGTACCAATAATTTTTATTGCCAAACATGGTATTTCTTTTATTTTCCTACGTTTGCTGTTCTCAAAGATAAAACAAGTTAGTATTCTGAGCATATTCCTGAATTTAAATTTGCTAAGAAGTACTAACGTAATAATATAAAATATGCCAAGGGAAATACCCAATCACCTGGGGTGTTATATAAAATTTAGAGGATATGGGTTGCAACCCGCCAACCCTCAGTTTTCCTGTATTTCTTGGTTCCAGACCTATCAGAAATATGTATTTGATGGTATTTTTGTCCCTTCCCTGACCCTGAAATGGAAAAATGAGTTGTGGGGGTAGAAGGAAAAACAAAAAATCTGGATCAACTTCCAGAATTTGAAGACTGCAGCCAAGTTTTGGGTTAAGTTCACTTCAAGTGTGGGGCTACTGGGCTGGTCAATTATCTTATTTAGAGAGATTTGTTCTTCCCTAATTAGAACAGGCACTCTGGTGCCAGAAATTACACTGCTTCTTCAGAAACTGAGCATGTGTGGGTTCGGCTCCTGTCAAGGACAATTTTTAGCATTCAGATAGTGTGGTGCCCTAGAAATAGCTATGATAGACAGACAGAAAGAATGAGTGAGGTTAGCACACTAGTCACAGTTACAATACTGAGTCATATGTATGTATTTATTTCGCTGTTGATTGCCAAAGGCAATGCAAGAGTTTGAGACTGGGTCATGTTGCACAAAGGACATCTGCAATATTGCTCTAAGAACTATGCTGGCTCTTCAAAGCCAAAAGATAAGATATAAAAAGAACAAAGCTTCAACTTTAGAACCACAGATACAATAGTAGTGCTGGGCTTTCTAATGATAAGGAATTAATTTGACTCTTATTTCATACTGGATTACATTAAATTCAATTTGTGTATAAACTGTCTAGTATTGATTCCTCCAAAATAGATTAAATTATCTGTCTTTCTGTTGCAACTTCTCTTTCTGTGTCCTGGAAACCATCTAGTGAGGAGTTTTCTTTCAAAGTGAAAATGATAAAATTAGTGAGAAGATCCCAGAAATTCTGCTGGGGAGGTGCTTGCAAGGATTAAAACATAAGTAAATATTCTAATGCTTCTCCAACAGCATACAGCTATGCCAGTACTCAGGATGGATTTAGTGGAGGTTGCTGGAAGGCTGGCAAAATCCGGATTTGATAACAACATCCAGTGATTTAATGGAATTTCTTTGTAGCTCTTAGGAAGAGTTAGATTATCTACCCACCGTACTCTGGGGCACCTGCAAATGAGGCTAAAGCCATAAATATTGATAATCGTCAGCCAATGCAAATTCTTATTTGCATCAGGCTATTTGGGTAAGAGGAGAAATCGTATAATAACTTTTTTTTTCTCCAAGAAGAGGCAGCTGAGACACCTTCTATTAGTGCAGCATTCATTCATGCAGCAGTTATTTTATCTTGTTCTGCTCAAAAACATTTCCAATCTGTTGTTATTACTTATTCTAATACCAGAAGAAGTATTGTTGGAGCAATTAGGAGTCCCAAGCCATTTTGAAGGCTCATTGCATTTGATTTTGTAACGTCCTCCCCAAGAGTTTGCTATCAAGCTACAGTTTACTGTCTACTAAAACTTAGCGGAAGAAATGGAGCTGCTCACGGGGAAAAAAAAAAAAAAAAAAAAAAAAAAAAAAGAAACCTTAGGGTAAAGAAAGAATCATGTGATTATCTCTGCAGCAGTTTGATAAGATAAAGTTTCTTGAAGATACCAATATTAAGTGCATTTTACAAAATCACATGCTAACTTGCTTGGTTTACTTCTCAGAGGTAGCCTCGGAGAGAGCACTGCTGCCTGACAGATTAATTCTGAGATGAGTTCCTGCATAAAAAGTGGCAGACAATGTTCCACAGCCTTTTTGTTTCCAAGGGCTGCTGCGGCGCAACCTCCACTCTAGTACTACTGCTTGGCAATATGCTTTTCAAGATGGTTTTGCTCACTTGCCCAATTCTGATAGCAGCATCCCATTGTAATCCTTATTTCAGTCAATACTATAAAAACAGGCAAGGCTTCAATGCAGAAATCTGCACCCACACTGAATCATCGCAACACTTTTATTCATTTCACCTCTTCCTACCCCAGCTCTCTGCAGTCAGAACTCTTCAGCTCCTGCAAAATTAATCCGCTAGCACATAGCCCGTCTCAAAAGAAACAGCCACTTAATTTTCAATTAAATGTCTCGCATATTACAAAGGAAACACTTGTGCGTTGAGTCGTTGGATTCCGGCGTGCGCATCGCCCTCTCCACGCGCTCTGCCCCCTGCCGCAGCCATGGGATGGAGCGGGAGCCAACGCCAGCGCCGTCTCCACGGCAACCACACATACCGTAGCCATGGAAACCCACTGCAACACGCTGGATGAAACACGGGCAAGAAAAACGTGCAGTTTTTCCNGGAGGTGTGGGTAAGAAAAGGCAATATTGAAAAACATTCCCATTTCTGGAAAACAACACACAAGATGGATGGCTGCAGAGATAACGCTTCCCTCTGTTTCATTTGTCAGAGAAATGGCTTGGTGGTTATCTTTTCCTTTACTTGTACGACAGGATAAAAATAGGGCACATACCTAATGCATATGTGTAGAAATTACGAGTACAAAAATGTGCATCTACGTCACAGTGAGAATAGAGAGTGTGTCCATAAATACTTGTGTATAATGTGCTGTGGCTCATGGCTTCAATTTAGCATAAGCAATTGAAAAAGTGAGTGCCTGAGATAGTTTTCTATTTCTTCAGATATAATGTGTCTCTCTTTCTGTCTGTTTCTGCATGTGTTTGAACGCATGTCTATATAAGTTTATTTCAGTAGTCTATTTAAAAGGGATTATTAGTTTAAAATAACAGCAGAGTCATCTCAAAACCTGATTTGCATTTTGCAATGTGGAATATATTTATATTCTCTTCTGCTATTATAATTTTCACAGGCCTATTTCTTGTCCTCCCGTTCTTGCCTAGGTGCCTTTCTTCCACAGGAGAGGAAAAAGAAACGTTAAAGAGTCTGTTGTGCAGAGCAGAAGGGGAGGCTTTCACAGAGGCATGTTGGTGCAGATCCTGAGTGAAGGAAGGGTTGTCACCCTGTCCTCTCCTCCAGAGGGAACAGGACCTACCAAGCGTGACAGAGAGAGACGTCCTTTCACCTTCTGTGGGTTGTGTCATGCTTTCTCCTCCTGAGGAGCTAGACACACGGCCAGCTTGACGGAGCGACATTCTCAAGTGTGTGTCAGAAGGATTATGTAGTATGTTGGAAATTTAAGACTAAAATTACAGACCATTCAAATCCTAACCCATAATTGAATTTCACTGTGCCGGGGTGGTTTCGGCAGTCAGGACGCAGAGGACATAATTTGAAGGTAGTTTGTCAGTGCGAGTGAGAGGCTGTTTTCCACTCACCCACCGTGCCAATCTGCAGGCAGGCTGTCAGACCTGGCAGGTGGTGTGCGTAGTGGCACCAGCTGTTGCTGCCGTGGTTTGAGCCATCACGGTGCCACTTGGGGTGTCACAGCAGTTCAGCTGACCCTCGTTCAGCTAAGGAAAGCTGCTGAACTCTGCTGCTTTATGGATAGTTCCCTTTCAAAAGTCACTTATTATAAAGTTTGGGGGCGAAAAAAAACCAAACAAAAAAAATCAATGCAGCCATTTCAGAGACTCATGGCCATAAATAAAATACATCAACTGGCACTTTGGAAGATCTGTACTAACTGGTCCTATTCTCTTGCAACTCCAAAGTGTCCTTGGTTACTTCAAATCCAGCTGCATGTAGCTAGGAATGGGCTGTTACAGCTTATACATATTTCATAAAGAAATACAAAGTTCTGAACTTTTGAAGACTTCCTACCCTGCTGAGCATAGTTTTCTTCCACATAACCATTGTTGTCCCTTTGTCTTTCCTCTTTCTTGTTTTTCAGTTTATTAATTCATGTTTTCTTCTTCTCGCTCGTTAGTATTTGTGTGTTCAGATGGAATTTTAAAAATATTTTCCTGTTGCTTTCAAAATACATGGTCTGGTTTCCTATTGGTTTAGCTGTAGATTTACCCACACCAAATATAGGCTGCAAATAATCAAGAAGGGTTAAAGGGTGTTCATGCCTGACAATATTACTCAACATCGCACAACTATGAGCCCTGTTTCCTTACTTTTTTTTTTTTT
>VXBW01006647.1:404235-449539 GCA_013400375.1 Thinocorus orbignyianus | reverse complement strand
TTTTTTTTTTTTTTTGCAGTGGTGGGGTGGGGATCAAACAGAATGGATTTGGGTGAGTGACTATTTAGGGGAAGAGCTATTGCTATTCTTCTTGTGGTCTCTCTGCATGTTATCAGGTAGTACTCTTGGCCTTTGACATGAATCTCCTTTATTTCTTGAAGTTCACAGTACTGCATTTAATACTAGATGTTCAAAACCAGTTTATTGGGATACATGCAATTTTTTCAACAAATAATTATCATACACATCTGCTATAGATAATGTCTTTCCCATACTACGCAAAAATGATTGCCAATCCATTACTGTCAGCAAAAAGACTGAAAATAAACGTTGTGTCTCAAGCTGTGGATGTCTCTTAGGACTTCATCCTATGCTGTAGGTTCACACAAGTTTTCTTACTGATTCAGCAGAAGAAAAGTCAAAAGCCATAGTGTGTGATGACAGAAATATTTTGTAATTGCTCAGATTCAAAATCTTAAATATTAATTAGAAATTGAAGCTCTACCTAAACAAAAAAGCACTCTTCTTGTATGGGACTACCAGTGAACTGGACCCCAGTGCCAGGGATGGGGCTGTGGCAGTAGCTGTCTTTGCCCGGATGGCTACACTCATGTACGATGACTTCACTGGGTCTGTGCAGAGTCATCATATACAAGTAAAATGATCCCTGTAACTAAAATTATAGTTTTGTTCGTTTTGGATATTAACTTCTGAGCAGGTTTTTGACTCGCATCACTGGACTGCAGTAACAGTACAGTCCCCGTTGCTTTCAGACTGGAACCCCGTTTGATCAGAGGCATTCAGGAGTATTTACACCCACTTGTATTCCTTTGGAGGATATTTAACCTTCCAATACGACACCACTTATTAACAATAATTAGTGTTTAGGTTTTATCTTCATAGGAGGTATATCCCATATAGTCATTAACTCAGTACCTGCTTTTGAACTAAATGATTCATAAGTATTAAAAATTATTTTAACCAGTGATTTGATTATTTTTTTTTTAATTCAACTATTTCAGAACTCTACAAAACATCATACATATCAGCAACCTTAGAAACGTTATCAGAAGAATGCTACAGTTTAAGGTTGGTATTGAAAGTCTGTTTAACACCTTTTCCACTTTTTCAAAGCAATAGTCCATTATTTACTTTAGAAATGCTAGTCTCAAAAATCTACATAACCTTTCGAAATTTGATTAAATTCCAGAAATAAATGCAAAATATTTTGTGTCATAAAGTAGACAACAATGTATTATGTGTGTATGTATATATGTGTGTGTGGATGGATACACAGGATTTTAGTTCGGTGCAGGGGGCCACGACACATCCTCCATGTAAGCTCTGTATAGGTGACCATAATTCTGCTGGAGGCTGTGAAGTCCCTGGTTCTGGCAGCGAAAGGCTGTGATTTCTTGCAGGCTTTTTGCTCCAGTACTTTGGTGCCTGACTGTGATGATGTGGAGCCAGGAGATAGCACTGGTGAAAGGCAGGGAATCAATGTGATCCCTTTCTCTCTAGCTACGCAAGAGATCCAAGGTGAAGGTGCCCTGTGCAAGATGTGCTGCCTTCTGCTGTTGATCCAGCACACAGGGACACACAACTGACTCCACAACTTCAGAAGAGGCATTTCTTTGGAAATTCAGGGAGTTAATTCTTTCCAGTAGCATTCACATAACAGTCCTCTTCAGACTATAACTGTATCCAGCTCTGAAAATACTATTTTGAACTTTGTTTCCCCTTTCCCAACTGGACTCAGAGTGGTAAGACATTTTATTTCAACTGGTGATAAGCTCAGGATGGGTTCTAATTCCTTCTGAGGTTAGTGAGAAAGCCTTACTGTGTCTGCTGAAAATATTCACTTAAAAAAGATGTTAATTAAAGTTTATCCTCTCTAGTGGGAGCTGTTCAGCTCTATCCCAGACAAATCAACAGTGTGGAGGTGTTACAGGTGTGCCAGAGATTTAAGTGCTCTACAGCTCTTGGAGAAATTCCAGGGCACAAGCTCGTGTTATCTGTTTAAGTTGAGCCCCAGGATTTTATCAGACTTAAAATCTATGCAGACAGTGAGCCTTCAAGTTCAGAGTCAAGCAAAATGAGAACTTGCTGGGTGCTCACGTGTTTGAGCATGCCCAGGGAGCAAGGAAGCCAGCAGCAGTGCCTGGGCACCCTGCCTGCAACTGTGCTTCCAGAGGTCAGTGAGTCAAAGGGACGGGAGGCAGAGCACGGTGACACCGTGACCGCTCCAAAGCCTGCTATTTTCAGAGCAGCACAGACTCAGCCAAGTGCAGTGCTGGCCCCCCAGGCGATTGCTTTCCTTAGAGAAGGATCTGTGATGCTGCACCTCAGTAATTTGTGAAAACTCTGCCTTTTGCAGTGGCGAAAGAGTGCTTAAAGCAAAACCATTGTTTTTCACATGAGCTACACAAAAACGTCCTCGAGCACATGGTGTAGCGATGGGTAACTTGGATTGCATGAGCTCTTTGTCATTTTTCATTTGTAATCTCTCATTCAGCTTACCACAAAGCTGGACTTCAGGTAAGGATGAAACTTTAGGTGTAAGGGGTATTGATTTTGTCCAGTCATTCTCCTCCTCTCTGGCTGTGAATATATAGGTCTCCAAGTATTATAGTGGCTGTGAAAATATTTGCCACATCTGTACTTTAAGTAAGCATTATAAATATCCGAGACTGTAGACTATCTGCTTCCTTTGGGTGATTTTTAACATATCTTTACAATTCACACATAAGTGAAGGTGGCTCTGTGGTACATAACTGTAACAAGTGCTTTTAAGTACATTATAAAATCTCACCATGGCAACATCTTTCTGTTCATCGTATTTATAGTGAGAAAAAGAAAACAAGCAGAAATAATATTAACCCTGAAACCTTTCTGAAATGTAGAGGCTGAAAGAGTATCCTAAGTCAGGGTTCTGTTTTTTCCTAGCTGTCTGTAAAGATCCTTGAACATGTTATCAGAGAAGGCAGGAATAGAAAGTTTTCTTTTGATTTCAGCTTTATATGAAACCACCAAATACCTAGATTTTGTTTGGGTTACTGTGACCAAATGCAATTTGATTTTAATAGAAGAAAGTTAGATAAAAGGTAGCACGTTTGCTTAGCCCCTCTGAAACCTAAACACATTGGGCAGCATGCAGAACCCCAGGTACGGTCAGTTTGGAAATTACCCCTCAAACACTTTCCTGTCACCCTGTACCCCTGGCTCAGAATGGATTGGCAGCCTTCCTATAGGGGCTTTACTGCCTTTAAGGGGTGGCAGTCTTTTCCTGTTCTCTTGCTACCTCCTTCCTGCAGTCTTTTGAAGGCTTGGAAATGTCTGGGTAGCTTGGGAGGAGTGTGCTAGGGTGTCTGCACTAGAGAACCGTGCTTTAAGGGGTCCTCTTGGTGAAGAGATCTTGCAGATAACGTGATTCAGAGTAACATCCATTATCTGTTCGTGCATTTTCTCTGTCCTCCCTATAGTCTCCGCAGCCTGTGGTACAGGAACACTTTATTTAAGCCATGTGAGAGAGAGGGAGTGCAGGCTCAGTGAAAGGCTTGGAGGAAGCTGAATGCAACTGCATGTCCTAGGCCATCGCTTCTCAGGTAAAGAATGAACATGGACGGATTCTCAGGGAATTCATCACCTACAAATTCCTTTCAGCTGTGGATAAATTTGTGGATGGTCTGAATATCTAAACAAACCATACCACTTTGACACTTAGGCATGGGTATAGGGCCCTGAGTTTAACCACCTGCTTTAGACATTATTGGATTTATTTCTTATTTCACGCTAGTTCATTCCCATTCATCTAACTTTTTTAGAAGAAGTTCTTTGTTTATATTCAATATAAATAGGGAAGGAAATGAAGGGAAATATAAAGCAATCCTGAATTAAGCCAAAAAAATCCAACTATTTTTAATCCTTCATGAATTTTTCATTACTACTTCCCACAAAACACCTCCTGCCTTCTCCAAATGTTCTAAAAAGTGCTGCCATTCTTGGTAGATAAAAGCAGCATAAAATAATTGTATTAAGCAAAATTCCTTCTTTGTTTTTCTTAAACAACTGCTATGTAGTGACTTTCCATCCAGTGTCTTTTGCAGTGCCAATAGGTCCTTTAACTGTCAGAGTAATAAAAGCAGTTACCTCTGCTTACAAACCTGCAGGGGAACTTGAGCACAGAGACAGACCCAAAGGGCCCTTCTGCTCATCTGCACAAAGAATGACAGCACAGAAAGTCCACTCTCACTCCTTTCTCCTGCTGGTTTTAGGGCAGGGGGCAGTGGTACTGGTAACAAAGCAAGCAGGAGGTACTCGTTCCTTACACCATGCCCATCAACTTTTCAGCCATGGCAACCTGAGTAAACTGGAGTAGGGAGGAGTGTGGAGGAGAGGCTGTAAAACCTAGCTGGAATGATAGTATTCTATCCCAAGCTGAAAGAAAAAGACAGTCCAAAATCTAGCAGAGATGGAATTTACTAAATAGTAAGTTTAGAACTGGTTGAGTAACTTGTCAAAGTTTGGCTTCTTTTCTTTCAAAGATGTTTTCCCATATAAAATCAGCTCTCATGGAGCTCATCTTTCAGTCATTTCAGTTTTACAAAGGCAAAGATTTCTCCAGTTCCCCAGAAGACTCTTCAGAGCAGAACAAACAGTAAGTTTTCCAGACCATCTTTTAAGTGTGTATTGTTATGTTGAACCTAGCACAACAGATTCCTGATCAATGAAACATTTAAATCTAGTCAGTTTTGTAATACACACTGTGGCATACACCTTGAGGCAAAGATTTTTCTTGTACAGACATCCCAAATCTGATTCTGTGAGGCTGCCTTAGGGAGGAATGGAACGGCACAGGCACAAGCTTGTAGGTTGAATCACATGCTGGAGGTGCCCAGCCTGACAGCTGACATGAAACACAGGTAACCCACCACCGAGGTCACCTGGACTGCAAGGACCACTTTAGCACATTAAATACTGTGCTGGTGTGTTGCATTTAATCCTTCCTTCTGCTTCAGGATTAAATGTACAGGGTGCAGGCACTGGGGAGGCAGTCGGTCCTGGCAGAGAAAGAGGCAGCCAATGTAGTGAGCATAAGGCAGGGACCACGCTGGGTTATTTTGGAAATAATGAATAATACTTAACAAAGTAGTTGGTGTGGCGGTAACGTAACAACCTTGATCAGTAATCAGAACAGACTGTGTCAGGCATTCAACAGAGATGGCCTTACTCAAGGAAAATTAAGTGTAAAACAACACCTGCCTTTAATGCCTGCTTTGCTCTCAGTCCAGGGCTTGGATATGTCAGAAATGAAGCACTTGCCAAGCATGGGATACCCTTGACTACTAAAACCAGAAACGTCCAGCTGCCTGCTGCCATGGCATGGGGAATAGTGGCCGAGAAAACGGGTTTGTTCTGAGTGTCTTCTCTGCTACAGAGAAAGTGCATACCCTACCACTCAGATGCTCAGAGTGATCAGCAAGGCTTAATTGTTTGCTTAAGCATCCTTTGGAGCAGTGAATGCTACCAGAGACATAAATTGGCAGGGCTGGTCAGTGCAGTTGAACAGCAAAAAGACTTTCAAAGAGAGGGTTTTGCTCCCAAGTGCCTATTGTCAGCTCTTTGAGTTAAACAGATTTTAACAACCCAAACAAAAACTCCATAGGGGAGCTTTTTACAAACAGAAAACAAAGGAGCCCTGCTCCAGCTACATCAAAGCTTCCAGTCCTTTCTAACCCCTGGTGGCAGTTTGTTTCATCCAAGGCCCCTAACTCAATGCTAACGTCAATTTTCCCGCCTACCAATGAACCATTTTTCTGGAGTTTCCCGATCTAGCTTTTAGATGACTTCAGAGAAGAAACAGGATCGCTTTAGGCAGAAGCTACATCCATCCCATTACCATGCAAGGTGTCTGAGCACCCCGTGCTGCCACCAAGTTTTAAAGCCTCGGGTGCCTCTGGATTTGTTCTCATTGAAGCCATCCTATTCAGGAGATTTTCCTGACCATGCCAGGCACCCTCTCTTTTGAAGGCTGGGAGAACTGAGAGGGAAATTTGGGATGGTGAGTCTGATGATAAGACGATCAAATTTATTTTATTCTTTTTTCAATGCAATTTCTATCCCCCAGCCCAATGTAAACAAGGGATAGCAATAAGAGATTATAAGAAGTTCATGGTTGTGAAATTCCAGGCACATTTAAGGGAGAACAGCATTGCTTTGCATTTAGTATGGGGTTTTTAATGCAATTTTGTTCAGAATATGAGGAAATTTAACACTGCAGTTAAAAAGGGCACCTTCTTGTAGCTCTGGATAATTAGTGACAGAGTAGGATGCAGCCTCATCTGAATAAGAGGGAGAACCATCTCATGGCTGCTCCACTTTGATACGACGGAAAGGAGTACATGCTGCACTGGTAAATCTATACCTCATGGGAAAAAAATGCTCTGTCTGCTAAAAAACAAGAAAATTTAGGCAGGGTGGTGAAATTAAATATATGGTTGTATATGAAATGTTGTAGGTACAGTTGAGATTTCAGTTGTATGAAACCAACTGAAAGTTCAGAATCATCAAAACCTACATTACAGACCATCCAGAAGTTATACATTTTTCTTTCAAAATGTGTGCTTATAGCCAAAAGACATTCATGAAATCAGAATAATTAATTTCTCAGATCTTCGTTATACTGCATAAATCTGAGGGGGAGCACTGAAACGGGGAGAGTGACAAGCCTCAGCCCAAGCCAGTGCAGCAGTCCCAAATTCACTGGAGTCATCTCGATGCCCATGTTATCACTGTGGTTTTCCTGCTCGCTTTGATTACCTATGCAGGCCCATCAGTACGACACTGACTTTTGAACACATTGTGTTGCCTCCTCCTCCTCTGCAGATCCGCTCTGATTCTCTCCTCACTGCCGGATGCTCTGTTCAACTCAGCACAGCAGAGCCTTGCAGCGCTGGTTGGGTCTGGCTTTGAGGAGACAGCAAATACGAAGTGACAGAGCTGTAATGCAGAGTGCTGTACCTGGCTCATTGCTGCACTGTGATGGAAATGCAGAAATATATGTCAATAAGGGTGTTTCAAAGTGCTTAAGGTTAAGGACACCTAATTTTTTAAATCTCAAAACAATACTATCTTATGTAAAAGCATACAGTTATCCTCCTGTGTCAGACCGTAC
Organism: Thinocorus orbignyianus; assembly: GCA_013400375.1. Taxonomy (NCBI): domain Eukaryota; kingdom Metazoa; phylum Chordata; class Aves; order Ciconiiformes; family Thinocoridae; genus Thinocorus; species Thinocorus orbignyianus. Next base: position 442,365 of record VXBW01006647.1, on the reverse strand, counting down.
TTCGGTACTCAAGAATAGATGCAGGTGGTTACGAATGTGCAGTAGGACTAGTGCCACACCACTGTTTTTCAGATAAGTACTTTCATTTGCTTCTGCCTGACAGAGAGAGTCCATCTTTATGCTGAAGTTCTTGGTTAAATAAATTTCTTTCAGGCCATCAATTGTCTTCAAATTCTAACAGGCTGATAGGAGGAGGTGAGGAGAAAGAAGAATTCATCCTGGAACATCCCTAATCCTGGGAACAAATGGATAATTTGAGCAAGGAGGGAAGGTAAGTAAGAAAGAAGCTTATAGGTAAATAATGTGGTGGGATTTGAAAATGAAGGAAACTGAAGAGGATCCATCTGGATTGAGTGAAAGATGAGAAAAAGAAATAACAGAAAACCTATTTTAGGGAATCAACATTAGAGCAAAAACTAGGCCACTGGCTAAGCCCTGGCCTGAGGCTAGGTAAGGGAACAGGACGTGGAAAATTACCGGACCTTACACAAGAAAGTGCTGACCATGATGGACAAGTGTGTGAGGTCGTGACTGAAGGGCAGGGTGGCTGGGTTTCACAGGGGGCTGAGAGGGAGATTTGTGAGAGATGGAAGAGAAGGCCCCACCTCACATGTAACTGGGGAGGTATTCTGGAGACCTTGCAATGCACCAAATGCACCATCACTAAAACCAAAAAAGGCTGAGATTACCCCAATAGGTAATGGTATCAGAACTGGCAAATTTGACATATATGTATCAAAACCAGGAGTGATGGGAAAAAGAGTAATTAGGTGACTGTTGTGGAGGAGACCAGGGCAGAGGAAGTGGCAAAAAGGAAGGAAATGAAAAAGGGATATTAAAGTACACAAGCCATAGGATCAGTGCAGCCTAGGGTATCTGTTGGGCAGCCCCCACTTGACTGCTGTAGCTGGAGCAAGACAATAAACCAAACCCACCTGTCTGACCATGTCACACAAGAAACGACACCTCCTTCTACACCAGTGGGAGCAAGGCAAGCAGGGTTCTATTGGGATCACCCCCCCAGATCAAATGGCCATCCTGGTATCACTCATGATTCTGCCCCTCTGCTCCACTCTGGTGAGACCTCACCTGGAGTCATGTGCCCAGCTCTGGGGCCCCCAGCAGAAGAAGGACATGGACTTGTTGGTGAGAGTCCAGAGCAGGTTCACAGATGATGAGAGGGCTGGAGCACCTTTACTATGAGGACAGCATGAGAGAGTTGGGGTCATTCAGCCTGGAGAAGAGAAGGCTCCAGGGAGAGCGTATAGCCCTTTCTAGTACATAAAGGTGGCCCACAGGAGAGCTGGGGAGGGACCCTTCATTAGGGAGTGGAGCAATAGGTAGTAGTTTTAAGCTAAAAGAGGGAAGATTTAGATTAGATATTAGGAAGACGTTATTTCCTGTGAGGGTGGTGAGGCACTGGAACAGGTTGCCCAGAGAAGCTGTGGCTGCCCCAACCCTGGAGGAGTTCAAGGCCAGGCTGGATGGGGCTTGGAGCAACCTGGTCTGGTGGAAGGTGTCCCTGCCCAGAGCAAGGGAGTTGGAACTGGATGATCTTTAAGGTCCCTTCCAATTCTAACCATTCTGAGATTATACTATTTAATGTCCAAAACATCACTGACTTAAAAAAATTTCAATAACAGCTGTTGACAGTAGCAAAATATTTCTGAAAGGTGATTTTTTGTTTTCCTGAAAGAAATCTGTGACCATTTAGAATTCTTTCTCAAAGACAGAATTGTGCCCTCACTGCCCACAGGATACGTAGTTTTTATCAAGAATGAATTGTGACCATTCATTAATAAATGTAGAAAGCCCCCACAAAGGAAAATTGTTTACCACTACTGTTAAAAGAGACATATGAGACTTGAAAGTAGCAGTCATATTTTTCACAGTTGACTGAACTCACTATTTTCTAGTTCTCTTACTTGTGTTGCCTTTTCAGGCAATATTTTGGTACCTTTAATAATCTGGATAATCTGGGAAGCTGTGAAGACCTTATTCCTTTCTTTGGTCTTCTCATCTCTGTATCTCATTTTCTGAAGTCAAATGAATGATTGCGTTATCCTGAATAGTGGTACAGTCTTAAAAATATCACCTAGGATAGGATCATCCTGCTTTTCATTGTGTCTGCGTAGGCTGAAGAATTCTGCCTTTGGCATTGTATGTAAAAGATTTATTTCTGTCATCAACTGGAGCACGCCATACATATAGATTCCTCTTCCATGGCTGGTTACATTTTTAACAGAACTCAGACTAGGAAGTACCTGACACATCAGCCAGATACTCACTGTCTTTAATGAAAAATTATTTTGTATACTGTCATGTTAAAACGTGAAGGTTCAGATTCCAGGTGCCTCTGAGTACCACTTTGTCCCTCATAGGGACTCTGGTCAAACTAATGACTTGTTTCTCAGGAGAGGGCAGAGGGGAGTGAGCACAAGCGCAAATGTTCATTTTTTCTGCGACATGGAGCCCTCTTTAATTATGGGAAAATTGACAGTTGTCACAATTCAGAGTAAGAGCTTTCAGTGTATAAATGGCAGAAAAGAATACTGTCAACTTTTCTTTGCTGGTAGTGATTACAAGGTGGCACAGACAGGATGCAGTTAGTCCCACAGCCTCTCCTAGGCACAAGAAGTCCTTCACAGGAGTTTCTCCCCAGGGCTGCTGGCAGAGGGGCAGGTGGGAACATACATGGGGGGCTGAGGCAGCAGGGAGCTGGGGTGCTGCCGGGCTGCCTGAAGAGCTGTGCTACAGCTGTTCTCGAGAGCCCAAAATTAACTGGAAGCAATGGAACTTGAATCTTGCTCCCATCCCCACCATTCCCTACCCCTCCAATGCATTCAGCAGAAACGTGACTGGCTTTCTCTAAGTTCATTTTTACAATTTTGCTCTTTGCATTACTAGGCAGTAATCATAATTTTTCAGAGGAACTTTAAATATTACAAAGTTTTCCTGTATGTTATGTGTTTGTGTGGTCTTTTCTGCTCTTCCTGCAATAAAGAAGGAGTTGCTTTGGCTCTCGTGAGAAGAATGGAGGTCTGGTTCAGAGTTTCACTGGATATTGTTTGTGTTCCCAACAGTTTTGCTTCAAGGTGTTGTCCCATTCATTCACAGCAGATGAGGAAAAAGAAGTGGACGTGTTAGATTTAGGATATCTGTAAACATTCACCTGCGGCAGCTGTGGAAAACATGCCATTTACTAGGTAGTATGGTGTTTACAAGCATAGGTGAAGTGGTTTACAGCTAGAAAAAGGGAAATGCTAGTGTTTCTATGGAAAATATTTGAAAGGCTTTCTCTGCACTATTTTTATGGACAGCCGTATCGAAATGTTGAACTCAGAACATGGGAAATGCAGAAAGGGCATTCCAAAAAGAACGGGCACAAGAAGTCTGGTCTGTGAGAGGCGGTTGAACAGCTCACTTCATTTAGTTCAGTAAAAGAAGGCTGAGGGGTGACATCATTACTCTTGGAAAATATATCTGCAAAGTAAATCCCACAGAGGAAGAAGGAAAAGCACAAAACTGGACATTTGTAAACTGGCACCAGCTAAATTAGAAGCAGCTTTCCAGCTGGCAGAGAAGTTTGTGCAAGCCTCACCGTAGCCTCAGAGACAGCCTGGATGGACTGCAGAAGTAAGGAAGGTCTAGCAGCATCCCATTTGCTTCATTCTCAGCTCACTGTGAAACCACGCTGCCTCTATGGTTTCAGCTGGGTTTTAACCACAGCAAAATTTTTACCAAATGGCTTGTATTCTCAGTTTTATAGTTCATTAATTCTAAATCTCTTTGAAGTTAATAGGATAGGAGTTTCTCACTTTGCTATCTGAATGGCATATATTGGCTCAGAATTGCATGTCCTATCTTTTAAAAAGATGAAAACTTCGTGTGGTTGGAACTTAAAAAATTGGCACTAGAAAATCTGATTTTTGGAAAGATAACATGGGAGAGTGTCGATGTTTTCATTTTCTATCTTAGGCTGATAGCCAAGCCTTACACCCGGGAAAGTAAAGGAATGTCACAAATATGTGACAGCGCTGCAGTGGTTACAGGCCCATCATTCTGTAGAAAATTTATTCCATTATGTTAATGAAAATGAAATATTTTTCCTTGCAATATATATGTTTTCCATTACCTTATTTTCTGAGTAATCAAGATATGCACACAGTCTAAGCTAAGAGTGAAATGCATAATTAAAGACAATTTAAGATATATATTTCACTTCAGAGAAAAACACAGAAAGATAATTAACTATATACCACACTCAGTATTCTAAGAAATACATTAGTTATAATGAGGCTATTATGCTACCAGAGACACTGTTGCCGTTTCATTAGTGTAAAAAGCTTCTGAGTGTTAATAATGAAAGCTTATTAATAAAATGTGAATCCCAAAGTAAAGAAAAATTGAGGGCTGTGACAAGCAAAAAAACCTTCTGATGTCACCACCTGTTTGGCTGAGGTATCAAATGCACAGTCACAGCCACATATAGAAACACTTCAAACTTTGCAAAATCATCACTTTAAAATTGGAAGATGCCAAAATTGAAGATTGTCTGTGGAACTGTACTTGCATTCCTCACGCATCCACATTTCATAATCACTCGGAACGTTTTCTGTAGGACCCTTGCCTTTCTGAGCACCAAGGGTGACCGGTTCTCACAGAAAACTGTCCAGCACTTTCCGACAGGCTTTTTGTGCTGTGTGTGACACCAGTCTTGTTTGTTTCTCACTGTTCAAACCATCTCAGAAGAGAAATAGTTCCGGCATAGACTTTTCTGTCTCATTTATCACTACTGTCTCTGAGGACTTCACAATGACTAATTAATTTAACTTCACAAACTCTTGCGACATAAGGGCTGGCATTTAATTGAGGCACAGAGAGATGAAGGTCAAAAGTGTCCCCTAACTTGAAGGTGTGCTATTGAGATGCTCTGAATGTGGTGTTTAGAACAGTGTTCAAATTACAAATGGTTATTCATTTCGGTTGCAGTAAATAGTGCTCAGCATTTCTGTCAATCAGAACCTAAGCTCAAGACAGACACCTAGGAAATAGGAAATGAATGACTATGAAAAATTTGGTTTAAGTGCCTTGCTTAATAAGAGGAGTCCAGTCCTGAGCGATGTGCTCTGGTCAATCCTGCTTTAGCAGGGGAGCTGGACTAGATGATCTCTAGAGGTCGCTTCCAACTCTGACAATTCCATGATTCCATGATTCTGTGACAGACGAAGAGCTATGATGTGATTTTCTGAGACAGCATTTAACATTCAGGATGTGTTTTCATTTCTAGCAACTCCTCTGCCTCATTTTCAAAGATCACTGCCTCCAAGTTCAAGAACGGTCCATTTCTGTGAAGAGGAAATCAAGCAAAGGCATCAGGAGGCTTGCATGGATGACCAAGAAGCTCCTGACTAAACCCAGCCATAAAGGAAATGAATGCAAAGTGTGGCAGCAGAGAGAGGTGACCCAGGAGGAAAGTAGAGACATTGTTCAAGCTTGCAGGGATGGGCTCAGGAAAGCCAAGGCTCACCTAGAGTTGAATCTGATAAGTGACATGAAGGGCAACCAGAAAGGCTTCTACATGTCTGTCAGCGTAGAAGGAAAACAAGAGTAAACATGGGCCCACTGCTGAACAGGCCAGGACCCTGGTGCAAAGGGCAAGCAAAAGCATGCTGTACTCAGCAACCTTCTTTGCCTCAGTTTTTACTGGTAAGACCATTCTTTGGCAATCGCAGGCCCCCGAGACCACCAGAAAAGTCTGGGGCAAGAAAAACTCACCCTCGGAGAAAAAAGATCGGGTTAGGGAGCTTTTAAACAAGTAGGACATGCACAAGTCCATGGTACCTGACAGTCTGTACCCACGTGTGCCAAGGGAGCAGCTAATGTCATTGCAAGGGCACTACCTATTATGTTTGAAAGGTCATGGTGATCAGGATCGGTTCCCAAGGACTGGAAGAAAACAAATGTCCAAGATTTGCCCTGTCTCTCCAGAAACTTCTTCCTCAGTTTCTGCTTCTTAATCTAGTTCTATTCTCTGTCAGCTCACTTTTCAAGACTCCAGTTTAAACTCATCTCTGTCGTTCACTTTAATGCAGATCTCACTGGTCAGTAAAACGCTTTCCTCAATCTTCCTTCTCTGAGCTGTCTTTCCCCTTCCCAGTAACTGTCTCCCAAATTAGTTGCCTTCCCGTGGGTTCCCACTTTTCTCCATCCCCACGGCCTCTTCCTGTGCCCATCTCCCACCTATTAGCTGATCTAGACTAAATGTTCTTTAAAATCTGACCTGCTCTGTCTGAAGCTTTCTCTAGGTACAAGTAGCCTGAAGCAGACAGCACAGAAAACACAGCTCTCATGGTTGAAGTTTCTCAGTGCTTGCACTGAGACTGTGCTCTCACCAAAGCCGTGTTAAGCACCCTTAGTAAGAGACAGACCTATTAACATGCCAACAGCATAACTCTTTGAAAATGTTCAGGATTCCTACATGCTGTCCCAAACAGCTGATGGCCATTATAGCACAAAATAACATGGATACTAAGCATCCAACAAAAAAGCAGGGATTTTTCCAGGAAGTACATGAAAATAATGAAAATGTTAAGTATTCGCAGACTTAAACTATGCCATGCAGTGTTAAGCTTATCTAATTCTAATGCCCAAGATATTGAAAACCAAAATGCGCAAACAAATACTGCCCCAAAATGAGTAACACAGAGTGACATCTGGCCTGCAGAAACACACACAAATCCCACTTGTCAGGGCATAGCTCCTAGAGGCCATTATTTGGAGCTCGTGTCTGCAACCAGAAAGTTGCATTAACCGTCTATTTGTGTGAAGAAAATTAACTACCTACCTAAAGAAAATAAATTACTCTATTAAAAGTTTTAGAGAATTTATTTGAAAGCAATAAATGAATTCAAGAAAAATCTTAAGGCCACGATTATTTTGTGAAAAGAAGGCAATAAATTTATAATTGAAATTACTTCCATGGTACAGTTCACATGTATACACATTTATAAATAATAAATGCTGTGTTAGTGGTAAAAGAAGATTTTTAGGATGCTGTTCAATGGCTGACAAGGACGAAGTCAACCGAAACGTATTTTTAACCAGAGGATAAATCTTGTTTGAGGGCTTTATAAAGAAACCTTATAAATTTAGACCAAAAGCCTGGATTTATTTTATGTACTCTAGACCTCACTTTGGCCTCTGATCACAGGAAAAGTGGTGTAAATCTGGAATACCTCCTTTGAAGCTGGCTAAGACTTTCAGAATGTATGCTCCTAAATCCAAGAGAAGAATTTAACCCAGGGTGTAGAGCCAGCTTTATTGAGCCAGAGACATTTGGGCTGGCTGCAGGGGGCAGAGGCTGTGGCAGCTGCCCAGCTTTGCTCCCCAGGACGCGGTGTCAGGCCAGTCATCCCTCTGGGCATCAGAGACCGTGGGAAACAGCCAGGCTCTCTTCCGCCCGGGAGCTGTTAGAGACAGCCGGCACCTCTTCCAGAAGGCTCAGGGGAGATGGCCACCACCTAAAAATGCCTTCCTGGTTGCTGGCCTCTTGTCTCGGAGCTGCTGTGACTTGCTTTCAATTCTTTTCTTTGTAACATAATATGATTTAATTTATGACCACAAAAAATGCAACAAGAAAGGGAAAAGATGAAAACTATTATGCTAAATACAAGCAGCCATATACTTGAAAATGTTAACATCAAACTATTCCCTAGGTATGTAATTGCAGGCAGCTTCAAAGAGGGAAAGGCACAGTTTTAGCAAATGTATCGTATTTTGTATATGCTGCTTTGCCTGAAGGACAGTCTGGTTTTCTACGGGAGCACAGTAAACTGCTGTTACAGGAATCACCAACCAGAGCTTGTGACTGATCATTTGGAGCTCGCATGAGAGGCATGACATGGAAAAGAAAACAAAAACACAAAAGCCAATGTTGCCCATCTCCAGCACGCTCCTCTTTCCCTCCCAAGACACTGAAGGATGGGGTACCAAGCCCTGCGCTGGAGCGGTGGGGAACAGGAGGAGCCATCCTCTGGTGCATTACCCTTCCCCAGCTCCAGGAAACCAGCACTGGAAAATCCATCAGGAGGAAACACTTCTGCTGCTACTCCATGCTGTCAGTACCATACAGGGAGCTAGAAAGGCTGTGCTGAAAGGCTGATTTAATAGCACCAACTGGTAATAAATGCCCTCAACTGGCTCCCCTCCCACCCGCGGCTGCAATACTCTCTTCCGGGCTTCTGTAAATGCTTCCTCTTTCGGCCTCTGCTCTGAATCAGATCCTGAAGTCCTGCCCCTGGAGAGAGGCACACGTGTAAGCTCTGCTCCCCGGGAGTCCCCATGTTTCCCTCCAGGCACTTGGACCATGCTGCCAGAGCCGACTCACAGCCTCCCACCAGCATGGGCCCCTTTGTGGGGTGGGGACCTCACGGAGGTCTCCACTGCTCCTCCTCAGCTCAGCATGGACCCCCAAATGGCCCTTCTCTGTGGAAGCTCCAGTATTTGCAGAATGAAATTCTCTTTCAAACCCTGACTTGCTATCTCCTTCTTGTGGCCTTAATCCTCTTCCATTGGAACAGCAAGGCATTCTGTAAGGTGGGCTGTTATGACTTCCTTCATCAGTTTGTAAAATCTTCAGCATGTCATTACTAGCAGACTCAGTCTGTTTTTCAGAGCTCTGTTAGAGGAAAAGTAAACAGGAGGGCAATGGCTATTCTGCCGTCCCAGTTTGCTGCCTTGGGCAACTGCCTGCTTTGGCTGGTCCGTATACGAACCACCTAAAAGTAAGCACTGATGAAAAGTTTCCTGAATAAATACCCAGGCACTTTTTTTTACCATTGTTTTATTTTCTAAAACATTCATCACCTCAAATACAAAAGCCAGATCAATACTGACCAAGATCCAAAATGTTTTACTTGTGTGCTCTCTCTTAACAGCTTCCTCTTTCTGAAACACGTGTCTGTCTGTGGAGAAGAGCAGCTCCTTCTTTTGTTGCTATTCTTTATACTAGTTAAAAAGATACCTTGATCAAAAGACGCAGAGGAGTATATCTAGTAGATTCTTTGTGCATGGAAAGAATATTTTTATAGTTCCAATTTACAAATTAAAGAGATTTCTTACTTAGCTTTTGTAAGGTTTTTGCTTAAAAAGCCGGAACACCATCAAGTATACAATCAAAAATCTAGTAGCATAAGGATGAGCTGAGACTGACTCTGGGTAACACAAGGGAGATTCGGACACAGAGCCCGAGGATACCTTTGTGAGTAATTTAAACTCATGGTTAAATCTTATTTGTCTGTGGCAGATCATTTTACCTCTGGCAAATAGTTTATGGAGTCCTAGTTCCTAAATATTCCTGGTTTGCATTTATTATCTCCAGCCCTCTGTAATGATGTTTGTTTTGGAATGAGTGTGGGGGGCTTATGTGGCTGCATTTGATTTGTCCAATGCTTGAAAGCAAAGAGGCTAACTTAAAATCAGAGAAACTGTTTTCCTGAATTGTGAAAGGGAAACAATAATACTTCTCTTCTTACATGATAGGAAGACTTCCCCAGTCATTTAACTTCAAAATATTTTCATTTAGCAAATGGAATTTGACAAGACCAAAATCCCGTAGCACTTCTCTCTTTTCAATATTCGTTTGCATTAATTAATTGACCTTCATTTTTTTCCCATTTTTCATGGGCAACAGTAGAGCAACATTTATATTTCACATTTCTGATTATAAGGGAATCAGATTATTTTTTATTAGTACCCCAAGACATTAGTTTTACAAAAGACCTAAGGGTAAGTAGTACTAGCAGACGAAATTAGTAACTACAAATAAACTGCAGGGCTGAAAGGCAGGCAACTGTAGAGGTAATGAATGAAAAAAACTAATGTTAAATGAGAGAATTCAGTGCTAGACACACTAAAATTCATCTTGCTGAAATACAGAGTTTTAAAAAATTGTTCAGCATGAATTAATGGGGATCTACATGTAATAGCTAGCTACAATCTCTGCTCTGTTTTATAAGTACACTGTCACATAAACAGAAAAACATGCAGCAAATAAATATAGCAACACAGGAAAAGGCTCGTGAAGTAAAACATAAATGAGATTTCTTCATTCCATGTGCTTAAATGTAATCTGATTTTTTTGCAGTATTTGCAACTGAGCAACTTTTTTCCTTGACTGGGGAATTGTTTGATTATTTCCCAGTAGCTGAAAGGCTACCACTCATCAGACAATTCATGAGTTGGAAAATGCATTCTTGTTCTTATGCCACGCGGTGTTGAATAGCAGAGTCCCTTCCATGAGAATTTAATGAAAAAAATACTTCAAATCAGTGGTGTTGCTTACCAGGTTTTTCAGCCTTTCTCTGTGCTGACTAGTGAAGCCTTTACTCCTCTCCAGGGCTGGGTTCGAAGCCCTGTGCTGTCACTGCAGGGACTCCCCTGGACTGTTTGGGGCTGCAGCAGAGCGTAGTGCTGAGCTGGGGCTGCAGAAACACTGGTGCTTCTCCTGCAGCTCAGGGGACACAGCTCAGACGGGGACACTTCCCTGCATTCCCTTAGAAAGGGTACGGCATGTGTGTCCTTAGTGCCCAGACACCTCTCCCAACTGCTTTTACACCACACTGGAGGAAGAATGATGTTCTGAGCAGGGAGGGGAGAAGCAACAGAGCTTTCCCAGAGCTGAAAGTGCTCCTCCTTCTTTCCCAAAGCCCCATACCAGGCACAGAATGCGTTACTTGACTCCAACCCTTCTTATATCTTGCACGTAAAACAAATACTTTTCTTTGACGAACTATAGATTAGTGCCACACTGCAGGTTAACAATTCAGCAGAAAGAAAACAGTGATTCGTATGATTAAAAGATGAGTTGATCTTGTCCACATTCCTTGCCCTCCTGTTTTATATTGTTTTACTGCATTTGCTTAATAGTACTCCCTGTACTTAAAAACATCTAGAAGAAATGAGATGTATGTACCTATTATTATGCTAAAGAGGCAAAACAGCTTAGTAGCAAAAGCGTAAGAGATTCTGTGCCCTGTCTTTTTGAAACAAGTCCAATGTCATGCAGTGTATGAGCTGCCTTTTGGAACAGCCATCGTCTCTTGCTCTACTAATTCTCTTGTTGTGAGGAACTGGGTTTGAGACACAGGTTTTAGGAACGGGCTGCTATCAGAAAGAGTTGTTCTTCAGATGGATTATCATGGAAACATCTCTAGTTATTCCTACCATAAAAAAGTCTTCTCTGGCATGTATGTCCTTTGAATCAGTTAAACTTTAATCCCAGCAACACAAGAACTAAAATTAAATATATTTTTCCAGTTTTGTTCTTAAAGGGAAAAATACAGAAAATATTTAAAAAAACAATATATTCCTACAGATATCAATCTACAGATTCTTTTAAATTTTGAGAAAATTATAAAATAATGATGCCTATATGTGCTCTGAATTTGTCAAACGTATATTTTAAGCAATAGTTCTTAGTTTCCAAATCTTCCCATTACTCAGAACGGGAGTATGGAGTGTATGCTGGTGGCAGAATGTTCCTTGAATAAAGACTCTTAAGGTCAGATAAAGCAGACCAAATACCTAGTATATTACCTTAATTCTGCACTGCAAATTTGCTTTCACATAAAGCTTGTAAGTGTCTTTTAACTCATACTTATTTTTTTCTTCTGTTGCACTTTGGTTTTGTCAACATATTCACTCCCAAAATCTCCCAAATCTCAATACAATGAGAGGAAGCCTACGCCTATTTTGATTTAATTAACGCTTACAGATTTCATAGTCCTCCCATTCAAGCAGGATTGGCTGAATCTAATTTAAGACAGGTGTCTGTTGGGTGGACCACGATGGGAGTGCGGGGAGGGCACTTCCCACATGGACTGGCTGCAATGGTTTCCTCAGTCCATCAGCATTTATGGAAACTTGGAGTCAGAGGAGCACCTATCACCAAACTTCATGTTTGGTGGACTATTTTCTTATTTTATATATGCTTTTACTTTGATAATTAAATACTGAAACACCTGTGCCAAAGCACAATCCTTATATCTAAGTGGATTCTGAATTTTATGCCTATATTTAATTCTGAAAAGCCTAGAAAATTATAGGGTTTCTTGTACCGGTTGTTTGGGTTTTTTTAAGACACTGAAAACATCTTATTAACATAAGCACATTAACTGTGCTATTAACATACAGAAAACTACAGTTTGAGGAGTGCCTGTTATCAGGACTTGCTCAAGACCGACAGCTAGATCTCCTAGGAAAGATGCAAAGTGAATATACACTCCAAATTGGGAGGGAAGGAGACAAGAAAGGGAGAGGTTATAAACCAGACACAGTAAATTAGACACAGTTTGGAGTATGCTATTGCAGGAGTTAAAAGTATGCAGTTAGATAAAATCCAGTTACAAGTTTCTGTTATTATGATGTTACTATTGGGAAGGAACTCTTTATTAGGGAATGTGCTGATACGATGAGGGGTGATGGTTTTAAGTTGAACGAGGGGAGATTTAGATTAGATATTGGAGAAAAATTCTTTGCTGTGAGGGTGGTGAGGCACTGGAACAAGTTGCCCAGAGAAGCTGTGGCTGCCCCATCCCTGGAGGGGTTCAAGGCCAGGCTGGATGAGGCTTGGAGCAACCTGGTCTGGTGGGAGGTTGGAACTCCATGGTCTTTAAGGTCTCTTCCAACCCAAACCATTCTATGATTCTAATTATCACCTCTTAATATTTAAAATGCATTTTTTCTAAGCGAGGGTTTCAAAGCTTAATATGTTGCAGCTTCATGGACACATTCTAGGTTTGCTGTAGGGACTTCTGTTTGCAACTATAATGGTGTGAGGAAAATACATATATCAGTGAAATGCAGAGAACTATTATGTATTGAAACTGCATTAAATAATCAAAACTTCAGAGGTCAGTATCTGTTGCTTAATAAAACACAAAGCAGCAAAACAATGATTAAGCTGATGATTGATTGCGCGTAACTTCAAAAATCTGATTTCTGAAGACAGAAGAAGCAATGAACACACCACCAATGGCATTACTTTCTGTGACAGCTGCGGCATTGATTTCTAGCCATCAGTCAAAGTGGTGAAAGTCAAGCCAAAGGATCTGTTGTCATTATTCTTCCCAAACTTCTATATTGTAGTTAGTCTTCTAACTCCAGGGTACGCTCCAAAGTTGTGTTCTTCAGTTCATTCTTCAGTTGTCAAGCTGTAGAAATAGCTCTACTTTCTAATATTCATTTTCATTTTTCTTTACTTGTGAGACATTCACTCAGCAGATGTCTCCATCTCATCTTTTCCCCCACCTCCCTGAAATTATAAATTAACTCCTGGGTGATATTTAAAGAGATGTAACAGAATTTTCCAATATTTTTTTTTCTCTCAACTACAAAGTTACTTTGAGTAAAAGAAAGGAATTCTAGACAAAAGATCTTCTGTATTCTTAGTTATGCAAATGCTGGGGATGCCTATGTTTGGAATTAAATCCTTAAGGATACTCTGCTGCATAAACCTCTTTCTCCAGAGAAGTGCAATGAAACATCTTGTGTCTGTTACAGTCAGCTGTGGACAGCATTTCTTTCACTAGTTTTGATTAATATGCCATTCCATCCTGGTAAGATTAATGAACTGAAGGATTTGTGGACGCTGCCTTTTCATTTCAGAGAAAGAGTGTGAAGAATTTAAATAAACATAGCATTTATACGGTTTATTTTGTCAGGATATGATTGACTGTTTCTGCCTTTATGAAGTCTGTGGGGTTTTTGGTTGTTGGTGTGTTTTATAGGTGGCTTTGGAGCTTGCAATTTTTAGAGAGTATGTTGGCCAAAAGCAACTATGAGCTATTATCTCAACAAGCCATGAAAACTTATGGTAGATGAGCTGACAAGGTTTGCATTAGCTGCCAGGTAATGGTATGAGGTTTTAGAGGTCCTTTGAAAAGACAATTTTATTGTAATATGTTTTGTCTGAGAGTTGCTGTAAAATCTGAATAAAACAAAAGAGGAAAAGGGGAAAAAAATCTAAAGTTGAAAAGAAATAAAGAGATCTAGCTTTTCTATTACATTCCAGTCCTAAAGAAAACTGTAATGGCCATCAATGAACTGTACACCTGATACTATTTCTAAGTTCGTTTTCCGTCTGAAAATTTTGGATGAAGTAATTCTTTTGCCCTTGAAATTATTCACAATGCCATCTCCAGTAACTACAGCCAAAGCTACCTCTGTCAATCACAGAGAATTAAATTCAGCCGGTGGCTGGGGAATGCTTCTAACAATTGTTTCTAATGCTCCTAAGTGACAGAATGTTATATCCCTACTGATTTTAAAGGAGTGCAAATACCAATGTGTTATTGGTTAGAAACAACTAATAAGAATTAATTCTTAATGGATAAATACTTGTCCTTTTTTAAAAAATCTCCTTTCTGTTGCTTTCTCATTCATTGTATGTGCAGTACCCAGTTCAGGGGTAGGCAGAACCTAGGCAATTATTGCACTTGACACAAACCTGCCACACTCAAATTTTCACTGAGTTCTCCTATTGTAGCATAGTATTAATTGGCACAGAAAGCCATCAGTGAAAGTTTGGCTCTTGGAAAAACAAGGGCAAAAATCTTACTGGCTTCAGCAAAGCTGAGTTTTCAGGCAAAACAAGTAAAAGTCCAGTCCAGTGTGACTGCTGATGCCCCTTGGGACTGCTTGGGAACAGTGAAGAACTCCAAATGTCTCTGTCTGAAAACACAAGCTGCTTTCTCTCTATGTCTGGTCCCACATTATGTTTTTTGTTATCATCTGTGAATCACCAAACATCCTTTGTGATGTTTATATGGTATAGTTATAAATAACTGTAACACCTGCATGCTAAACAGAAGGTGATTTACAAAGTGCTGCTCAGTCTGACAGCTGTTACTACAGCATAGCCAGAAAAGATGACTTGCAAGTTTATTTTAATTATAGATAGACCTACACTGAAATACTATAGTCACCTGTTTTGTACTGGGACTTCAAAAGAGTGGTAAATACTAGCATGAGCTATGTTTGCCTTTGTAATAGAAAGAGTACTGGCCTTCATACAGTTAACTTGTTTTCAAGTACCATATTTTTGGCTGGCTCTTGTTAGCATGTTTGTGGTCAAGTGAATCTGCTTACAGAATTCATTGGACTTCTATTCAAAGAGTATAGAATATGCAGAAAGACCCATTTAAAATATGCTGAACCAAAGTCCAGCCTTGACAACGAGGAATTTACCCATCAGTCTAGAACCAGTGACTAGAATCACAGAATGGTTAGAGTTGGAAGGGACCTTAAAGATCATCAAGTTCCAACTCCCCTGCCCTGGGCAGGGACACCTCCCACCAGAGCAGGTTGCTCCAAGCCCCATCCAGCCTGACCTTGAACCCCTCCAGGGATGGGGTGGCCACAGCTTCTCTGGGCAACCTGTACTCAAGTACTAATCCCAGCAAGTATTTCTTTGAGGATAAACTGCCACTGCTAACAAGAGCAGTTCTGTGTTTGTCCTTCAAATGCTTCTTTTGTGATCCAGTGAGTCACGTCTGTGGAAACAAGCAATGAAATGCATCAAGACTGGGTAATTCAATAGTGTAGAAATTCCCTTACAGAAATAAGGAACTGTCTGCAGATTTTGTTTTATAGATTAAGCAGGTGAATTGGAAGAACTTGGCTCTCTGGTGGGCTTCTTGACATCAAGATGACAACTTCCAAAACTAGTAATTCAGAGAACTCTTATGCAAATCCTATCAAGTCCCTTACAGCTCCCGAATGAGTCAGAATAAGAATGTTACATGATATGGGTCATAACTCTAACCATGTATAGTGACAGTTACCAGACTAAGTTTTGAACAGTATTTGAATTTTGATCTCTATAAGATCCTTGCTTACAGTAAATACTGGAAGCTTTGTAGCAGTAGGAAAAGTTCTTTTGTTCTTTCATGAATATGTAATGATAATAACCGATCAGAATAGTAGGTGCTCCAAAAATAACAGTGAAAGGCAACTTCAGTATATGCGCTGCAATACCTTGCACTCTGTGTTTCCTAAAATAGGTCACTGACAGAGAATCTCAGGTTCAATTTTAA
This sequence comes from Thinocorus orbignyianus, assembly GCA_013400375.1. Classification (NCBI taxonomy): domain Eukaryota; kingdom Metazoa; phylum Chordata; class Aves; order Ciconiiformes; family Thinocoridae; genus Thinocorus; species Thinocorus orbignyianus. The sequence goes on along the minus strand of VXBW01006647.1, from coordinate 426,268 downwards.
ATGGTAAACCTTAATAGAAACTGCTCAACTCCTCTGAGGTGACATGACCTTCCAGATGAAGATTACGCAATAGCAGTTGCAGATACTACTTGCAGTGACTCTGCATTTGGACAAATCGTGTTGTTCTTGCTGCTGAATAGCACAGCAAGTTTACATACACTGTATTCAAACTTCAAGGTGTAGCAAGCTCCCTGCAATCGCGTAACTTGTACATTAATGTTCTTATGGAGAGCCTTGTCAGTTCTGTCAGTCCCTCAAAACTCCTATAGTCCATCAAGGCTGACCTGTTAATCACGTGCCCTCTGTCCCTCTGTAGCAATGGTCATCACAAATCCCACTCTGCCCAAATGTAGATACAGATGGAGTCAATTAATTACTGCTTGCATGCTCTGAGAATGATCATCAGTGCAGTATAGCTAAGCAATACTAATCTCCAGTAACCATCTGGAACCATTCAGTCAAACTGGATCTCCTTGCCCACAGGGCGGCAAAAGTTTTGGAAGCCCTTGAGGCACAGGGCTTCTCTCAGAGCTGGCTAGAGCTACAGTCAGCTAACAAAAAAGCCAAGAACAAGAATCAGGTCTTCAGCAGAGCTTATTTACTTACGCCTTTTAGGAAGAGCTGAATGGGATTTTTTGGTAGAATGTAACTACCAAACTTAGTTTTTGGTGAAAACCAACAAAGCTGTTGAAGGTAAGAGCAACTCCAGGATCAGTAGAAGAAAAAGAGCTCACTAAAAGCCCAGGTACAATCCTGGATGGACATAAGAGGACCAAAGAAATGCTGAAAACCATCAGTGGGCACAAAAGCTGAGGACTTTAGCTCCAGATTTACTTATTAAAAGATATAATTTAGTATTACATAACTCTGATAAATCTCTGGGTTTCTTGGGATACAAACTGGATTTTATATGGCATGGATGGTGGCTTTGAGCCCAAGCAAATTCTGACATCCAACTCTCTCCAAATGAGAGGAATGCAGGCCAATCAAATCTGCTCAGAATCACAGGCTTACTACACTGTTTTGAGGGCTCTCTGCTCGTTGCAGAGTTGTAATTCTTTCTTTAAAAAACCATGGCTGTTTGCAGTAAGGTAGTATTAGAGTGCTGGCATTAAAAACACTGTCTTTAGTATCGAACCGGCAACCAAGCCTGATCCGGAGCTTGGAGAAGTCACATCCCCATTGAGACTGATGGACTTGCTTTTGAATCCATAGATAAAAGTATTCTTATGTCTTTTAAATCTATTTAAGCCTTCTCTTTAAATAAAGCAAAATCCTTATTATTTCTAATTTTGAGCAAATTTTAAACAACTAATTGCTGCCTAAAAGGATGGGGATTTCTAAACCTTATTCACACCTTGCAAGTGCTTGCAAAGTCTAGCAGCTTTATAGAACCGCATACTGATATGTATGAAACCACCCTTCTTTCCATAGTCATTTGCAGGACTAGTGTCTGAATCTTATTTTGGGTACTAGAAGATTTGGTTTTATCTGAAAAGCATGATACAGGAGACCTGGAAATTGTATTGTTCTTTCTTGACTGTGAACTTCACCTCACAAGGAGTATATTTTGTTACAGCTCATTGTTTCTTCGGGAACTTCTCTGACACCAGTCTCTTCACAAGCAGAAACAGGAATTTTCTGCCTCTCAAAAGACAAAGGTCTAAGGTAAGATTTGTTTTATTTCATAAACAGGAGAATGGATGACTATTTCTTAGCCAAAGAACTCTTGTCTAGGTACATGTTTGAAAAAGTACTTCAAACACATGGCTAACATCAAGTCTTTGAGTTGGGGTGTTGGAATCAAAGGAACTACGAAAACATTAAAATGCTGCAAATATGCATCTGCTTCACAATATCTGTGTCTAAAGAGTTATTTTACTCTAATATTTCAGTGGATTTGGTGAAAGCATTCCAATGTATAATTCAAAAAACCAAAAAGTGTCATATACATATAATTCAGTGTTTCCAAAAGAATGTGGAAGGCCTTTCCATGTGTCTTTGAGAACTATAAACTAAGAGAGAGGTGTAGCAAAAGCAAGTGAACCTTTATAAACCCATTCAGCAGATTTACCTCTGTTCCCTAGCAGCAGGTGCATCTAGCTTTACAAGGTACAATTCTAGCTGCTTGGTGTGAGGGTGAAGACTTTTGCTAAGCAGAGTTATTGTTGGTTTACACTATGTCAACAAATATATGAAAAAGAGTAAGATTCATTCATAAAGGCAGTGGAGACATTCAAACCCCACCTGGACATGTTCCTGTGCAACCTGCTCTAGGTAGACCTGCTCTGGCAGGAAGGTTGAACTAGATGATCTCTAGAGGTCCCTTCCAACCCCACAGCCTTCTGCGTGAAACTGCAGGAAGTTATACAAGTGGAGGTAGAATCTCCCACCTCATGATTCGCTTTCATTTGTTTCATTTTAAGGGTGTTGTCTTAGAAAATAAATAAAAAAGGCTAAACATTTTATTTTAAAAATATTAAAAAGGCATGTGTGTGCCCAGGGCAAGGTTGCTGTAGCAGACAATGGCTGGTGGAGTACCCAGCCTCTCGGCAGGAGTTGATTCACGTCTGGCCCCTTCATGTTGGCAGCAGGGAAGGTGTGCAGCTCCATCCAAACCTGCCTTTAGAAATCACCGGTGCACAGAGTTTATGTTGGCCATCAGGATGAGGCAGCGGTGAGAGCCATCTCAATGCCCGCTTTTGATTTTTCTCAGAGAAATTTGGAATTGCCATTGAGTTTTGTCCAAGTGAGGTACAGCTAGTCCACTAGATTAAGAGGAGGCACTGACTGCCACCTCTGTCTATCTTGCCTTTAAATTGATCTCTTCTGTGTTTGGAAGTTCAAATGAAAATTTTGCAGATATCAGCAGGTAGCAGAGAGAAAAAACATTTAATTTCAGGACCCAATAGGGTATCAGGCTACTGCTTGTGCTTTCACCCTACGTGATGCACTTCTCTTCAGGCTTCCCTTCAGGCTAAAGCCTGACATCCATAACCTGGAGAGAACTAACGCAGGCACTTACACGCACATGATGAATTCAGCCCCAGCCAAACCTTGTGAAGTGCTGAGCAATAAAACCAACAGGATGAAAGGGTGGTTGGCACTTCCAGAGCTAGTCCTTGTATCTTTTCCTAAGGAATTCCCTTCTGCTTTACATGTTAACTCGGTCATGTATTTCACTCCTAATTGAGGAAAATCGTTTATTATGCAGAAAAATATATAAAATTGCATAAGTTGGTAGGTAGATGTTGTGGTTTCAGCCAGATTTACCAAAACCAGATTGACAGATGGCCTTTCCTCCCCCCAGAAAGAAAGGAGAGGAAGGGATTTAGGAGTTTAGAAAAAACTAAACTACTTTAATAAAAACAAAACAAAACCAAAAAGAAAGTATACAGTATATACAAAACCGTATCAAGCTCTCAGGATGACTACATCACCAACAGGCAACAGTCCCAGGCTGGACTCGATGATTGACAGGAGCTGAATTCCAGATCTGGAGTTAGGAACTCTCGGATCGGGATCAAAGGCAGACGAATAGGCAGGGTCCTCCTCGGACGTCAGCCATTGAAGAAGGAGGAAGAAGAAGAAGGGAAAGAAGGAGGGCTTGACCCTTTGATCCCTCAGCTTTTATACTGAGCATGATGCAGATGGGATGGAATACCCCTGTTGGTCAGTTTTTGGGTCAATTGTCCTGTCCGCTCCTCCTTGCATGTGGGACCTTTCGACGCTTCCGCTTCCGACCCTCCAACGGACAGAATAACAAAATTACCTGACCTTGGTTGTTCCAGCAATAAGGATAAACAAGGGCCTGTCTGCATACCATTCCTTGATACAATTGGGTCTTATCACTGTGAGACGAAACAGTTCTCTGAACAGTGTGCTGTTATTTTCAGAGTTTAGTTAGCTAGAAGAGGCCCAGCTAAGAAAATAAAATTGTAAAACAGAAAATTGGTTCATTTTACCCCAAACCAGGACAGTAGATAATGGCAGCTATGTCTTTTTTTTTGTTTTTTAAGATGCTGTCATAAGACCCATCTTGGGCCAAAGCTGGTAGATTGAAAATTTACTGGCATCTCTTCTTTCAGCAAATTGAAATCAGAAGTTGGAACTAAACTTGGTATTAGGTGTTTCCAAGTAATTGATAAATGAGCATCAAAACCTCTTTCCTTGGCAATCAAGAAATGTAGAGACAACGATTGTCTTTTAAAGACATAACAATAATGGACTGTTTTCTCATAATTACTGTGTCAAGGTCATCAGAATCTGAAAGGAAATCACATATTGCCTCTGTTCTGCTGTCTCCACTGCTCTAACTACTACTTCAAGTTCATAACGTTCTATATTTTTCTTTGAGAAACCCCTGCATCTCTCTGGGGAAAAAAAAAAAAAAAAAAAAAAAAAAAAAAAGATCTTTAAGCCTGATAAGACATTGAACTTCTTGCAAATCTAATGCAGTATTGGATTGTCTCTTTTGTCTCCTTTTTGCTGATTGGAAAAAACTATTTGTCCCTGAATGCCAAGGACAGTTCTGCAAAATCAGCTGAACACATGAACCAACAACCCCAACCTGTATGCTCAGTATAAGAAAAGAATACAGAGAGGAATAGCTCTGTGTGTGGATACAGAGACAGGGAGAGAGGGGAAAAATTGCAATTTTTTTGCTTGGAAATTACCTTTGACATTTTTGAATAACTAATTTTCAAAGAGAAAAAGCAAAAATATTGCTTTGAAAATAAAAGAAATGTCTAATTTGCGTGCCATATCTTTGTCACAAAATCTTAGTGGTCCGGAGGCTGGAGAGCTCACCCTCAGAGGAGCCCTGGGGTAGTCACTAGAGGTGAGGAGAGAAGGGAATGGAGCAAGTTGGAAGAGGCAGGCTCAAGACTGTGGCTACATCTCTGTGATTTGTCCTGACTGCCAGCCCCAGAGGGCAGCGGCAGCCACAGAACACTCTAGCACTGGTGGGCTAACCGAGCAGTGCCAGCTGGTCCAGAACGGGAGCTGTGTTGTCCCTGAGTCTGATTAATTTGGCCCAATGTGCATGCAGACCTTGAGATGCTGTGAACCAGAAAGCTGCAAAACTTGCACGCAAAAGTCTTAAGAGCTTAAGTTGTGATGATTTCAGATTGTTGTAGTAATACTTTGTTGGATCTCCTTTTTGGTTAAGTGTGAATCCTTCAGGTAATCAGGCTGTGGCAGAGAATGAAGCAGGGTCTCTGTCTCAGCTGTCCAGGCTGGCCAACAATTTGCAGTCTCTGCAGATGTGGCACGGGCCAGCGGCACTCGCCCACGTAGCTTGGGTGACAGCACAGCCCACAGACTCTTCCCAGCAAGCAGCTTGGATGGTGCCACTCTGTCTGAGGTCTGAGAACAGTTAGCTGTGTGGACATGTGCTCTGACATACCATTTGACCTCAAGCCAGAGAATTATTCCCAGTTCATTCTGTTTACTCTGTGGTTGTAGGCTTAAGGCTCTCATCTGTACTGAAAAATCTGACTTCCGTATTTGGCAGCGTGCCTGCATTATCCTGCCTCACTTTCTGTACCACTTCAAACCACAGTGAAATCACGTTTTTCAGTTACTGGTTTATACGATACTTTTTAGAAACTCAAACCTGAATGTTTTAGTTCTCTTTATATGGTTGAGATGAATCATTCTGCACCGCAGGCAGGGTGATGCTCACTGCTCCACTGGTGTGCCAGGGGAGGAGAGCAGGGGAAGCACCACAGCATACCTTGGGCACTACTGCAGGTCTTAAAATCCTAGAGACCAAGGACTGAAACTTGTATTCAGTGCCCAGGAGCAACACAAGTGAAAAGAGTTTCTACCCTGAGCTCAGAAAAAATTAGGCTGCGAATCTAAGTGCTAAAGCATGGAGAATATTTTACCTGTACAGCAAGAAGTTCTGCGTCGGAATCGGAATCTTCTGCAGGGCACAACACAGGCCTGGGATTTAAGGATGTGGTTTTAGGGGGTCAATGAGAATAGGGGATCCCAGAATCAGAGAACTGAAACAAAATACGTAATATTTCTGGAATCATTCATTATGATAGTGTAGGAAATCTGTTTTTTAGGTAAGAAGTATAGCTCAATATTGTGTAAGAGCCATGATATGATTTCATAAACCTGTCACAAATTGATTCTCCTTAATTTAATTTTTCAATTAAATTATTTATGCTTTTATTTAGCATTGCAAGAAGGAAGTGGAAAATAGATTTGATTTAAAAAATCAATTAAAAAAGCAGTCAAGTGCTTAGATCTGAAGATCCATGCTTTTATTTTGGAGGAATGGGATTTTGGTTGTTTTAATTTAATTGTCAAATTCCAGAACTATCCTAAAATTACATAAAGCTGTCTTCATTTCTTGACTTAAGTGCATGGAGGAAATTAACTTCCACATACTGATTCTTTGATCTGAAAACAGCAGATTAATATCTCATATTTTTTAGTTTAAATATACTGTAATTAAGACTGATACACTGTAATCAGTCTGCTTCAAATCATCTTCTAAAGTGTCTCACAAATTAGATTGAATCCTGTTTACTTTTCTTTCCTAATTTTCCTAACATGAAAAAATAATTGCATTTAAAAAACAATATATCTGATGCCACCACTCATGACACATTAATAAAAGACAGAAAAACTCTGGGCGAGAACATTGTTTTCTTTAGAATGACTACGTTCTTGTTTCCTCCCAAAGATATGCACAAGTGCAATGCCCAAAACTTGGGCAAAATTTAGTTTTTACCAGTAGATCCATCTTGTGATACAAACTGAATTGTCCACAGCTTTGTTTGAGAAAGGAGTTTTCCTTCTGTGTGGCTCCATGCTGTTGGGTGATGCCATAGAGCTGCAGAGGAGATTCTCACAGCGCCAAGCAGCAACGCACAGAGGGACGTTGTTGCAGTTCCTAAATAGAGACGATATAAGGATACCGCAAATGTTGGAGCAGAAAAGGACAAGCCCTGCACTGATGAGGCTGATCAGTGTCCCATTTCAGCTTAAGCAAGAGCTGAGGCTCCCACCTCAGTGTAGTCCCTTGCCTTTGCAAATGAGCTAAAAGTTCCGCAGCCTGAGCCAACCCCCTGGGGGGTAAAAGCTCCGAAGCCCTACCGTGGTCACTGGTAATCAGATAGGTACGACTGACCCTAGGGAATCATTCAGCAAAGGCTGCTTGTGACTTTTGAAGTGTTTCCCTCAAAACACTGTCATCAGACAGGCTGAACTGGCTGAAAACTGCAGAGAGCTTACCGCACAGATTTTACAAATACAACAATTAAATACTTGTGAATTTTACAGTATGACGCATATAGGCACCCTGCACTGGAAACAGACCACCTTCCATTTTTCCTTTGTAGGACATTTCTGTCACAAAACATTTTATTCATCACTTAAGCTATTGTGCAAAGTTATTTTTCAGAAACTTATATTGTTGAGCTCAAATCTATTTCTGTCACCTTTAATCTTTGTAGAGCATTGTACGGGCCATTTACGCTTCCCATTTTGGTATTAAAACCACCACTTAAACCAGCAGGTGTGTATTTGCTATGAAGAATTCTCTTCATGCAACTGACACCTGCCCGTGCCAGACAGCAGATCTTCCCGTGTGCTCTCATCGCAGGGGATGTAGGCTGTAGGGTGGGATGGCTGACACAACACCAAAGCAACGCTTTATCTCCTCTGCTCCCTTTTCTTCAGAGTTCCTATTACAGCACATTTTCTACCCATGATTCCTCCCTTGTGTTGGTGCCCTTGTGAGTTTTAAGAATCCCTTGCCCTAGCACGACTATTTTGTAGATGGCAATAACTAGTTTTGTCTCTGTTAGCAGGTGGTATGTCTGTGTAGTATTTTATCCTTGTTCCTGACGAAAAAAAATTATAAATTATTACGTCTGTGGTGGATGAGCTATATTTGTCACAGTGTTTTCCTACACTGCTTTAATCATAGCTTAAATTCAATGAAGTCAACAGAGCTCTTCTGGTGAGAACCGAATGCTGCAGGCAAACTGGCTTGGTGGTTTTCATCAGGTTGCAGTAAGATTCCATTTTTATCCTGAACTGGTATGTGTAACTATTTCTTTTAAAACTAGGATTATGCTACTTGTGCATTTGAAGAATAGGTGAAGGATCACTTAAATAACTTCCATAACAGCCGTGTAATGAACTAAGTAAACCACATGGTGTATTTCTGACATACAAGGTGCTCATTTGAGAAAGAACTTCTCAGCACTAGCACTTCGGAAAAAATTGACAGATGTTGAAAGTAGAAGTAAAATTAAGTTACTAAAACTATGGTATTATATTTGGTTATATTGTATTAAATTTGTTTAAAATAACCAATAATATGTAATTACGCAAAGATTTCTCATGGAATATACAGCAAAATTCTAGAAAAGACAGTCTTGTTATGAAGACAACCTGACCTTGAAGTAGGTAGGGAAGGTATGCTTATACCACCAGACACATTTAACTTTTAAAATGTTAGGAGGCTTGGTGGTTCCACCACTTTAACTCCATCTTTATATTAATATCCATCTGGAGATTCACAACTTCTTTACCAGTGAGTTTCCTTGGACATATTGACAAATATTATCTAAGAAGAAAAAGATTGTTTTATCATATTATCCTAGACGTTCAGATCTCTGGAAGTCGAGTCTACAGTAAGTCTAACTCATGCTGAAAGATATCCAGGTGTATGCATGATAACAGTACATTGCACTGGGAGTGCAGGATATCTTAAAGGCATCAGACTTGCTAAGTAGTATGTCCACCTCTACTTTTCTCCTGAGACTTCCAAGACAGGTGTCCCTCTTTTGTGCACCGCTTTATATAGTGGTTTGAAGGAGTCGAACTTCACTAGAAAACTGTCAAAACCTCAAAAGTCAAAAATATTGAGAGAGTCAATCAAACTATGCAAGTAAAACGTGTGTAGTAAATAAATAAGACATGCAGTTTTGTGAGGTTTTTGCATTTTAGAATTCAAAATGTAGGCACTGCTCTGGAGAGATCATTTGTGATAGTAATAACCATCCTCATCTCATCTCATCTCATCTCGCATGGCTGAGAATACCAGCTAAGTATAAATCAAAACTTCCCTGCAAGCCCCAAGTTCCAGCCAAGTTCACCTTCAGCTTTGGGCCAAACCCTGAAGATAAAGCTCATCTCTAGAGAGAATTGGTTTTGGTCTGGGTTGACAAAGCAACTACTCACATCCTGTGAAATACTTGCAGCAGGTGCCTTGGATAAAAGGCAACAGATTCACCATCTCTGGAAGCCCAAATATCAGAACTGGTGTGGTATCTGTTAGTGAGTTAAACTAGGATTACCTTGAAGGGCTTACTAGGACTGCTGAGCACCAGCAAATCCTTGGGCCAGAAGCAATGAGATCTGTCCTGTAGTGTGTGAGGTACGGTCAACTCCTGGAAACATGCCAGCCTGTCTGACCAGGGGAGTTTCAAACATCCAGCTGTTTTGAATTATTTAGACAAAAAGTGATCTTCATGTTCTTGCTTTCCAGTCCAAAATTATGAATATTCAATGCATTTGAATCAGAAAATTGGATGATTTGGTTTATGAAACAAAATTAGCGGTCAGCGGGCATATAATTAATCAATTATTTCATTTTGGTCTACTTGAATGTGGAAATGCAAACTCCTGAAAGCGGGCCTTAGACAATCATTTTTAATAGAAAATCAGCAGATATAAACTCAGAATCTTTCCCTAGTAATTTTGTTATTGTGTGCTTTTTGAACTTCGTCTAACTTTCATAATTTGCACCATTTTCCTCATGGAAGCAATAACCATAAAATAATGCACAACTGTTCACATGAATATTCATCTGAATATTTAAACAAGTTTGTGTCCGTGTGCTTTTCTTCTAGGTCTTGCCTTCTGCAGATATTCCACTGAAAAAGGTCAGCATTAGGAACGTTGATGAAAAGAATTGGTTTTTAGAGAATTATTACTATTTTTGTGTTTTTTACTGTAGTGTAAACTTAGAGCAGAAATTGTGATAATTGAGTGAGAGAGCAGTGGAAAGCTATACACCACAGGTACAAGAACAGCAACACAGGCTTCGTGTTTCTGAGTCCAACTCGCAAAAAGCTCTTATGATCGTTTGTTGACCATTATCTGTTGGTAGCAACTGAAAGGAGGCAAGACCACCTGCGCAGAAGGAGGCTGTATGTGTAAAGCTGAATTTTCAGAGGAAATGCTCAGTTATTGGTAGCCATCCTGGACACCACTATGGATGGCCTCAGGTTCCCCTTCAGGTTAAAACTGCATAAATCTGGCTTGGGGATTTGGTGTGTTGGGTTTTTGTTTGCTTTTTGTTGTTGTTTTTCTCATGTAGAGTAGACAAGGCCGCTGGGGCTTGGTAGTGGGAGCTGGCATCCCTAAGGAATAGGGGTTTCCTGACTTGCCCAGCAGGAGACATCTGTGTGAGGACTGACCTCGTGGTATTCATCCTCAGTGCCACAAAAACCCTCAGTGCCACACCTTTCCTCTCAATGCAGTGAAGATCAGGACCCTATTTCTTTACAGATCCTTTTCCAGCAGTGCCATGCCTGGTTTGTATCCAAAGGGCATTTCACTTCAGATTAAGTGGTAAAAACTTTTAATATTTTACTTCAAAAGAGTTTCCAGAATATAAACATTAATACATTCATTAATAGAAATCATAATACAATGCAAATACAATTAGTTTAAAGCCAATTCATGTTTAATGACATAGCAGTTATCAAAGCTCAATTACTCTAATTAGAATTTTATTCAGTAAGGCTTGTTTTATTCAGTAAGTGCTCAGCATTTTACAGGATGAGTCTCAAAGACTAGCAGTGATTTAGATTGTTTTTTTAACCAAGTTTCTTATTTACACATCCTCAGAAAAAGAAATGGGGTATTACCTGCCTTTAATAAAGTACCTCAATAATTTTTGCACAGTAGTAGCAATATAGCTTCATTATAGGAGTCCGTGAAATTAACTGCCTCACGTTTATCTCATATTTGGTTATATGCTGCCTCTATCCCTCTTGAGTCAGTGATATGTTTCTTGCTATAAACAGGTTTGTAGCTTTTTTCCATATTTGAAGCCACTGACTTGTAGTATTAAAGTACATAAAACTTACTAAAAGTAATTTATTCTATGTTTGATTTATAATTTTTTTCACCAAATGCAAGTGAAACGGTAACGACTCAATTTACTGTAATAAAATCCATGATCAGCCTCATCTTGGTCCTTGGTAAAGTTACGGCTTTTACCAGGATTAGTTAAAGTCATTGAAGATGAGAAGGTGATTGAAAGCAGCCAGCAGGGATTCAGAAGGGCAGATCATGCCTCATCAACCTCATTGCTGTCTCTCGGAGGAGGCTACCAGCCCTGTGGAGAAGGGCTGCATGTATACCTTAATTTTCAGCAAGACCTTTGTCCCAGTCTGCCATATTCTCCTTATCACCAAATTCATGCGTTATGGATGGGATAAATGGTCAGGGTGGGTGGAAAACGGGTTGGAGCGCTTGGGTCAAAGTATTGTAACCAGTGATCCTAAGTCCAGCTGGTGGCCAGCAGCCAGTGGGGTCCTGCGGGGCTCAGCAAGGGAACCAATGTTACTTAACGGCTGCGATAATCGCCTGGAGGATGGGATGAAGTACACTCTCAGCAAGTACATTGTCGTGGTTTCAGCAAAAGTTACCAAAACCAGATTGACAGATGGCCCTTCCTCCTTCCATAAAGAAAGAAGAAGAAGGGATATGAGAGATTTAGGAGTTTAGAATGAACTAAACAACTTTAATGAAGTATTAATACTGAAGTTAAAGTAAGAAGAAAATGATGAAATAGATACAGTATATACAAAACCGTACCAAGCTCCCAGGATGACGGCCACGTCACCAGCATCGGGAACAGTCCCAGACTGGGCTCAGTGACCGACAGGAGCTGGATTCCAGCTCTGGAGTCAGGAACGCTCAGATCGGGGTCAAAGGCAGACGAACAGGCAGGGTCCTCCTTGGACATTGGCCATCGAAGAAAGAGAGTTGACCCTTCGATCCCTCAGCTTTTATCCTGAGCATGATGCGGATGGGATGGAATACCCTAGTTGGTCAGTCTTCTCCCCTGTCTTGTCCCCTCCTCCCCACAGGGGTGACCCCTCGATGCTTTTCCGCTTCCCACCCTCCAACGGGGCAAATAACAAAATTCCCTGCCCTCGGTTGTTCCAGTAATAAGGATAAGCAAGGGCCTCTCTGCACCATCCCTTGGGATAGTCAGGTCTCATCACCCTGAGAATGCACAGTTTCTGAACTGTTATTGATTTCAGCATTTAGTGAGTTAGAAGAGGCTCATCTAAAAAAGTAAAATTGTAAAGTAAAATTGTAAAATTGTAAAGCAGAAAATTGGACAGGACATTGGTGCACGACACCAAACTGGGAGAAGCAGTGAATACACTGGAGGGCGGGGCTGCTCTTCAGAGGGACCTTGACAAATTGGAGAAATGGGCTGAGCAGAACTTAAATTCAGCAAGAGAAAGTATGAGGTCTTGCATCTGTGAAGGAATCTCATGGAACAGTGCAAGCTGCAAGAATGCTGCTTTGCAGGAAAGCATTGAAGTATTGCAACAGGTTTCCCAGCAAGATTACAGAATCTTTGTCCTCTGAGGTGTTCGAGACTCGGTTGGACTTGGCCAGACATGGCCCTGAGCAACCTGATCTATTCAGACCTGGTTTGGGCATGTGGTTGAACTAGATACCCTCTGAGGATCCTTTCTACCCTCAAATTTGATTCTATGACTATATGTTGCTTTTTTGTGTAGCGCGCTTTGTATGTATGAAGACTTTGAAGAATGCAGCATTTTTAAAAGTATTATGCAAAGTTCTACAGAATAGCTACTGCATTGTCATTTTTTAAAATGTAAAATAAATGTATTTATTTCTTCCCACTCTGAAAAAGGACCGTTTCATTAACTTCAGCTCTAGGGTAATGACACAAACATATTTTATAACTTCTTTAATTTCTACTGATCAGTGTGTTCATGCAACTTCTAGGAAATAAAAACTCAGAACAACCTTAACTGTATAAGAAGTATGAGATAAGACAAGGCTCTAAAAGCCACAGTCTTCAAAAAATGGGCTCATAATCTTAAAGATGAGCTATATCAACCTAGAGATCCCTGTTAGAATAGTAAGTTATGAAATCCTGAAATAGCTGACTTCCTGGCAAGGGTTGATACTATGACCCTCCATGTGTTGTTTCACACCACAATATAGAAATACAGCTAGTCTTGAAACAAGTGACCTGCAGAAAATTGTCCACTACTTTTCTTTCCTCTCTGGTGATACTGGATCCCCATCTGCAGGGGTTTTTAAAACTCACTTGTGAATATTCTAAGTTGATACCTTTCTCATACAACCAACAAGTACTTCCCTTCCACACAATACATAAACATGATCTGCCCAGGCAGGCGTATCTTTTTATTTCTCTCACAAAAGAATTATGGATTTAAAATTAATTCCAACTGGCAGCCAAAAGTCCTATGGGACAGATCTGGCAGCCAGAGATTACTGAGTGACAGGGATGTTCTGGCCACACACCTGCTTTCTCAGGAATGCCATCTCCAGCTGCAGGAGCACAGCAACACAAACCAATAGGAAAGGACCTGAAACTGTGCCGACAGAATACACACGTTCCAGGAAAAATAATAAAAGCATTCAAATTAGTGTACCATGAGAAAGGGAGCTGACTAATGGGATTACAAGCTCAGCATTACTAGAAAGCATAAAGTCAGTTACAAAGACTTTAGGAACTGAAGTCAAGCCTTCTAACTTTTTCCTATAAGCTATTAAATAATTTTTTATTTTATATTTTATATAGCACCTGTACAAAGTTGTTAAATAACAGACACTGGGCTCAATCTGCTCAGCTAGCTAATGAGCCTGGATTGTGTATTTTGCTGGTAGCACAGGCATCTTCTTTAACAAGGAGATGCTGTGGAAAAGGCAGAATTGGAAAGCTGTCTTAAAATGGATTGGATATAGTAATGAGAACCTTGGGAATACGGCAAAAAAAAGGCTTGTTTTCACAGTCCAAGCACATGGTGTTAAGAAGATCCAGCTGGCCAGAAAGTGTCTGCAGCGGCGGGGTGGCAGTGCCTGCCTGTCTCCAACGCCCCATTTTCTTCCCCAGCCTGTAGTACTCGGCGTGGTGAGGCTGTCTTGGCACTCTCTGAAGTGTGCTTTCTGCAGTCCTACATGGGGACTGCTTTCCCATGGATAAGTCCGAGTCTTTAAGAGCTTTTCTATGTCAGGCTGGTTCTTTTTGTTCTATCTATAAGGCTGGAGCAGAAGAAACTTGTGCCAGCCGAAGTGAAAAATAGCATTTTTACAATCACGGTTGAAAAAATATGGGAGACAATTTTATATAGCACCACTAAAAGATACCAGAGAGCCTATTAGCAGCAAGTGAAGTGTCTTATTTTTGAATACATACGCCGTTTCAAAATGCCCTTCTCTCGCTTCACTCTACAGTTTGAAAAATCTTTCCTGAAGTGGCATGTTTCGACTATGGATTCATGGCTTCTCTGAAATCTAGTTAAGTTCATCTTTCAAAGTCTAAGTAGAATTATCAATATATAAATCTATGTGTAAATGTGTACATGTACACACATCACTGTAGTGCAGTATGTAGTGATTTGATATATTTTATACATTGAATGCAAACAGCATCAAGTAACAATGTGTATGTATTCAAGAACTTTTGAGACAAGAAGGTCTAATTCTTCCAGGCCAATAAATAAACTGCGAGGGATGGTGATACCTGACTACATTTCAAGGTCGTTAAATGTATTCCTATTCCAACTCGTATTGTCACTGTTGGTAGCCAAAGACCCTAATTGCAGGCAGCTTTTCTGACAGCAAATGCAGCAGGTTTGTAATTCTGCCTTTGTCAAGGGGCTGCATCTTGTAGCCTGGCTAGATGCAGAATAAAGGAGGCTTTTAGCTCTCCAGGTCTTGAATTATTCTGAATCCTGGCATAAGTTATAAATGGCTTACTGGGCTTCCTCTAATCCATCAGCTGGTTGCATTTAATGTTCTGCTATTGATCTACTCAATTAAATAAAATCAATATCGTTATGAAATATACTATTAGAAAGGCCTTTTGGAAAGAAGATCCTCTCTCACCAGTATGTTCCATGGTGATAATGGTAATGCTGTGAAAGATTGTATAAAAATAAGTTATACAATATTTATAAAAATATTCAGAAGTTACCAATACATGCCATTAAAAAGGCTTGTCTGACAAGGGCAGGGGGGAAGAGGAGAAAGGAACCTATTGTTTTTATTTAGAAAACTTCATTATGCAAAGCATTTGAATGGTAAGGCTGAATGTCTACTTTCTACAGTGTGGTCATTGAGATGCTGAGCTTCTTCCAGGGTTGCCTGATTGCCTGCATAGGCTGAGAGAAAAGACAAAAATAATCAATAAGACTGTGTTTGTATCTTCCGAGATAAAAGGAAGCAAGGCAAACAGTTCTTTTTATCCATGGGCTCCACAGCAATCATTTACTTATTTTCAGCGTGTTCTGTGACAGCTCCTGAGGGGCAAAGCACCGTGGCACTGGGGTGCTCAGCCCTCACAGCAGTTTCCCAGGCCTGCATTCCCATTGCTGGCCACAAATGAAAGGTCACTGGCCATGAATGAAAAATCACTTTGTTTCCCGTTCATTCTTCCATGGCTTTTGTATTGAAACCTCCTTTCTATTGACCATTATTTTGGTGGTTGTTAATGATTTCAGTTAGAAAAACAAGGCTATTTTGGGGTTTTATAGCACTACCTTTCCCATACCTGTCTCCCAGAGCTCCTAGGAGACCCAATAAATTCACAGCATGGTAAACAATTTATGCATATACTGGGATTTATTTATATTGAAGGATTTCTAAGCTGATACCAGAAAACAGGGGGAGTGTAGGGGGTGTGGTGGTGGTTGGTGTGTGTGTTAATGAAGACAAGCCTCATATTTCTCTTGTTTGTCCCTCATGTTGTTGAGGAAAGAAACTATTTTATTCAAGCCATAGAATTAAAAGGGTTGTTTAGAATCCTTGTGAGGGCAAGTAAACATTGTTCCATTTGGCTATGGCCATCAGTCAAGTACTCTTTGTAAAATAGTGGTTCAAATTACTAAAACAATGAAGAGATTAAATTTTTATTATGTGCATTAGGCTAACAAAACACAAAAGATGAACATAGAATGAACTGATTAAATTAAAACCTTTGATTAGCTCTTCTAGGAAGAATTACTGGCCTAGTCTATTATGTCTGTATACATACATGAAGAACACGGGATTAACGCACAATTACTTTATCACTGTGCAACTTCTGTTAGTATATTGAAATATGTTGAATGGATTTGCTTCCTTTAACCCTGAGCTATTGAAAAATCAGCAAGAAAGGAAATCAGAGGTCCTTAAAAGAATTAAGAGTCCTTAAGAAAATAGCCATTAATTTAGGGGAGCCCACTTCCTGGCTCAAATCTGATTAGCAAGCTTCTTTCTCTCATATTTCAAACTCAGAAGGATACTAAATTGTTGAAAACAAACCTTGTGTCTACAGCAGAAACATGAGCTGCCTGCAGCTAAAAGTGGAGGGATGCCAACAGAAGAGCTTGTTCATAGCCCCAAGCCACAGCCTGCCCCAGCGCTCCTCCAGCCCTGGCCTGTGCAGCTGCACTAAGGACGAGGCAAGAAGAACCATTCTGCCTTTAGCTACATACACCAGAGGCTTTGCTAAGTTATTTTAAAGGTGTAACAGCCCTTCAGTCTGACTCAGAAGACAGCCGTGAAGCAGTACACTATTGTACTTGGTGAGAAAGAGGAGAGGGATCGTCCTCAATCAAGAGGCAGGAAAAGGAAAATGGTGAGGGGTTGAAATGAGCACACTCCTGAGAGGTGTCACTCCCAAAAACGCTGTCTGGTGACATCACAGCCACAAAGAACAGAAGGATACAGCTTTCCTGAACCACAGGCTTCCTGGGGTGTAGCCAGGGCATGTGGGCCACCAAGGTATCAAGAAAAATGAGCCAGGCACACAAACCATGCATAATGTTACTATTTTTGCCAGGTCTCTCTGCATTTTTGTGTCCGGGGTAGTCCATTGTTTCAAAGGAGCTACCATGAATGACTGTAGTCATAGAGTTGTAGAGGAGACTATGATATATGTTTGATACAGTAGTTGTGAGACTGCTGGACCTAGGCAGGAAAACTGTGAGTTCTGCCTGCCCAAAAAGCATTAGGACTGCAGGATGCCCAAGAGGACAGTTTTGAGGGATTCCCCAGAGACCCACTGCATACTCACGGCAAGACAACAGCGCTCACACAGCAGCAGGCGACATCAAGGCTGCTAGTCACCCCTGAACCATCACAGCATGACACACTCTTCTTCTTACGTAAGAAAATAATTTGCACAGCTAATGACTCTGTCTATCACGCCTTTAATAAAAGAGCAATAACAAAACCTGTGGGTGTACTATAAATAGAAGGCACACTACCCCCTCATAGTCCTCAACAAAATCTACACGAGAAGCAAAGTTCTGCTTAGCTTTGCTGGAGGAGAAGCACTAGTGTTTCACCATGTGAGCAGGATGGTGTTCTTAAACCCAATGTAAACATGTCCCTTTTACTCCATAAGTCTTGTTTTCTACTTCCAGCTCTACCTATTTCATCATTTGGCCTACTGAACAGCTTTTTGGTATGGGCATATCTGGTACCTACGGAACGGGGTACCTGTGTGCTCCAGTGTGAGCCAGCAGCAGCTCCCCTGTGAGCTGTTGGCCAGACCAAGTGCCTGTTCATTGAGAAGGACTGGATAGAAATGTAGGAGCTTTGGGTGGAGATGTTAATCTTATGGGTTATGTTCACTATCGCCATACATATAGTATGGAATTAGACATGCTGAAATATTTTCATTTATCTTACCTCATAAAGATAACTTACAACAAAATTCTGCTGAAATTTTAATAATGCATGGAGCCTTTGGTTTTTTTCTTAAGACATGAAGTATCAGTTACTGTGAAGTAGAGGATCTGTTAGCTAAGACTAGAGTTGTATGTCTGACATCCATTTGACTGTTGATTTTGCAGACACAGATTTGTTACAGACTTAGTGGAAAAGCCTCTTAATCGTTTGAGAAACATGTGTGCCTCTTCATTTTTATAATTATTCTGATATTTCATACGGAAAGCACTCACATGACCACTATAGATAGAAACAATAAACTGACAGTTGTGTCACTGATGTAGTAAAATATAGCCATAAATTTGTTCACAAGTGCATGGTATATGATCTTAAACCACTTATTTAATACGCCCATTTATGTAATTATCTTGCTATATAAAGTTAGTATAAAAAATTACTGGTTAGGAAGTATTTTTAAAACCACCAATTGTTCATGAAATGCAATCATTAACTTACTTTAACTCAAAAGATTCATGATACAATATAGTATATTTTAAGTATATGTTGGAATGATAGGTTATTTATGGTATCTATTTGTGTTTACAAAATCAGGATTGGCATAGTGTTAATGTTAAGATTTTTGGGACTTGAGACACACTTTCTGACCATGTCTGAAACAGCCAGCATTGCCATTGCTGTGTGTGTTGCTGACTAGTTCCCTAATGAAGTTGTTTGAAGACCTCAGAATTGTGGCCAGTAGGCTCTAGTACCTCTCCAAAACTAGGACAGAATTTTCTAATACATTAAGAAATAGAAGATAACAAACATCATTTTCTGGAAGTTCACCTTCAAAAAAAAGAGCTAAAAGGATCATGCACCATATGCTAACTTGAAAAGTGCTTATGGTTCACATTTCTGAACAGTACATGATGTACAATGAAACTACTGTTCAGGTGCTTAAGAAGCATGGGATTAAATGTATTTCACGTTAGGAATCAAAGTAATAACAATTAGCATGCATCCTAGATGGGAGCAAACCAGACAAGGAAGTCATTACTCAAGGGAATGGGAAGAAGAAAAAGTTGTGGCTACCTGATACGAAGGGAATGAAAGACACTTTGCACTATGTAGCTGGTGTGTAATTTTGGGTAGTTGCCCAAAATTGGCATTGACTGTAGTCCATGTTTTTAAAGCTTGAAGCATCATTGTGGGATTGCAAAGCTATTTGATATTGAATTCAGACAGCAGGAAAGAAAGAAAAATAAGGGCCAGAGAAACTGTAAATAAAAAATAAATTACACTTATCAATATAATCTCAGAAATTCCATGCACAGCTTTTTCTGTGAATTCACTGCACATTCATTCTGTGCTCTGAAAAAGTCAAAAGAAAAAAGCCATTTCACCAGATATTTAGAAAGTACGTGGAGTGTACACAGTGTTTTTACCTGTTACGTTACACATACACTTTGAAGAGAAGAAAAATACAAGAGCCTGAGATCAGGAAATGTAATCTCAGTTTTTGTCTAATATTGAGGACTTGAGTAATTTTGTATTTTAGCTCACCACTGTAGCTGTGTGGAAAGGAAGAGGGAAGTATTAATGCTGTCCTTTGAGAAGGCTCTTTGATTATTTTTGCATAGAAAGGACTCCAGCTTGTGCTAATTATTTTCCCAGAATGTTAACAAAAACTGGAAAAAAGAAAATGGAAAGTCATCTTTAATGTCTTTTTCTTACCATGAGAGCAGGCTCTCAGGAAACTGTAAAATGATCACATAGTTTAATTTCAGAAACACCTGGCCATACCAGGGCCTGCAAACTAAAGTACTGCAAAACCAGTTTCAACTTAAAAATAAAATCTATCATTTAAATTATCATTTAAATGTCCAATGGATCTCCAGAGCAGTCTGCCCAGTGTCTGAACCAAACAACAGAATTTTGTTCATTGGTAACATGAAGGAACATACCTCGCCAGACTTGGCATATGCAGGAACATTTAGTCATGTTCGATAATAGTCTTCTCCAAAAGTGACATCCAGCAGTGTGATGCCAGAACTCTTATAAAATTTTATTTCATTAACAGACAGTAGTTTATCTAGGAGAGGTGACAGGTGCTTAGAGGAACTTGAATCTAGTTATTAGTCCCTAAGCTTTGTAAAAGTAAATGTAATGACTTGCAAAAAAAAAAAAAAAAGGGAAGAAAAAAAGACAGAAGCAGTCCTGTTTATTCATTCCTTTCTAACAATTTAATCAGTTTCTGTAAGAGTCTCCTTTAATTTGTTCATCTTCCATTAATCTCTATTTATCTTGGTAAATGAATGAATGGTATAGTCTCGTGCATTTAAATGTCAGAGGGAAGGCAGACTGTAAATCATTTCCTATATCAAGAAAGGTCACATGGATTTTAAAGTTTGATGTAATTGAGTATCTGACTGAACTACTGAGTAAGGCTTTTTTTTTCACACGTGTATACGAATAGCTCCAAGCAACAGTGAACAACTGCCTTTATGGTTTTAGTGGTTTTGTGATTGGCCTTCTGATGGAAGACTTAACCTTAAGGGGTTTGGTGTTTAAGACACATTTTTCAGTGACAAGGACAGTTGATATGTTACCACTCTGTATTCTCAGTATTTGCTCTGTATTTCATGGAGATTCTCATCTGGAAAAGGTTAGCTTGGCCATCTGTATTTTTAAGTTAACCCATTGTAGAAGACTGTCCAACAAAGCAGGTGCAGATCGTTGGTAGTGCGAGGTCTCGTTACTAACACTTCAAACGCTGTATTTTAATGCAATCATTTACCATAACAAAAAAACTGCATCTCCCTGAAAGACCTTCTACACAAAGGTCACCCTTCTATCTGCAAATAGATTAAAATGCCCAGGAAATATGATACATATATCAACAGAGACACTGAATAGCAACGCAACCCTCTCTCCTGCCCAGTGCCCGGTACCCCTGCAGGCATGGAAGGATGCCCCTAAGAGTAGCAGTGCCTGGGAAGGCTGGAGAAAATCCCTACAAAGGAGGAGAGGGAGCCCCTGCAGAGGCAGAGCACTGAGCAGGGCCAGGCCTTTAGAAATCACTGCCACTTGCATTCTGCTCTCCTCCTTCCCCAAAACCTTCCACAACACTGTGTGACTTATGAGAGTGATGTGGGCATAAAGTAGATATTATATTAGTTCCCTTTATTTAGGAAGCTGGAAATTATCTGACTCAAGACAGCTGCCTTGACTGCTTGGACTTTAACAGATTCCCTGATCAGGGGGCAAGCTGCACAGAAAATGAGATTCAGTAACTGGCAGTGGTGCAAGGCGATGTCAGCTAAGTGTAAGGGATATGCACAGATAGTGTTTTTACAGCACTGACTGTCTCCAGCTTGATCAAAAGCTGCTAATCTTAATACACCTCTTTTCCTTGACTTCAATGAGCTTTGGATTGGGCCCTTTGAGAGCAGATATAGGCTAAAAATATTGCGGTGCCAAGACTGTGTAAAGTCAGTTGAGAAATATGATCAAATTTATTATTATAATGCTCAGCAGTTTGTAAACTCATTAACATTTGCAGGGAACATGCTGTTTTACCTGTGACCTATAAATTCTGGAAAGCTCAGGAGAATTGTCACTCTGAGAAATGTTGATGGTGAAGATATTTAGGGGGAAGTATGATGAAGCCAAGTGGCATAGTTTAATTGAAGTCGTTATTGTTATAAAAGCTTCATGGGATGCAAATGACAAGTCACTGTGCATCTAAA
This sequence comes from Thinocorus orbignyianus, assembly GCA_013400375.1. Taxonomy (NCBI): domain Eukaryota; kingdom Metazoa; phylum Chordata; class Aves; order Ciconiiformes; family Thinocoridae; genus Thinocorus; species Thinocorus orbignyianus. The sequence continues at coordinate 404,579 of VXBW01006647.1, read as the reverse complement.
CAATTACAGCCAACATGGCTTCACCAAGGGCAAATCCTGCCTGACAAACTTGATGGCCTTCTACAATACTGCTACGAGCTTGATGGACAAAGGCAGAGCAACAGACGTTATCTACCTGGACTTAAGCAAAGCGTTTGACACTGTCCCACATGACCTCCTAGTGTCCAAATTGGAGAGTCATGGGTTCGATGAATGGACCACTCGGTGGATAAGGAACTGGCTTGATGGCCGCAGTCAAAGAGTTGTAGTTAATGGGTCAATGTCCACGTGGCGGCCAGTGACGAGTGGTGTCCCACAAGGGTCAGTACTGGGACCAGTACTATTTAACATCTTTGTTGGAGACA